>OX608073.1:171179178-171506678 GCA_951509635.1 Eupeodes luniger | reverse complement strand
TTTTCTCCTTAATGGGTACTAAAAACATATTTTGGAGGCCTTAGCCCAAACAAAATATGTATTTTCTTATAAGTCGGTTAATCTATATTCAGGAAGTTTCTGGTTATGTGGCAGGCATCGATTATTACAGCCTTCTGCACAGCATCTATTATGTTTTGTCTTAGTCCTAGAGTTCTTATGTCCTCTTTCAGTTGTTTGTCGATTATGCCTTCAGCGCTGATAATGATTGGGATAATCCTTACTTCCCTTAGATTCCAGCTTTGCTTGATTTCTACAGCCAGCTCGGCGTACCTATTACGTTTCTCGTTGTACGTACGCCTTATGTTTCTGCTTGCAGGAATAGCGACGTCAATGAAGACACCTTTACGCTCTTTCTTATCGATGATTGTGATATCTGGCCGATTGTGAAGCCTTGTATGCTCGGAATGTATGGTGCGATCGTAGTAGATTTTGACATTGTCGTCCTCTACCACCGGTGAAGGGTCATACGCGTAGTATGGGACGTTGTTTATAGGGGTTCCATGTTTTTCTAGAAGCTTCTTATGTAGGATTTTGGCGACGTTATTGTGTCTCCTCGTGTACTCAGTTTGAGCTAGGCACGTACAGCCTGATAAGATATGATCTATCGTTTCAGGTTGGCTTCTGCATCTGCGGCATGTATCATCCCCTACACTTGGATCCTTCATGACATGCTTCTTATAGTTCCTGGTAGGGATCACTCGGTCTTGGATAGCAATCATAAACGCTTCAGTTTCGGCATACAGTTCACCCTTTAATAACCATCTGTGTGACATTAACTTGTCAACATTATCGCTATTAACTGCCCCGTAGTACCGGCCGTGTATCGGTTTGATTGCCCACAAGCGTTCCCTATCATCCCTACTTATTGCTCGTCTCTCGAAGTCACCACTCAGGTTCAAGGGTGTTAAGTTCTTGTCTATCTCGTTTATCACTTTTACGAGTCCTGACCTTGCAGCTTTTAGGTTGAAATAACTGCGTAGTGACTGGATTTGGTTGTCATGTAACGCCTGCAGGTCTATGAGACCTCTTCCCCCCTCCCTCCTAGATGTTATCATTCTCTCGCAGCACGACTTCGGATGATGCAGCTTATAAGATGTGAGCATGGTCCTGATCTTTCTTTGCATCGCTTGGAGTTCAGTGTTGCTCCATTTAATTATTCCGAAGCTGTACGCCAGTATCGGTATCGCAAATGTATTCAGAGCCTTTATGATGAACTTTCCAGTTAGGTTGGATTTTGCTATTTTATGAATACGCGACTTAAACTCTCTAGTCAAAGTGTTTTTGACACCTCTCTTCTCAATGCGGTTATTTTGAATCATGCCCAGATACTTGTAAACCTCACCCTCCTCCATCTCTTTGATATTTTGGATGTCTGGATCTTGTGTCTTAGTCACCTTGCCCCTGGTAATGCATACTGTCTTACATTTGTTAAGCCCGAACTGCTGAACATTGATATTATCTTCACCAGCTGGTCGAGTTGTTGCTTCGATGATGCGTAGGCCTTAAGATCGTCCATGTATAACAGGTGGCTCAGTGTTTCTTGTCCGGTGTCGCTCTTGATCTTGACCCCATATTTGCTATCCCTTAGTAAGTTGCTAAGTGGGTTGAGTGCGATGCAGAACCACAGAGCTGATAGGCAATCTCCTTGAAAGATTCCACATTTAATCATGATCTCTGATGTTCGGATTTGTTTAGATTTGGTGCGTATCTCGATATTAGTCCGCCATCTCGCCATGCTGCTTTTTAAGAAGTTGATTATGCTTGGGTGGACTTTGTATATTTCCATCACTTCGATCAGCCAGGTGTGTGGTACGCTATCAAAAGCCTTCTGATAGTCTATAAAACAGGTGTGCAGGTTCTTCGCTCGGCTTACTGTGTGCTCCAGTATGATCTGGTCTAAAGTAAGTTGTTCCTTACAGCCTTTCGCATCCCTACAGCAGCCTTTCTGTTCCTCGCATAAGATGTTATTGTGCGTTACGTGATTGTATATCAGAAGGTTAAGACATGCAGTCATGATCTTGTACATCGTTGGTAGACAGGTGATCGGGCGTCCGTTTGCTGGGTTGTTCTCAAAACCCCTACCTTTTGGCAGCAGGTAGGTTATGCCGTTTGTGAGGTAAGGTGGGAGCTTCTCTGGGTCCTGTATGCACTCGTTTAGTAATTGGGTCAGTTTATCATGCACCGCTGGCAGCCTTTTGAACCAAAAATTTTGGATTTTGTCCAGTCCGGGCGCTTTCCAATTGTGATTTCTGGATATAATTTGTTTAACCTGTTCAGTTGTTAATCGGTCAACTGGCATTTCTTCCAGCATCTGAGTGCGTCTTCTTTCGATTTTTATCCATTCAGCGTTCTTGTTGTGGGTTGTTTGATTCGACCATACTGATGACCAGTAGTTTTCGGTGTTCTCCTTGGTCGGTATGTTATCTTCTCCCGGCTCTATCGTGTTTTTTAACGTCCGGTAGAAGGCTTTCTCGCTGGTCTTGAACATTCTGTTGTTTTCGCGTCTTTGATTTGACAGCTTATATTTGCGCTGCTTTGTCACTTGCACAGATAGCTTTTGTTTTATTGTGTCCATCACTAGTACCGCGTTCGAGTTGTTGAGTTCATATCGCGAATGTCTGTTGTGTCTTTCGAAGATACCGTGCACTTTATGTTTAAGCCTTCTTGGACAATTGCCACTCATATACTTCTTCAGTCTTTCTATGTCGCTTCTCAGGACATCTATCTTGGATTCAATCCGTCTGAGAATTGCATCTTCTTTCTTTGGTTTCCTCATTCTGTTGATGGTATGCCTTATCTTATGGCCCATTTTGATCGATACTGTGACTGCCGCAGTGTAAATGAGGCTGTTCAATTCACCTAACGTATTCATCTGGGGGATCTCTCTTGCAACTATTTTATCGTTGATATATTGAATAACCTTGCTGAGTTGTTTGCAGGTATTGATCTTCGGTATTGTGGGTCTCATTCGAGGGTCAATGTCTCTGTAAATATCATATTGCTGGTCGAAAATGTCGTCGACATCACTGAATGGATTTTCAGGTATGTTTGCGTTCTGTCGTTGTCGTTCGTCACTGATGTTGGTAACTTGCTGGCCTTCCTCGTGGTCGTCTGTTTCATATTGCAGCTCATTCATAAGTTGTATTTCTTCTGGATCGTTATTGTTGTTGTCTGATACTATTCTCGTGGCTTCTTTGATGGTGTTTCTTCTGATTTCCGGGATTAGATTATTCCTGTGTATTACTCTTATTTGGTCTGCCAGGCGTTGTTCTGTGATGTTCCATTCTGGGTGCTGTGCTACAAATGTTGCGTGAAGCTGAGTGCGGTATCCTGTATTATTATTATTATTATTATTATTATTATTATTATTATTATTATTATTATTATTATTATTATTATTATTATTATTATTATTATTATTATTATTATTATTATTATTATTATTATTATTATTATTATTATTATTATTATTATTATTATTATTATTATTATTATTATTATTATTATTATTATTATTATTATTATTATTATTATTATTATTATTATTATTATTATTATTATTATTATTATTATTATTATTATTATTATTATTATTATTATTATTATTATTATTATTATTATTATTATTATTATTATTATTATTATTATTATTATTATTATTATTATTATTATTATTATTATTATTATTATTATTATTATTATTATTATTATTATTATTATTATTATTATTATTATTATTATTATTATTATTATTATTATTATTATTATTATTATTATTATTATTATTATTATTATTATTATTATTATTATTATTATTATTATTATTATTATTATTATTATTATTATTATTATTATTATTATTATTATTATTATTATTATTATTATTATTATTATTATTATTATTATTATTATTATTATTATTATTATTATTATTATTATTATTATTATTATTATTATTATTATTATTATTATTATTATTATTATTATTATTATTATTATTATTATTATTATTATTATTATTATTATTATTATTATTATTATTATTATTATTATTATTATTATTATTATTATTATTATTATTATTATTATTATTATTATTATTATTATTATTATTATTATTATTATTATTATTATTATTATTATTATTATTATTATTATTATTATTATTATTATTATTATTATTATTATTATTATTATTATTATTATTATTATTATTATTATTATTATTATTATTATTATTATTATTATTATTATTATTATTATTATTATTATTATTATTATTATTATTATTATTATTATTATTATTATTATTATTATTATTATTATTATTATTATTATTATTATTATTATTATTATTATTATTATTATTATTATTATTATTATTATTATTATTATTATTATTATTATTATTATTATTATTATTATTATTATTATTATTATTATTATTATTATTATTATTATTATTATTATTATTATTATTATTATTATTATTATTATTATTATTATTATTATTATTATTATTATTATTATTATTATTATTATTATTATTATTATTATTATTATTATTATTATTATTATTATTATTATTATTATTATTATTATTATTATTATTATTATTATTATTATTATTATTATTATTATTATTATTATTATTATTATTATTATTATTATTATTATTATTATTATTATTATTATTATTATTATTATTATTATTATTATTATTATTATTATTATTATTATTATTATTATTATTATTATTATTATTATTATTATTATTATTATTATTATTATTATTATTATTATTATTATTATTATTATTATTATTATTATTATTATTATTATTATTATTATTATTATTATTATTATTATTATTATTATTATTATTATTATTATTATTATTATTATTATTATTATTATTATTATTATTATTATTATTATTATTATTATTATTATTATTATTATTATTATTATTATTATTATTATTATTATTATTATTATTATTATTATTATTATTATTATTATTATTATTATTATTATTATTATTATTATTATTATTATTATTATTATTATTATTATTATTATTATTATTATTATTATTATTATTATTATTATTATTATTATTATTATTTTATTATTATTATTATTATTATTATTATTATTATTATTATTATTATTATTATTATTATTATTATTATTATTATTATTATTATTATTATTATTATTATTATTATTATTATTATTATTATTATTATTATTATTATTATTGTTATTATTATTATTATTATTATTATTATTATTATTATTATTATTATTACTATTATTATTATTATTATTATTATTATTATTATTATTATTATTATTATTATTATTATTATTATTATTATTATTATTATTATTATTATTATTATTATTATTATTATTATTATTATTATTATTATTATTATTATTATTATTATTATTATTATTATTATTATTATTATTATTATTATTATTATTATTATTATTATTATTATTATTATTATTATTATTATTATTATTATTATTATTATTATTATTATTATTATTATTATTATTATTATTATTATTATTATTATTATTATTATTATTATTATTATTATTATTATTATTATTATTATTATTATTATTATTATTATTATTATTTTTATTATTATTATTACTATTATTATTATTATTATTATTATTATTTTTATTATTTTTAATTTGCTTGAGTTTTGAAGCATTTCATCCACATAATCTTTTGAATTAGTTTCCACCAAAACATTGCAAGTTTGATAAGTTGAAGGTAGTACACGCATTGAGTTTATGGACGTTGATTCTTTTGGCACAAGAGATGTAAACAACTTTCGGACTTCTTTACGATGATCAATGTTTGGTTGTATAGGATGCCGAACGATAAGTTTTTGTTGGCAATTTTTCTTAGATAAAAAATCTAACACCCAAAACCTGTGTTTTCTTTTATCCTTTTGAATAGTTAGCTGTTTTATTTCTCCAGCTTCTTAACCAGCATTAATTTTTTTAAAAGGGCTAATTTTTGTTTGCTCAAAGGCATTTTTGTTTATATAATTTGTTTGAAATTTAAATTTGTAAAAAACAACAACTACCGACAAAAAAAGTAAACCAACAAAAAAGTAAACAACAGATTAACCGTTGTGTCAAATATGACATTTTAGGTTGCTCATGGCAAGATATAATATGCCCAGTCAAAAAAAACACTGGATTGCGGATGAGATTGCGGAAGAGAAGTTGGATTGGATTTTCTTCTTGTGGAGCCTCAGGGTAAGAGCTTTGCATTGATCTTGGATATCCTCGAGTTTAGTTGTTAGCTTCGCATTTTTTGTTCTGAGTTGTTGGATTTCCTCATAAATGCATGAGATGTCTTCTTTGTTGCCAAATTTGCATTCTTTTCGTCCAATAAATTTCCCATGAACGTCTTCAGGTCTTTTCTTGACATTTGTCCTACAGCCATGGTTGTTATAGTTGGAGTTGTTGTTGTTTATATTAAATTACTTCCACCTTTATACAACTACAATCGAAAAATACTGTGCAAAGGAGCATTTTTTGAAATTACTTATAGTTTGAGTACTACAAAAAAATTCAACTAGGTATACCAATCCGTAAGACGTGCAAAAACTAGTACACAATTGGCAACATGTTACAGAAACGAGTATAAATATGAATTCCTACAAAGCTGAAATTTTGTGTGCTATAAAGCTCTAACTAAAATCATTAATTTTATTTTAACAAAACTATTGATTTGCCGTTTTAGATTTATAACATCCTTAATAGGTCTTGGTATTTACTGGCAATGTTTCCGATGTAGTAGCATAATGAAGTTTGGCTATTGTTTTATAGCATCTATCAGCGTGCCATACAAATTTGGGTCCAGGAGATTTCGATATGTTTGAGCTTGAAGTTGAAGTAGTAAAAATCAAAAAAGTTGTTGTTTTTCGACATGTTGGCTTATAACTTTCGACTAATTGATAACATTTAAACAATATAAACAAAATATTTCAGTTTCAATTTACATGCTGATATCTTAAAATAATCAGTGAATACATAATTATATTTGTTTTGCTTCCAATAATTAGCTTAATTTATAACCCTTTATATTGATATATAATTCTATGCCATGCTCTAGCTTAAAACTCCGCTTCACAAAAGACCAATTCAAATACTGCACAATTGACTTAAATACATATGTATGTATGTATATTCCGTAAGAAAAAAAGCTAGTGTAGCGATTGATATGGGCGTACAATTCTTAACTCTGTGACATGAATAGAAACTTTCTACATTATGGTCTTAGGTTTTTCTAAATAATTGTGGTACGAAGAAATGTACAGGCTTATCAAATATAAGTGTAATTTTTTTTGCTTGCATCAAAAGACACGAAGCATGATTTTAATCCCGAAACCAATGAGAACAAAATCAGCCAGATCCTATAGTCCTTTTTGAAAAACTATATACTGTCGGATCATAATATTAAAATGTTTCCTTTTTATATTTTTCTAAGACATCCAATCCTATCTATATCCTCTAATACTATTCTTCTTCTCTTATTTAGTGGGTTGGGTACTCACTACCTCCTTACCTAATCTCCTATTTAAAATAGAAGAGAGCAACATATGTGGCGCTCTTGCGCCGTTATTATTGTCATAGCTAAACTAACTTTGATGAAGAATTGAATTGGAATGGTAAATCTGTAGTTATTATTGCGATTCAAGGAATAATTACATTTTCACCCTTTCGAACGTCGGATAAGATTATAAGCGCTAATACTGTTTCGCCCAAATGTGTGTGTGACATGAAGTCTTGTACCTTTACATAATCGATTGGCATCTAAATTTCGCATAAGCAATACTGGCACACCTAACTACAATTCGAAATTGTGTGAGGGCACAATACTTCCTTACATCTCCTGCTACTTCATCGCTAGAAGCACCCTTTGACTGATGGATTGATCATCATGTATGTTACTTTGTAAATCAAGGTAAAAACCTGCAATAGTTTCAGAATTTGTATGCACAAAATTACAAAAATCTTCTCTTTGACTACCGACATCCGCTTTCAACCGCCATCTACTATTTTGGCAAGAGTACGATAACTCAGGCGACAAGATATTATAACGGATCTTTTAAGAACAGTTAAAAACAAGCATTTTTTACTATAGGAGGGGGTCTATCTCCCCCCGTTTAGACAGGAGGGGTAATTTAAAAAAATTAGTATTTAAAATAGAAAAAAATTGTTAAAAAATAGTTAAAAAATAACGGTAATACTTACAATTAAGTTTTATACTTTTTTTTTAAGCCAACACTCTGTTCTATTAGCCAGTTTTTAAATCAAGTCAAAACTATGCGTAGTTTTTGAAAAATTTAATTTTAAACTCAAAATTTGAGTAAAAAAGTTAAAAAAGGTTTAAAGTGTAATTTTTCAATACTTCAAGATTATCTACCATTTTTTTTTATTTCAGAATGTATGGCTCTTATTTGTTTTTGATCAAAAACTGAAAATTAGATGATTTTATGTCTTTTAGTTTTTGAGAAAATTGAAGATAACCACAACTACTATTTTAATTTAATTCTTTTTTTTTTGCTTGAGTGGTCTTATTTTGATAGTAACAATGGTAAGTGCGAGTATGGGTGTATGCAGGGCCGGACAAAGCATATGTGCAAGATGAGCAAATGCACAGGGCGCAAAATTTTAGGGGCACATTATCAGGAGCAAGAAAATGTAATCTGATCTTGTACTACTTTTTGCCATTTTTTTAACCACAAACATTCTTTAAATAATCCCAAAAAAAACATCCATCACAACTGTCCTAAGTTATCTCTTGTGCACTAACTAACATCACTTTAATTGTTGCATTCAATGAAAATTTAACTCAATATTTCACCCTGTTCGTACAAGAGAAAAAAAGAAAAAATCTCAACACAGAAAAGTTCCATGCCACCTCATATGTGGCAGGTTTTGTATTATGCATGCACCGTACCTCTGTATGTGAGTTCTCATCTACAAAAAAAAACAACAAAAAAATGCCTCCGAAAAAAGAGAACAGGTAGGTTGCTGTGCTACCTACTCTACTACTAAAAATGGTCAATGGATGTGCAAGTCAAGTTTTCTTTTGTTGCAAACTGAGTATCGAAACTAACATGGGAGATATTAAAAAAAAAAAACTTATTTATACGGAATCATATGGGTCAGAGCGTGCAGATTTTCTTATTGCACACAGTATCTGTGCAAGAGTTAAGTGCCTGCTTACAGGAGATGAAATTTTTAATAAAATGGAAAAGGAGCATAGAGTGTAAATATTAAAGAGGGATGATTCTATGTGAAGTCGAATTGTTTTTGCGCAGGCAGTTTGTTTTAATAAAGTTTTTTAAAGTTAATGACTTTTGTAACGGCTATTTTTAATGTACCTATACTTAGTCTGATGCAGAATGCAGATTGTTTTAATTTTTTTTTCGCATTGTTGGTTAATTAAGATTAAATAAATAGCTATCAGTTTTAAACAGAAGTGACGTATTTTGTGACAAGACAAGACCGAACCCTGGAACCAAGAGCATTTTTCGTTCCATGTTGCTCGCATTCCTTAAATTTAGTGGTTAATGATGATGCTCGGTGCTCATTATATGCAGTTAAATTTTTCGATACAATTCAATGTTTGTATAACTTTTGTTCAAGTTCCACAACCAGCTGGGATATTTATAAGAAAGACTTACTTTGAAACCCCTTATATAGGAAATCTAGAGGCAAAAAACATTGCAGAATAGTTAGTAAATACAATTTTTGATTTTACATTTATTTGCTGCCTGCTTATTTGGTTTCATATTTTAGAAAATATAAATAAAACTAGTTAATATTTGCAAAGTCCGTCCGTTAATCTGTCAACTGGCATAAAAGTTTTAGAAAATATAAAAAACAGTTTTATTTTAATGCGTTCCGATGAAAAATTTAATGAGAAGGTATGTTCAATTAACCGAGCGTATTGCTAGTTCCCTAGAAACACAAAATATCTTTCCTGAAGCTTCATCATTACGATCTCAACAGAGAAAAAGACCTTATGCTGATGAATGTCCTGAAACTATATTAGGTATTATATTTTTCAAAATACTTGATCAAGCCATTCAACCAATTACAGAAAGGTTTGAACAGCTTGATACGTATAGTATCAATTTTTCATTTTTAAGTAACATAAGCGAATGTTTAAAAAATATAAATGTACGTGCTTCATGCCTTAATTAGCAGAATGTTCTAACATTAGGTAGTTTTAAAGATTTAAATGGAGAATAATTGTTTGAAGAGTTAACCGTAATATCCCCGCTTGTTACACCACAAAGCTCAAGTTAAACGAATTATTAAATTCTTTAGACTTTGATGATCTCATTTCTGAATTTGCAAAATGTATGGCCAGAAAAGTAAGTTTCCAAGTTTAAACGTTCCCCTCTGCTCATTTCTTCGCTGCGTTTTAGTTTATGGTTTAGGCCTACTGGGGATACCTCAATAAAAAAAACTCATTGAAAGTCTACCTCCTGGGTAATGTGGGAAAGGAAGATCTGGTGCTGTGGCCGAAAACAAAAAATCTTGTTGGGCTTACTACGACTCACTATTATTTTTAGCTAAACAAATTGCTCCTAAGCAATTAAGTGGACATTTGTCTGAAATAGGGAAGCCCAGCCAAGAAGATAATACGGAGCCGCAATCGGTTTCATGTATTTTAAAACCTAAGCCAGCGATATCACAGCCTGCGTCCCTGCCGTTATAACAGCCGGGAACCTCAACAGAATCTTAATCTGAGGTACCCAAGTCTCAACAACAAAAAAACCCTATGAAAAATCGGTGCCTATAACTCAAAATCAATGTTTTACTTTTCAAAGATCTGGAAGGTTTAGGAAAAGAAACAAGTGTAACGTCGATCAAGAATATCTTCAAAATGAAAAAATGTATGGGTTGTAATTTAAAATTTTCAAAAAGATGGTGGTATTCACCCAGTTTTTTTGTTACATAAATATTTCATTAATCCAGCGACGACTTCTTTTACGTTGACGCATAAAATGACGGTATGAATTTTCTAAAATATACATTTCTTCGAAATCTTCCATTGAAAAAAATTATTATTTTTACATCCAAGCTTTACAAATTCAGACTCCAGACCGGTATGGTCCACGGTCGGTCGGAAGCAGTGCATGCAGTCGAACGTCCGAGACGGTCGTCCGAATTGTTTCGTTCCGATATCGGCCGATAATTCAGTATTAGTGTACGCGTGCCGTTATGCTTGTGTATCAGTTTATGTGTGGAAATATAAAAAAGGGCCGACCCTGGGAATATGCAACAGTAAGGTCTGCGTGCGAGTTTGGGTGTATGCAACAGTGGGATGTGTATGCGGGGCATACTGCCTCAATGCAACCCCCCTGCTTGGGAACACTATAGGATTTGGGGTGGGTTGCATAGGTGGAGTGGGTGCATAGTAGGGAGGGTGCAAGGTGCGGTGGGTGCAAGATGGGGTGCATGCAAAGTTTCTTTTGCATTTAAATAAAATGGATTTAAGAAAAATTAATTTACTCTAGGTATATCTTAATCCATATTCGATTATTACTATCAAAATAAGACTACGTTCTCAAGCAAGGAAAAAGTAATTTAATTAAAATATTTTTTTCGGTAATTTTCAATTTTCTCAAAAACCAAAAGACATAAAATCATCTAGTTTTCAGTTTTTGATCAAAAACAAATAAGAGCAATGAATTCTAAAAAAAAAATAGTAGATAATCTGAAAGTTTTGAAAATTAAACTTTAAACCTTTTTTTTAACATTTTTTTGCACAAATTTTGAGTTTAAAACAATTTTTTTCAAAAACTATGCATAGTTTTGATTTTATTTAAAAACAAGCTAATAGAAAAAAGTGTTGGCTTTAAAAAAATGTATAAAACTTAGTTGTAAGTATTACCAATATTTTTTAATTATTTTTTTCCATTAAACGTACATATTTTTTTTAATTGCCCCCACCGCCTAAATGGGGGAAGATAGACCCCCTCCTTTTGTAAAAAAAATTGCTGTTCTTATCTGTTCTATACAAATCCGTCATTAAACTTTGTCGCCTGAGTTATCGTACTCTCCCCACTATTTTCAATTGGAAATTTGGAAAGAAGGTAAACATAAACGAACAAACTGACTTTTACATTTAAAATATTAGTATAGGATTGAGGAATGTACTTCAGGAGCCCCCTTCGATTGAAAAGTATCTTGCTTTAAAATCTATAAGTAACCAAAAATTGTATCAATGTATTTGCTTGTAATCAGGGCCGGCCCAAGCCAAACTTGCGCCCTGTGCAAGATTTGTAGAAAGCGCCCCTTTTTTATATTTTTTTTACACAAAAACTGATACACAAGCATAAGCCTTTTTTTATTGAGGAATCCCCAGGAGGCCTAAACCATTAAACTAAACGCAGTGAAGAAATGAGCAGAGGGGAAACTTTTAAATTTGGAAACTTACTTTTCTGGCCTTACATTTTGCAAATTCAGAAATGAGATCATCAAAGTCTAACGAATTTAATAATTTCTTTTCAATGGACATTATAGATCAACCTATAATTTTTAATAATTTTAAGTTTAAATTACGTTCTCCTGAAGCTACCGTGACCGGGATTGGAGAGCAATTCCTAATTTCGGAGCAAAATCTTCAAGGTTTGAACTAAAAATAAAATTTAACATATCTAAACTTGAGCTTTGTGGTGTAACAAGCTGGGATATTACGGTTAACTCTTGAAACAATTCTTCTCCATCTAAATTTTTAAAACTACCTTATGTTAAAACATTCTGCAAATTAAGGCATGAAGCACGTACATTTTTTTTTTAAACATTAGATTATGTTACTTAAAAATGAAAAATTGATACTATACGTATCAAACCTTTCAAGTATTTAAAAAAAATTCAACTTTAAATCTTTGTTTCGGGTCTAATATAGTTTCGGGACATTCATCAGCATAAAGTATTTTTCTCCGTTGAGTCGCAATGATGAAGCTAAAGAAAACATATTTGGTATATCTAGGGAACTAGCAAAACGCTCGGTTAATTGAACATACCTACTCATTAAATTTTTCATCGGAACGCATTAAAATCAAACTTTTTGTTTGTATTTTCTACAACCGTTATGCCAGTTGACAGATTAACGGACGGACTTTGCAAATATTTACTAGTTTAATTTATATTTTCTAAAATATCAAACCAAATTAGCAGGCAGCAAATAAATGTAGAATCAAAAATTGTATTTCCTAATGATTCTGCAATGTTTTTTTCCACAAGATTTCCTAATCCTATAAGGCCTTCATATGTTTCTTCTAAATATGTTTTTAAAGGCCTCGATGCATCTAACCTGCTCTCCCATCTAGTCTCAGAAAGGGGTTTCAAAGTTAGACCTGGAATTTTTTTCTTATAAATATCCCACCTCGTTGTGGAACTTGAAAAAAAGTTATACAAACATTGAATTGTATCGACAAATTTAACTGCATATAATGAGCACCGAGCAGCATCATTAACCACTTAATTTAAGGAATGCGAGCAACATGGAACGAAAAATGATTTTGGTTCCAGGGTCCGAATGCGATTTTGAACACCCGCTTCTTTTCCTTTCATATTCGAACCATTATCATAACTTTGGCTTCGACTGTTACTTATTAAAATGTCATGTAATTCAAGCTTGTCTAAAATCAACTGAGTCAGTAACATTCCTTGTCACAAAATATCACTTCTATTAAAAACTGATAGCTATGTATTTAATCTTAATTAACCAACAAAGCGAAAAAACAATTGAAACAATCTGCATTCTGCACCAGATTATATATATCGCACCTCCGGTGTTACAACGACGTAAGTGCAAATTTTGAATTTTCTCAGTTAAGTATGTCACAACTCTTAAAAAAGGTATTTGCTTCCAATAAAACAAAGACCTAATTGAAATTGTTCTATTTGTGTCCAGAGGACAAATATGTCTTTGTACCGTTACAATGTTTTCAAACTAAAGTATCGCAAGTACATTGACTTATCTGTCACTTGTGTTTCAAATCTGCAACGAACAACGCTTTGATTAGTCAGACAACGACCTATTTGTATGAGTTCCAAAACTTTTTGTATAATTGTTTTATTATTTTCGGTCGAAAAAAGCCGTAAGTGCACGTTATGACAGTTTTCTGTTGAATTTTTTAAATATTTTCCTAATATTTCAGTGAGACATCGACACAAGTGTTAAGTTTATTTATTACAAATCACTATTTTGTTTATTTGTACCAAAATTATTATCAAAACTGCTAGAAGCAGACAAAAATGACTGAACTTCCAAAAACTGTGTTTATTTACCCTTGAATAAATAGTTTTTTTTCATAAAAAAGAAAAATTTATGCATGTTTTGTGTGACCAATTTTTTAATTAATATTTGTAGATTTATGTTTTGTAATTCAGGCTATTTTGGTCAATTGATTTTAAATGCAAATAAAAAACTTTATTCCATCTTTTTACCCAACGTTTCGTCGCTACTCACGACTTCTTCAGGGGTTTTATTATGATCTTTATTTATTTAACATTATGAAAAAAAATTTTGTATTTATTATTTTATACAATTTGTCTAATTTAAAAAAAAAAACTTACATGTTGTTTTTTGTTGTTGTATTTTACATTGTTTGTTGGTTTTGTTTTTTTAAACTTATTTTTATTTCGTTTTAAACAGGAAAATGAAAAAGAAAGAAAAATATTTAAACTATTTAATAAATTAACATTAAAAACAAGAGACTAATAAATTAAAAAGACAAACATAAATTATCACAGTGTAGTTCAGGTACTTATTTTATTGCTAATGCGTAGCTTACAATGGTGCTGTCTCGATCTTCTTGAGTGTTCATCGTTCTTCTTATTTTTTGTTGTATGCGCAAGCTTTCAAGAGTATACCTCGTCGTCATTCTCTTCTCTTTGTCGAGTACTCTTACATCATCGAAATTTGGTATGTGGCCGCTATCAATTATATGTTGCGATAGCCCTGTTGATGGTTTTTTCTTTTTTATGTCCGCTTTGTGCTCCGTCATTCTTATACCCAGTTGTCTTTTTGTTGTTCCGATGTAAGTCAAATTGCACTTCTCCCCTTCTGTCCCTCCGCAGCAAACCTCATAGACAACGTTGTGTTGTTGGTTCTTTTCAATCGGAGCTTTGGTGTTCGTGTTTATTTGCATTTAAAATCAATTGACCAAAATAGCCTGAATTACAAAACATAAATCTACAAATATTAATTAAAAAATTGGTCACATAAAACATACATAATATCAATATAATCGGAGGGCCTGCCGACAAAGCTTTTATAGATCACTAACATTATGAAACAATTCTTTGAACACATTAAAATTAAATACGACATAGAAACATGCATTACATTAAAACATTACAGCAAACAGAAGAGAAGACTAATCAAACTAAAAGAGAGACTTAAATTTTTACTAAAATGTAGAGAGTACGGAATAATACCAAAACATATCACAAATACAACATCAAAAATAAAAAATAATTTCACATCTCAACAAATACATAAACAATTAACAAATATTGAATATAAATTTCATAAAAAAATTCTAAATCTGGAAATCAAACAAACTAACACATCTATTAACACAGTAGACAATAACATACTTCACACAAATAACAAAATGCGATCTCTTATAAATGAAACAGAATACAACACAACAACACAAAAAACAACATGTAAGTTTTTTTTAAATTAGACAAATTGTATAAAATAATAAATACAAAATTTTTTTTCATAATGTTAAATAAATAAAGATCATAATAAAACCCCTGAAGAAGTCGTGAGTAGCGACGAAACGTTGGGTAAAAAGATGGAATAAAGTTTTTTATTTGCATTTAAAATCAATTGACCAAAATAGCCTGAATTACAAAACATAAATCTACAAATAAAAATGTATGCTTTTTTTTAATAAAACCCGTTTTCAAAATGTTAAATCGTGTTTTCCGAAGAACTGAATTTTTTGCATTTACGTCATTGTACCACCGGAGGTGCGATATGTACATACATTAAAAGTAGCCGTTACAAAAATCATTAACATTCCATCCCTCTTTATTTTTTAAGCTCTATGCTCCTTTTCCATTCTATTAAATATTTCATCTCCTGTAATCAGGCACTTAACTCTTACACAGTGTGCAATAAGAAAACCTGCACGCTCTGGCCCATATGATTCCGTATAAATAAGTTTTTTTTAAATATCTCCCATGTTAGTTTCGATACTCAGTGTGCAAAAAAGAAAACTTGCACATCCATTGACCATTTGTATAGCAAAGACACCTACCTTACCTAATACCTACCTCATTTCCAAATATTTCACCCTGTTCGTACAAGAGAAAAAAAGAAAAAATCTCAACACAAAAAAGTTCCATGCAAGAGAAAAAAAGAAAAAATCTCAATACAAAAAAGTTCCATGCCATCTCATATGTGCAAGATTTATATCATGCACACCGAGTCCCAAAATTAACATAGAGAGTATGACAAAGCAAAATACTTATTCATATTGAATCGTATGGGCTAGAACGTGCAGGTTTTCTATCACGCACCTCATTTGGAAGTGAGGTAGGTAGGATTTTTAGTTCTGCGATATCTTGGGTTAAATTTTCATTGAATGCAACAATGAAAGTGATGTTAGTTAGTGCGCAAGAGATAAATTAGGACAGTTGTGATGGATGTTTTTTTGAGATTATTTTAAGAATGCTTGTGGTTAAAGAATGGCAAATGGTAGTACATATTTGTTTTCAAGATCAGATTACGTTTTCTTGCTCCTGATAATGCGCCCCCAGAATTCTGCGCCCTGTGCATTTGCACATCTTGCACATATGCTTTGTCCGGCCCTGCTTGTAATCTAATGCATTTTTAAGGAATTTTTGAGAAATTCACATTTTTCAGTGGTCAAAGGTTTTTTAAACACATCAGATAAATTATTTTCAGGCGGTATTTACTTAATTTAAATTGTAATGTTTGTCAGCTAATTGTATGTAAGTCTTTTATAAAATTTTGTTTAATTCTATGTGTTTCGCTCTTTTAATACTTTTATAAGGTTTTGATAGTTCAATTGCGCCCTTATTATCTATACAAAGCAAACATCTAACATCTTTTTGTAGAAGTCATCAAATAAACCTCTTATGTGCATCAAATCAGAAGCAGTAAATGTCGCTGCCACATATTCCACCTCTGCTGATGATAATGCCACACAGTTTTGCTTCCCTTACAGCCATTGTGACACTTTTAAGATCTCTATGGTTTTCACACCAGCTTACATCCGATTAGGTTGCAATAGCATTTATTATTTTTACTAAATACCAAGCCATTGTCCTGAGTCTACCTGAGATATCTTAGTACACGTTTCCCCTGAATCCACAAAATTTTAATTGTTTACGAAGTCGCACATGTTATATCTGGTCGTTAAAAATCGCCAACCATAATATACCTTTATAACAGGATCTGTTTCTGAACGACAATTCTTTTAAAAGAAAAAAATATATACAATATATAATATATAAATACTCTGAGGCATCTAGACTATGATTTCACATTTGAGTCTTTCTCTCTCCCTCTCTCACTTATACTTTCTTCTTTTCTTTCTTATCTTTTTTAATCTTTCCATCTTTTACTTATGTTTTTTATGTTTTTTTTCTTGTTTGGTTTCTAAAGTTAATGTTAAACTTGCTAATTTAAAAGAATTACAAAATTATTATCTTGTAACAAAAATTATAAATTTTTGTCAAATTAATTATTTTACTGTTTTATTTATTATGAATTTATTTGTTTTTCTAAATTGTAACACATACACTTAAATATTATAAACTTAATTATCATTGATGAGATGTTGTATCTTACGCTGTAAGTTATAAAATGAAATTTGAATTGAAAATTGAAATTGATACAAACAGCAAACTTCCTATGAGTTGTCTTTATGGAACATTTTCCTATTTTTCACTTGAAATCCTTTTGTCAATCGTGTACCATCTCCTCTGCACTCTTTTATGCCAAATTTGTCCAAAAGTTTTGCAACTAGTCCTTTCTGGGTAATTTTTGTCTCACCGAAATCCTCAACTTGAAATTCCTTATTAAGTTCGTCTATGATCTTCGTTAGATTCTTTTCACATCCGACCATAAGTATTTCTTTTGCTTTCATATTAAGTGTTGGAATATGGAACATCCAAGCTTTTGATCCAAATATCCTTAGTCCATCCATGTTTAATTTTCTGTTAAAAAGTCGAGATGGAATTTTATTATTAATAGATTTTGGAGGTGATCTGTTAAACAAATATGTTGAACATAGTATTGCTTCACCTCGTAGATGCTTTGGGAAATTCGCTTCATTGAGTAATATTCTGGCTTTATTGTAAACAGCTCTGTACCTTCGTTCTGCCGTCCTATTTTGTTGGGAACTGTATGGGTATGTATACTCTAGCTTCATGCCTCGACTGTTACAATAGTCCTTAATACGAATATGCTCCTCTATTGTCCTCTATTGTTTGCAGCCTCGGCTTCATTTGTTAATAGATAAACTACAGTGAAGTGAGAAAAGTTTTTAATATCTGTTTAAAAGTACTTATAACTTATTCGATGGTACTCTAAAAGGTCCATGTGAACGAGATCTTCCATTTTAAATGACTTTGGATATGCGCCGGTGTTAAATGGTGGGTGTGTTGACTTTTCTTCGTAACAAGGACGACAATTTTTTGTTTTCCATACGGAAACCTCAATATTGCCATAAGCCAACATCTGCCATACTACAGTTTTCTGAACTTAATATTTTCATATTTAACGTTATAAGTTTTAAAAAAAATTTTACTAAAGCATTTAAAGTCAGCCTTCGATATTGTTAGGCAGTAATTTATAAAAGTCACTGCAAAACCCTTCTCCATCAACTACTTGTATGCCAGCAGCTATGACTTTGTCCTGGTACTATTAGACCTCTGACATTGATGATACGTCCATTCAAAATTGTCGCTTAATTGATACTAGATTCTGACCAATTGCTATACCTATTTTTATGGGTACATCTAAATTTTCTATTTCGCATTCATATTGATTTTTGATGCACCAGAATCAACTATAAAACTGATTTATTTTACCTGATTTGGCAATTTTACTTTAGTCGACAATGCAAAAAACCCAAGTTTATCTGACCCACTAAATCTTTCTATAATAGCGTTAAACCCTTCTATAAGGTTTCCCAACAAACTGCCTACCACTCCCAAACTGTTTCCGACTCGCACCTCTATTTCCTCGATTATTATATTTAACCCCTTTTGCAAAACATTGAGCTTTCATATGTCCAGGCCTACCACACTGATAACATTTAAGCTGGAATGCACCAAAGTATACCTAGTCCTAGACAAGAGAATTATACAGATGTATTTAGAATGTGGTCCAGAAAGACATTAGTTCTCTTTTTATTTGTAGATGACGCTAGTCATACTATTTCTTGAATTCGGTATGATCATACAAGTAAAATAGTGTGATCATCACTTTTCCTCTAAGGAAAAAATTTAACAAGCAAAATCTAGCATACCAAAATGGAAATCTAGCATACCTCATACACATACCTGTTTAAAAACTGACATATAGGCTTTTCACACCAAACCCAAAACCGGGTTTTCGGCAAAAAGTTTTCGAAAACCCGAAAATCGTTCACACCGAACATTTACGCGTTTTCATTTGACATTTAAATTTGTTTGACACCGACTGTCAGATTTTGTATTGGTGAAAAAATTTGTGAGTAAAAAGTTTTGTTTTTCTCAAATTATTTGTGAAAATAAAATGAATTCTAACCAATTGAAATTGATTTTAATACATAAAAATAAAGTTGAACAAAATATGAAGATTTTGTTAAACTTTTTTTCATTATCTCAAGCCTCTATCATGAAAAAAAAACTTCGTTTTCTGTTGCAAATCCTGGAACTTCGAAAGAAAAGAAAAGCTTTAATTGATACAATTGAAAATCGTAATCGACAACGAAATATGAGGACAAAGGTTAGCTTGTTATAACAATTATTCAATTAGTAGGAAGCTATGTATATATCTAAATATTTTATGCAGCTACGTACCAGCACTTTTTGGGAACGTGAAATGTTAGTAAACGATGATGAGTATTTCAAACAACTTTTCAGAACGAGCCGCACAACTATCGATATACTCTGCAATGAACTAAAGGATCTGGAAATGTAAGATACAAACTTTAGCCTTATGAAGGTACTTATCAAGTTGATTTTCAGGAAGACAAAGATCTATACGAGCTCCAAAAGAACAAATGGGATTCCGTCATTGAGAGGTTTAACAAACGTTTCGATACGAACATACAAAAAACTCCCAGTATATCACCACCCACCGTCTCGGATGCGGATAAAATGAAAATATCCAAGTACTTCCTTACACACAGTGAAGATGTTCTATATGGTATGTATTCTCTCAAGATTCAATTTTTTGAAAATTCTTGAAGTGCAAACATTCTCCTAAGATTTTTCTTTGCCGTCGGCACCCTTGAGTCGATAATCCTTTCCTGTGCTGTGATAGAGCAGCATATCAGCGCAGACAAGGCCGTAACACAGGCTCGTCTCGAAGAAGAGTTTCAACTGAAGTTCTGGGGACGGGTGGAATGGGCTCACGACATGAACCAACAAGAACTACAAGCTCGCTTGGCTGCAGCTATCCTCTTTGTTCACTTCAACCGGTCAGAACAATTCACCAAAGAGAAGCTAATTGTGTAGAAAAAATACGATTAAATCAATAAAAAACAAAACTGTTACAACAAAAATTAATTTTTTTTAAAACATTTTCTTTTTTCTTTCACAACAAACTCAATCCAAAATACTGCTTATGACTATTGCTTCTGTTGGCCACCTTCAGAATCCCCATGTATTGTGGCCCTCCAAGCAGCTTATAGGCGGGGTTGAGAGATTCAGAACGATTTAGTGTAGGTCCTTATGGCCGGAGCAGAAAAGGTCAATTCCTAGTTCCAGATTCGTTACAAAATCACACTCGCCTGGCTTGTCCAAAGCACTGAGGATCTTCTTGATGTTGGCATCGCTGTCCATCAAGGGGCGATAGCCCACTGTTGTGGTTTTATTCACTGGAACAACAATTCCCACATTGTGGAATGTTTTGGCGCAAATTTTCCTAGCTCGCTGCGACTTGGCTTTCACCAGAGATTTCCTTTCATACTTATTCTCCTCCACGAATGAACTTATCGCCTTTCTCATATCTCCCAATCCTTTGCGATTAAACGGAGTTACCGGAAAGTCTTTCTTTCTAGTCTTTGTGGCGACGAGTTCGAAGACGCATCCCTTGGAAACGTCATT
This sequence comes from Eupeodes luniger, assembly GCA_951509635.1. Lineage (NCBI taxonomy): Eukaryota > Metazoa > Arthropoda > Insecta > Diptera > Syrphidae > Eupeodes > Eupeodes luniger. The sequence goes on along the minus strand of OX608073.1, from coordinate 171,485,273 downwards.
ACGAACTATGAGCAACTCTTCCTCGTCCTTGGGGTCGTCACGCCAGTAGCCATAGTGAATTCCGGTTCCTCGCTTAACAAAGAGCGTTTGAAACTCTGGAGGATCATAAAAGAACTGCCAGTGCCGCAAATGGTCACCGGGGCTTTTATTCTCGACGTTGGCAAATTTTCCGTATTCTGTAAATAAAAAACAAAAAGCAATAATTCTTATTTTGTAAGGAAATTGTATAAATAATATTACTTACCACGACCAAATTTATTTCAAAATGAAAAAATATTTGTTTTTACAGCAGCCATCAGCTGTTTTGTTTACATTAATTTGAGCGCTGAATGTTTCGAAAGGATTGTTTGTTTAGTTCAACTTTGAATTGCAACTAGTTTTCGAGAGGTTTTATTTAGGTTTACGAAAACTTGTGGTTTACCAAAAATTTATGGGAAAACTTGAGTTTTCGATGTAGGTTTTCGGCCAAAACCGATATTTTCGCGAAAACCGGGTTTTGGGTTTGGTGTGAAAAGCCTAAATCCTCGAAATTTCAACATACCTTCCATCCACAACTTAAAACGTCGCTCGTCGTCGTCGTCGTCGTCGCCGTGTCGTCGACGTGAACTCCTTTCAGATTTCAGTATTTTCTGTTTTGGGGTTGATCTGTGAAGCGGATTGTTTTTTTTTTCAGCCTACAAATAATTTGCATTTGGAATTTTTTGCTTGCTTGCCAGCGTATGTTAGATAAATTTTAATTTTTTTGTCAGATAAGTACTAAATACGAGGTGTGTTCAAAAAGTATCCGGAATTTTATTTTAAAAATGTTTTCAACAGAAAAGCACAGGTACGGGTACCGTGTTAAATGTTGTATTTCTTCCTGTATGTTCTGGGCTATTAGTCCAAGAGCCCAGGGCCGCCAGACGTTACTTATTTTCTGAGTAACAAAATGTATCGTACAGAATAGTGTTAGTGTATACTATGAAGGTATGCATACTTGCTAGCTTGGGCCGGCGGCCAATTTACCTATACCAGGTACTAAAGGTAAATAAAAAAATCGCTTACTTTTCTTAAAGTCTGAGTAATAATATTTGTATATATTTTACACAATTTCATTAAAAATTTAAAAACAATATTGCCAGACAGTTTTCGTCGGCGGTAATTTCCGCCAGACACTTTAAAGTTTGCGAAAAAATGAGGTAAGTTTTCCTAGAGTCTGAGTCTTAATTTTTGTACATGATATTTTGGAAACTATTTCAACACCATTTGCAAACAGCCAGACAAATTGTAGGGGCCAAATATCCCCCAGACATTTTTAAAATCTCGCCTTGAGTATGAGCGCGCATATAATGTTTTGACGGTTTTTTTTTCACAGGCCGCCGACGAAAACTGTCTGGCAATATTGTTTTTAAATTTTTAATGAAATTGTGTAAAATATATACAAAAATTATCACTCAGACTTTAAGAAAAGTAAGCGATTTTTTTATTTACCTTTAGTACCTGGTATAGGTAAATTGGCCGCCGGCCCAAGCTAGCAAGTATGCATACCTTCATAGTATACACTAACACTATTCTGTACGATACATTTTGTTACTCAGAAAATAAGTAACGTCTGGCGGCCCTGGGCTCTTACTCTATATAGAACTCTGTTTCTGTAAAGGCTGAAGATACTATATGAGATCTTGTGTTGATAATTTGAGGACTTTTGCTGTATATGTTTTCCAAAACATTTATTTGAAGCTTGCAAATTGCAACAAACTCATTGAAAGGTGGAAATAATTTACCGAAGTCTATTTTATCTGTTTTAATTAATGTTTGAGTGCAATGCCATAAATTATGGCATGGTTCTTTCATCAATTTCAAAATTTCTTTATCAGTAAAATTTTTGAAAAATATTTTGCATTTTTCCTTATCAAAGGCAATGAATCGATTAAATTTTAAATGGTTTTTTGCTTTATTTTCTTTTTTTAACAAGCTTCCTGCTTTTAATGTTTTAATTTTCTGTCTTAAAGCTATATTTTTTAAATTGCTTGTTTTCTCTAGATCTTAATTTTTTTCAAAAGATTATGTTTTTTGCTTTAATTGCAAAATTTCTTTTTTATAGTCTTGTTCATTTTTTTCTTTGGAATTTTCAACACTGACAGCAGTAGAAATATATCCATCTGAAAATGATTGAAACTCCATTAAGCTTAAAGTTTTTTCAGATGAAATATTTGGTTCCAAATACGTCTTTGAACCCAAATAATTAAAAGAATTATTGCCAAGATATAAGCTATAAGCCATTTTTTAATATCGATTTTTTTTTGATAATGAATCTCCTAAACAAAGAGATTTTTTGGAAGATCATCTTTTAATTTACAGGCATCATGCCACTCCTTTAAAAGAACATAGTTTTTCCATATCAGGAAATTAAAAAAAAATTAGTGCTTAAATAATCTCGCCTTTTAGCACTACAGGAAGAAATACAACATTTAACACGCTACCCGTACCTGTGCTTTTCTGTTGAAAACATTTTTAAAATAAAAGTCTTGTTCTAAGAAAATTCAAATACTAAGCTTACTTAGCACTAATCTGAAAAAAAATGAAATTTATCTAACGTACGCTGGCAAGCAAGCAAACATTTCAAAATGCATATTATTGTAGGTAGATCAACCCCAACACAGAAAATACTAAAATCTGAAACCAAAAGAAAAAAATAGATAAAGATACAAAAACACTCCTCGGTAGCCATCTTGGTTTGCCTACAAGCTAAACCGGAAATCAGACTCATAAACTCATTTAAGTATGCGTGTCATTTCTCCTCTAATTTATGAAATTTCCCCAAAAAACTTAGTATTTGATTCTATGGATGCGTGAAAACACGTCAATTTTTCTCGTTGAATTCGTCCACATTACAAATACAACATTGTAAACAAATGGGTTTTAGAGGGTGACGCTTCGAAGCATTTATATCTTCATATAGAGTGTTTTTGTATGAGTTACCTATGCTGATTTCTTTATTTAAAAAGAAACTCAAATACTTTGTTTATAGCAATGTACAGTGGCGACAAAATAAATAGCACATATACTCTAAGATCTGTTTAATGGAAATTTTTCACACTTTTTTAACTTCAAACAACTATTTAACCAATGAGGAAGTAAGAACATAGATATATTTGATTTATTAAAAAAAAATAAAGTGTATTGAATTCATACAAAAAAAATAACAACAAAATCATTAATACAGTTCAAGATTTTCTAGGACAAAATAAATAGCACATTTCATAAATAACGAAACAAAATAACAAACATTTTCACACGCAGTTAAAAGAAAATAGCTAGTATTTGGTTGGGTAACCCTTATTTTTAATCACAGCAGCACACCGGGCGGCGGCGGTTCATAAATAAAACAAGACTCCGGCATCGTTCAATAGGTACTGAGTACCAAGCTCGTTGAACTTCCTGCCAAAGTTTGTTCAAATTTGAAACATCTGATCTATTAATCCCTTTTTCCACGTCACTCCATAATAGGATTGAGATCTGGGGACTGGGCTGGCCATTCCATAGTGCTGATTTTTTGGGCGAATAGCCATTGCTTAACAGATTTAGCCGTATGTTTAGGATCGTTATCCTGTTGAAATGTCTACTTCAAGGGCATTTCCTCCTCGGCATACGGTAGCATTGTATCCCTTAGGATCTCCTTGTATTTAATTTGGTCCATAATACCCTCTATACGATGAAGTGGCCCCACACCATGCCAAGAAAAACATCCCCAAACAAAAATGCTACCCCCACCATGCTTAACACTCTTTATGGTATATTTAGGGTCACAATCCTTGTTGATTCCGCGTCGCACATATTTTTTACCATCTGACTCGAAGCGATTGAATTTGGACTCATCGCTCCATAATATATTTCTCCACCAATTTGGATCTTTTGAAATATGCTCCTTTGCAAACTGCAGTCGACGAGAGAGATTGCGCTTAAAGACATGTGGTTTTTTTCTCGCAATTCGTCCGAACAATTTTTTTTCACGTAAACGATTTTTAACTGTACTTACAGACACTTTAATTCCAAGATCTTGTTCAATTGCATTTTTTATTTTTGGAGCAGTCATGAATGGATCAGCTTTGCTCAGGCGGGCGATGACAATATCAGTTCGAGGGGTGGTTTCTCTTGTCCGATTCTTGCGAATTTTATTTTGAACATTCCCTTCTTGTCAGCAATGGTGAAGAGCATTAATAACCTTCTTCCTTGAACATTCTAATTTCCACGCTACCTCCGAGTTTGTGTGTCCTTCTTTCTTGAAATCAAGAACTCGTAGCCTGAAGGCCTCTGTTGAGTGTTTGCCACGTCCCAAACTATAATTTATTAATTCAAATTGAAGAATCTACCAAAAAATTTATAAAAAATTCTGAACTTTATCACTTACCTTTTAAAAAGTAAGAATATGTATAAAAACTTTACTTAATTTGCAACGAAAACAATGTGTGCTATTTAAATTGACTTAGCTTGATTGCACCTTGGTACCATTTGACTTCCATTTGGCTTTGTTTATAAAATTATTTGTACATAATTGATTTACCGTTACTTTACATTGAAAGTACGTAGCAAAAAACTTCTTACGGTATTGGCATTGATAACTGCTCTTTCTGATAGAGCCCTAGAGAGAATTTTTAACATAACTGTGCTATTTATTTTGTCGCCACTGTATGAGGTAATTATATGAACATACTATTGAGTACATCAAAAATACTGATACCATCTGGAAGATATTCTTGTGATCTTTCATTTGATACCGATTTCGTTTTATTTATGTATCTCAAATGGTCATTGTCCCTTTATCTTTATATAGGAAAAGATAATTATTTTAATTCTGAAACATTTTGACCATTTTTTTTAAATATTTTTTGCAAATTGTAAAGTTTGGTAGTTGCATTTTCATTTACTGTGGCACCAAATCTTTCTTAGACAAATAAACCATATGTCGCTATTTCCTGTAATATTAGTAATGAGCCTAATTCATCGGAGGACTTTTATTAGTTTATATAACGAAAATATTAAAATTAATTTTGCATTGAATATGTATAACTAAAAAATTAAATGCCTCTTTATTTTTTTATAAAATTATTTTTATAGAATTAGCATGAACATTTAAAATAAAATATTATTAAAGTTATCATATAATTTAAATTATATTTTAATATGATTTCAGCTACAGTACATGAATTGGAGCCGCTGGTTACTGATGCAGAAGATAAAAAGCCTTCTGAAAAGTATGGGTTAGAAAACAAACTCAAAACAAATACCTTTAATTTTTACTTTTATTTAAATTTTCAATTTTTTTAAATATATGTTCTTTTTTTCTTAAAAATTAAAAACACAATTCTTAAAGTCAAACTAACATTGTGGAAAAGAAATCAGTTCGTCCATTTTTACAACCATTTAATCAAGATCGAAATAACCACTTTTTAACAAAAAAGGAAAACTTTGGATTTGAACATCAGAAAAATGAAAAGCTTTTAGTTGACGAAGATGATAATAAGCAAGTTTTGGTTAATGGCCATGCGAGGCCAGATGAATGGTACAAAGAAGTTGTTGAGCTTAGAAAAAAAGCTGGGGAGTACAAGGTAACAAGCAAAACAGTTTTTCATAAGAATCTTCATTAAAGTAGTTGTGCTCTTTCTCTATTTCAGTGCCGAGGGTGGGGAACAGAAATTGATCCAACGCTTCTTAAGATGCAAAAAGAACTCTGGGATCAAGTTTCAAAACGAAGTTCGTTATCAGCCTTATCACTAGCTTCTTCCATTCATAGGTAAGCAAAAACAAAAAATTAACAACCTAATTTAAAATGTAGGCAAATCATATTAGTTGATTGCTCCGTTATACTCCTAGGATCAGTTTGGTTCTGAATATAATTTTGTCTTTTTTACACTACCAGATATTTGCGTAAGAAAACTTAGTAAAGGTTGTTTTAATTTTAAGGGTCGATGTTAAATGTGAACCCAGGGCCGGCCCCAGCCAAACTTGCGCCCTGTGCAAGATTTGTAGAAAGCACCCCTTTTTTATATTTTCACACATGAACTGATACACACTGATTGAGGTATCCTCAGTAGGCCTAAACCATAAACTAAAACGCAGCGAATAAATGAGCAGAGGGGAAACGTTAAAACTTGGAAACTTACTTTTCTGGCCTTACATTTTGCAAATTCAGAAATGAGATTATCAAAGTGTAAGGAATTTAATAATTCCTTTTCAATGGACATTATAGATAAGCCTACCAATCTCTCTTGAGTCATGGTAGTTTTTATATAATGGTTAATAATTTTAAGTTTAGAAAAATTACGTTCTCCTGAAGCTACCGTAAACAGGATTGTACCTATTGTATAGGACTTGGAGAGCAATTAGTAAATTCGGAGCAAAATCTTCAAAGTTTGAACTAAAAATAAAATTTAACACATCTAAACTTGAGCTTTGTGGTGTAGCAAGCGGGGATATTACGGTTAACTCTTGATACAATTCTTCTCCATCAAATTCTTTAAAACTACCTTATGTTAAAACATTCTGCAAATTAAGGCATGAAGCACGTACATTTATATTTTTTAAACATTCGCTTATGTTACTTAAAAATGAAAAATTGATACTATATGTATCAAGCTGTTCAAACCTTATGGCTTGATCAAGTATTTTGATAAGTTTAGATAGTTTCAAGACATTCATCAGCATAAAGTCTTTTTCTCCGTTGAGATCGCAATGATGAAGCTTCAGGAAACATATTTGGAATTTCTAGGGAACTAACAATACGCTCGGTTAATTGAACATATGTACCTACCCATTAAATTTTTCATCAGAACGCATTAAAATCAAACTGTTTTTTTTTATATATTCTAAAAATTATATGCCAGTTGACAGATTAACGGACGGACTTTGTAAATATTTACTAGTTTTATTTATATTTTCTAAAATATGAAACCAAATAAGCAGGCAGCAAATAAATGTAAAATCAAAAATTGTATTTCCTAACGATTCTGCAATGTTTTTTGCCTCTAGATTTAATATTTCTATAAGGGCTTCATATATTTCTGCTAAATTTGTTTTTGAAGGCCTCAATGCATCTAACCTGCTCTCCCATCTAATCTCAGAAAGGGGTTTCAAAGTAAGACTTGGAATTTTTTTCTAATAAATATCCCACCTCGTTGTGGAACATTAAAAAAAAACATTGAATTGTTTTGACAAATTTAACTGCATATAATGAGCACCGAGCAGAATCATTAACCACTAAATTTAAGGAATGCGAGCAACATGGAATAAAAAATGCTCTTGGTTCCAGGATTCGAATTCGTTTCTGAACACCCGCTTCTTTTCCTTTCATATTCGAAACATCATCATAACTTTGGCTTTGACAGTTACTTATTAAAATTGCATGTAACAGCTGACATACAAATAAATAAATATCAAATATCAAATTCAAGCTTGTCTAAAATCAACTGAGTCCGTCAGATTCCGGTCTTGTCTTGTCTCAAATTACGTCACTTCTATTAAAAACTGATAGCTAGGTATTTATTTAATCTTAATTAACCAACAAAGCGAAAAAACAATTGAAACAATCTGCATTCTGCATCAGACTAGATAATACATTAAAAGTAACCGTTACAACAGTCATTAACTTTCAAAAAAAAGAACAAACTGCCTGCGCAGGAACGATTCGACTCCACACAGATTCATCCCTCATTAATTTTTTCACTCTATGCTCTTTTTCTATTCTATTAAAAATTTCACCTCCTGTAAGCAGGCACTTAACTCTTACCCAGATACAGTGTGCAATAAGAAAACCTGCCCCCTTTGACCCATATGATTCCGTATAAATACGTTTTTTTTTTTAAATATCTCCCATGTTAGTTTCGTTTCGATACTCAGTGTCAGGGTTCAAACCTTTACTCCAGTTTTAAGGAAGAAAACAAATCTACTTCGCAACTCCGCTTTTTTCGGATCTACTCCTTTTTTCCACACTAACAAATTTCAGCTGAGAGAAAGTTTTCTGAAATGAATTTATTGAAAACTAAAATAAGAAATCGTTTGCATGTCAATACAGTTGAAAATTTAATGTTTTCACGATCATTAATAGCAGATCGAAAACAAATTTTTGAACCACCGCTTGAATTGATTAAATTTATAATAGAATTTAAATTTGTCCAAGCAAATAATTCTAAAATAAAATCAATAAAAACCAAAAATATTTATAGTATGTATTATGAATAGTTTTTAGTTTCTGAAGTCTAAAACCGTTTGTGATTCATTTTTTGTTTAAAAAAATTAATATTTTTGTTAAAAATATAGTTTTTGAAAACTATAGTTTTTTTGTTTTCAACTCTAATTTCTTATTTAATTTAGTGTATAAGACGGGGCGAGACGTTCTGGTAGCTAGTACGCAGTTCACACATCTCAATATCCACAAGGGGACATGGAAATCTCCTGATCAATCAACCGTCAACCAGATTGACCACATTGCGATCGACGCACGACACTTCTCCAGTATACAGGATATCCGAACATTCCGAGGGGCCAACATTGACTCGGACCACTACCTCGTTGTAGCCAAGGTACGGCTACGGATATCCCGGTCCAAGCTAAAACAAGGAAGTACTGTGAGAAGTTTCGACGTTAGACGGCTACAATCGCAAGAGACTGCCATGTCCTTCTCCGATCGAGTCTCTAGTAACCTCTTAAGGAGTCATATGCTGCCTGCATTAAGCATTGAAAACCAGTGGCAACATTGCCTTGCAGCCATCAGAGATGCCGCCTCTGAAGTGCTAGGTTTCACAAGTCCACAACAGCGAAACCCCTGGTTTGACGACGAATGCCGGCAAGCACACGCAGCGAAGCAAGAGGATAGGACCAGAACTGCTCGCGAGCTCTACGAGCAGAAGAGGAGAGAGGAACACCGGCTTCTTAGATGGAAAAAAAGAGAGCACGAGAAGCGCGCGATCGAGGAGATAGAGGGATGTTACAACAGGAATGAGGTTCGTAAATTTTACCAAAAGGTAAAAAAAACCTCCCAAGGGTACCAGCCACGAACCGAAGCCTGTAAAGACGATCAGGGGAACATCGTAGTAGAACCGCAGTATATCTTGAGAATATGGAAAGACCACTTCTCCAAATTATATAACGGCGATGACGAACCGAATTCCGCTGTAAGGGAGATAGAACCACTCAACCTAGGCGACGCAGATCAACAATTCCGCCTACCCGACCTAGACGAAGTGAAGATAGCTATATCTAAACTGAAGTCAAACAAAGCTGCTGGAGCTGACGGCATAGCTGCCGAACTATTTAAAGCAGCAGGCGATGACTTGGTAGGGAGCATGCACCAACTCATCTGCAAAATATGGTCGGAAGAAAGCATGCCCGATGAGTGGAATCTCAGCATAGTTTGCCCGGTACATAAAAAAGGAGACCCTTTAAATTGCGCCAACTACAGAGGGATCAGTCTCCTTAACATTGCATATAAGATCCTTTCTGCCGTATTATGTGAACGTCTGAAGCCGTTCGTCAACAACCTGATAGGTCCTTATCAGTGTGGCTTCAGACCAGGAAACACCACTATCGACCAAATATTCACATTACGGCAGATCTTGGAAAAAACCCAGGAGCTTCAAATCGATACCCACCATCTCTTTATCTATTTTAAAGCCGCGTATGACAACATCCATAGGAAAGAGCTCTACAGAGCAATGTCTAGTTTTGGCATCCCTGCCAAACTTATCCGTTTGTGCAGAATGACGATGGAGAATGCATGCTGCTCCATCAAGGTCGGAAAAGATCTCACCGATGCATTTGATGTCAAAAAAGGTTTTAGACAAGGCGATGCACTGTCATGCGACTTCTTCAACATCGTTCTGGAAAGAATTGTGCAAAACTCAACCGTCAACACTAGAGGCACAATCTTTCAAAGGTCCATCCAATTACTCGGATGCGCAGATGATATTGACATAATTGGAAGATCAAAGCGTGATGTCAGTGGAACGTTTTTAAGCATTGCGACGGAAGCGAAGAAGATGGGTTTAGTGGTCAATGAGGGCAAGACCAAGTATATGCTGTCATCAAAAAAGGATATTGAACAACGACGCCTTGGACAAAACGTCACCATGGACAGCTATAACTTCGAGGTAGTTAAGGACTTTGTCTACCTAGGCACCGCTATAAACACAGACAACGACACCAGCGCTGAAATCAAACGAAGAATAACTCTTGCAAATCGCTGCTTCTTTGGACTTAGAAGGCAATTGAGAAGTAAAGTCCTCTCTCGATCATCTAAAATCACCATCTATAAGACACTCATCATCCCGGTTCTCATTTATGGCGCTGAGGCCTGGACCCTGTCAAAGAAAGATGAGAACGTCTTAGGATGCTTCGAGAGGAAAATTCTTCGGGTGATTTTTGGTCCCGTACGTATAGATGGAGAATGGAGGAGAAGATATAACGACGAACTGTACGGGCTGTACAGCGACACTGACCTAGTTAGCAGAATAAAAGTCCAACGGTTTAGATGGCTGGGTCATGTAGAGCGAATGGACATCAACGCTCCAGCCCGGAAGGTCTTCGAATCCAATCCCGAGGGACGGCGCAGTAGAGGAAGACCGCGACTCAGGTGGCGCACTCAGGTGGGTGAGGACCTCAACCAACTTGACGTGCGAAACTGGAGACAGCTAGCTAGGGACCGAGCTGGCTGGAGACGCATGTTGGTTGAGGCCCAGGTCCGCCCCGGACTGTAGCGCCACCTTAAGTAAGTAAGTAAGTAAGTATAAGATATTAAGTTTAAGGTATTCAAGTTTGAATGAATTGATGTGATTTTTTTGTCAAAAATACCTATTTATTTCCGTTAAATAAATTTTTGTTAAAAATACAGTTTTTGAAAACTTGAGTTTTTCTTTCATTTTCAAATCTACTTCGGAAATTTTTGATTTACTTCACTTTTGCTGCAAATCTGCTCCGAAATTTTGTTACTGAGGTTCGAACCCTGCTCAGTGTGCAAAAAAGAAAACTTGACTTGCACATCCATTGACAATTTTTAGTAGTAGAGTAGGTAGCACAGCAACCTACCTGCTCTATTTTTTCGGAGGCATTTTTTTGTTGTTTTTTTTTTGTAGATGAGAACTCACGTACAGAGGTACGGTGCATAATACAAAACCTGCACGTTCTGTTCTAGCCCACATGATTCAATATGAATAAGTATTTTGCTTTGTCATACTCTCTATGTTAATTTTGGGACTCAGTGTGCATGAAATAAATCTTGCACATATGAGGTGGCATGGAACTTTTCTGTGTTGAGATTTTTTCTTTTTTTCTCTTGTACGGACAGGGTGAAATCTTGAGTTAAATTTTCATTGAATGCAACAATTAAAGTGATGTTAGTTATTGCACAAGAGATAACTTAGGACAGTTGTGATGGATGTTTTTTTGGGATTATTTAAAGAATGTTTGTGGTTAAAAAAATGGCAAAAAGTAGTACGTATTTGTTTGCGCAAGATCAGATTACATTTTCTTGCTCCTGGTAATGTGCCCCCAGAATTTTGCGCCCTGTGCATTTGCACATCTTGCACATATGCTTTGTGCGGCCCTGTGTGAACCACACCTAAACGTCAAATTTGTGTCTGCATTTTATTTGACGTTTCACAATTTTACACTCACTCAATTTGAACCATGAAATATACGAAGTTTTGCAACAACCATCATCTAAAATTTCTGGCAGTAAACGAGAGAGGTTTTAGTACTGATTCTAAAGGTCTAGAAACAAACTGATTATTCACGTTAACTGGAATAATAATTTCTATCCCTTGAGGTGCTAATGAACAACTAGTTCCTGTGGTTGCATTATCTTCAGCATGAGTAATCATAACTAAATTAAGGATACATTCAGTTTTATTTTGCTTTTTGTTTATATTTTATCTTTTAGGAGCAGGTCTTATATTTTTAGAAGATGTCGCAACATAATGTCCTCTTTGTTTTACTTTCATAGGAGCAATTTTATGTGCGTAACATGTAAAGGGAGAAGACGCTCCAGAATAGTCAGGGAAGTTAACCCCAGAACAGGTCATAATAAAAAAATTATTTGTTATAAAGAAATTAAAATTAATTAAGGCTAATAGCAATAATACCAAAGGTGTGAGCCTAGAAAATTATGTCCACAAAGAAACATGAAAAATAAGATAATTTTATGTAATTGAAGATTAAGAACTAATTGTTTGCTTGATTAAGAAAAAAAGAAATTATAATCATAGTGATATTAAGTGTAAAAAAAAGCTTTAAATAAATATGGTTAGGATATAATGTGTTGAGTAAATATTGGTAAATTTAGATAATATAGGGAAATGCGAATATTAACTTTTTTGACTATTTAAAATGGAAAAAAATAATTAAAAAATAACGGTAATACTTATTATTAAGTATTATACATACATTTTTTTAAAGCCATTAGCCAGTTTTTAAATCAAGTCAAAACTATGGGTAGTTTTTGAAAAATTTAATTTTAAACTCAAAATTTTAGAAAAAAAAGGTTTAAAGTGTAATTTTTCCATACTTCAAGATTTTCTACCATTGTTTTTATTTTAGAATTTATTGTTCTTATTTGTTTTTGATCAAAAACTGTGTATGCAACAGTAAGGTGTGTGCGAGTTTGGGTGTATGCAAAAGTGGGATGTGTATGGGGGACATGCTGCCTCCCTTCAACCGGGGAGAGTACGATAACTTTGGCGACAAAGTTTAATGACGGATTTGTATAGAACAGTTAAAAGCAAGCATTTTTTACTGTAGGAGGGGGGTTTATCTCCCCCCGTTTAGGCGGTAGGGGCAATTTAAAAAAATATGTACATTAAATGGAAAAAAATAATTACAAAATAACGGTAATACTTACAATTAAGTATTATACCTTTTTTTAAAGCCAAGATTTTTGTCTATTATCTTGTTTTTAAATCAAGTCAAAACTATGCATAGTTTTTGAAAAAAAGTGTTTTAAACTAAAAATGTATGCAAACAAAAATTTAAAAAAAAGGTTTAAAGTGTAGTTTTGCAAAACTTTCAAATTATCTACTGTTTTTTTTTAGAATTCATTGCTCTTATTTGTTTTTGATCAAAAACTAAAAACTAGATGACTTTATGTCTTCTAGTTCTTGAGAAAATTGAAAATTACCAAAAAAAATATTGTAATTAAATTACTTTATCCTTGCTTAAGTATTAACGTAGTCTTATTTTGATAGTAATAATCGAATATGGATTAAGATACACCTAGGGTAAATAAATTTTTCTTAAATCCAGCTTATTTAAATGCAAAAGAAACTTTGCATGCACCCCATCTTGCACCCACCGAACCTTGCCCCCTCCCCACCTTGCACGCACTCCAACTTGCACCTAGCCCAAATCTTATAGTGGTCCCAAGCAGGGGGGTTGCAGATCCCACTGTTGCATACACCCAAACTCGCACACACCTTACTGTTGCATACACCCAAACTCGCACCTACCATTGTTACTATCAAAACAATACCCCTCAAGCAAAAAAAAAAAGAATTAAATTAAAATAGTAGTTGTGGTTATTTTCAATTTTCTCAAAAACTAAAAGACATAAAATCAAGAGAAAGAACCTGAATAAAACAACAACAATTACTTGTGTGTACTTAGAAAAATGCTAATCAGTTCAGTATAGTTCGATAGAACGAAAAAACCTGTAATTGGCTTACAACTTTCATGTGGGTGCGGTGGCGTAGTGCGTAGTGCACTAGCTCCTCACACGCTAGGTCGCTTGTTCAAGCCCAGCTCGGGCAAAAGTTCTTCAAAAATTAAATTGAACAAAAAGTGAAATAGCTATAACTCCAGCCTATGAACTTGGTGGTAGCACACACAAGTTGTTGTTGTTTCATTCTAAATTTTCAATTGTAAATTCGGCAAGCAGCTGCCTTAACCTGCGAGTATAAAATTTCATACAAACCCCTTAAAATTGATAAAATCATCTAGTTTTCAGTTTTTGATCAAAAACAAATAAGAGCAATAAATTCTGAAATAAAAACAATGGTAGATAATCTTGAAGTATTGAAAAATTACACTTTAAACCTTTTTTTTAACTTTTTTTACTCAAATTTTGAGTTTAAAATTAAATTTTTCAAAAACTACGCATAGTTTCGACTTGAGTTAAAAACTGACTAATAAAACAGAATGTTGGCTTTAAAAAAATGTATAAAACTTAACTTTAAGTATCACCGTTAATTTTTAATTATTTTTTTCCATTTTAAATAATAATTTTTTTAAATTGCCCCTACCGCCTAAACGGGAGGAGATAGACCCCCCCTCCCATAGTAAAAAATGCTTGTATTAAGCCCCTCTACCAAAAACCGTTATTATATCTTGGCGCCAAAGTTATCGTACTCGTGCCCTGCAACCCCCTTGCTTGGGAACACTATAGGATTTGGGGAGGGTGCAAGGTGCGGTGGGTGCAAGATGGGGTGCATGCAAAGTTTCTTTTGCATTTAAATAAGCTGGATTTAAGAAAAATGTATTTACTCTAGGTATTTCTTAATCCATATTCGATTATTACTATCAAAATAAGATTACGTAAATACTCAAGCAAGGAAAAAATTAATTAATTAAAATATTTTTTTTTGGTAATTTTCCATTTTCTCAAGAACTAGAAGACATAAAACCATCTAATTTTCAGTTTCTGATCAAAATCAAATAAGAGCAATGAATTCTAAAAAAAACAATAGTAGATAATCTAAAAGTTTTGAAAAATTACACTTTAAACCTTTTTTCTAACTTTTTTCGCACAAATTTTGAGTTTAAAACAAATTTTTTTCAAAAACTATGCATTGTTTTGACTTGACTTAAAAACAAGCTAAAAGACAAAAGTGTTGGCTTTAAAAAATGTATAAAACTTAGTTTTAATTATTATCAATATTTTTTAAATATTTGTTTTCCATCTTACGTACATATTTTTTTAAATTGCCCCTCCCGCCTTAACGGGGGGAGATAGACCCCCTCCCCTAGTAAAAAATGCTTGTTTTTAACTGTTCTATACAAATCCGTCATTAAACTTTGTCGCTTGAGTTATCGTACTCTCCCCAATTTTTTATTTTGATCCCTTAAGATAATAGAGAAGATAAAGCATTATACGAATAAGTTAACAAATCAAGAGATTTGAATTGTCAGATGAGTAGGTAGGTATGTATTTAGAAAAAGAAACAATAATATGAGAAATAGATTTAGATTAGATTAGATTAGATTGGTTTTTATTTTGATAACGTTGATTAACATTTTTTTTATAAAGTTTATACAAACAGAAACAAAAAGCATGGCTTTATTGCCGTCTGCCTAGTTGACAAATCATAAAGAATATAACATACCTCAATAATATATTTAAGAACTTTCATTTATAATTCTACTTCTATAGAGAAGTGCTAGCCTGCAGAATTGATATAATTTTTTAACTTCCATATTGTTAAGCAAGAGTATAACTTGATTTTGCGTCAGTATTTCGCTACCAAAAGCATTCCTTCTTATTTCTTTAAGAACTGGACATATTCCAACAAAGTGTAAAACATCCTCCCTTTCCTTTAAATTGCACAATGAGCATATAATTGGTAAGTCATCTCTATGAGGTATAAAATTCAGCTGCATAACCTCACCTCTCAATTTAACCATCATTGAAATTTCGTCAATGCTATTATCATCCCTAAAATAATTCCTCTTTTCCAAGTTGTGATTTAGCTGACAGTAGAGCTGCCTGTATATAGATCCTGTAGCGTCAGTCATGTATTTCTCTGGTTGTTTTATGTCCCCTGCAGAAATGAGCTGGTATAAAGATTCTTTTAAATCATCCTGATTATTACACAAAAGGTTAAGTTCCATTCCACATTCTCTTGTCAAATTTATCTAATCATCACACGAACTTGTTTTGGTTGGTATTACTTGAAGCGCGGCTATCTTCGGAAGCCTATTATTGCTCATCTTCATAACTCTCAAGATGTAATCGACTTGCATTTTTAGTTTTCTAATGAACATAGGTGATAATCCTGATTCCAAAATAATAACTTAGTTGGGTGTATTTGATGGCAGTCTCAAAATTCGCTTAAATAAGTCAAAGTCTAAAGCCATGAGAGCTACGGAGTTTTCTTTGACTGGTATTATTCGTCCTTGGTTTTATACTACCTACATAATCGACCTAAAATGGTTTTTTAATTATTCATCATTTTTGTAAAATATTATATAAATCAAATCATTTGTAAACTATTAAATCAAATATTATACATATATATATATCTTTTGTTTGTTGTTTTATTTTGTTTTTGAAATTAATTATATAATAATTCTTTTATTTTCCTTTTTTTTCTACAAATCATTGCTGCGTTTTTATTTCTTGATCGGTAATATTTTTAAATTAATCGAAACATGCTAATAGATAATAACACCAATATAATGATCAATGTTTTGACCAGGCAGACAAAAGGCTTACACATTTGTCACCTCAACGCGCAGAGTCTGTTGCCTAAGATTGACGAGTTTCGGGATATGTTTGAGAAATCTGGGTTGGATGTTGTTTGTGTGCCTGAAACATGGCTCACAGACTGCATCAATGAAAATATGTGTCGGCTTGTGGGTTATAGATGTTTTAGGTCTGATAGAATGGGCGTGTTGGTGGGGGTGTTACTGTTTTTGTAAGAGATGGCATAAACTGCAAATTACGTTGTTCATCTCAAGATGAAATCGAATTCGTATTTGTTGAGATAATCAATAATGTAGGCGACAAGCTTCTCCAAATCGTAATATCAATATTTCTCCTTTATTATCTACACTTCAAGAAATTTCCATTATAAGTCCCAACATAATCTTGTGTGGAGATTTCAATAGCAACCTCTTAACCGAAAATCACATAGTCGATGAAATGGTTTCAATGAATTTAATCCCCGTGAACACCACTGAACTTACACACTTCACCAGTCATACATCAACACTGCTTGATCTTTTTCTTGTAAGTGAGGCAAATAAGGTACTGCTATATAGTCAGCTGCCTGTTCCCGTGTTCTCTAAGCACGACCTTATATATTTAACGTTTGATTTTTGTGTCACAGTTTCTCCTAGAACCTTCCAGTTTCGTAAATTTAATAGTATTGATTCGATGGCCTTAGAGCGGAGCGAACATGGTATAAACTGGGATATTGTTTATACCCTGCAAACGTCTCATTCTCAAGTCGAGTTCCTTAACGTTAATTTGGTAGCATTATTCAATGAACATGTTTCTTTAGTAACTAAAACAATAAGTTCAAATAACTACACTACTGGGTGGTTCACGAGTAGTATAAGCAATGGAAGCGTTGTCGCTGTAACGAACTTCACAATTTTCACCGCTCACTGCGTAACAGAGTTGTAATGGAAATACGTAGGGCAAAAACTCGAAATGTGGATGTGGAGAAACTTACGATCTGTTGGTATCGGGAAATCTAAAGACAGTTACAGTGTAGACGTAGATTTGAATATGCTTAATAGGAAGTTTGTATCCTTTCAACAAACCATTAGTGGAACTGAAGATCCTTCTAGAATCTTATAGCGATTCCACTCAGTCTTCTTCTACCAGTTTTCGATTTAGGTGAGTAAATTGTGCTGACGTACTAGAAAGCATACTTTCTATTAAATCTAATGCAGCTGGGCTCGATTGTGTACATCCACTATTTCTAAAGATTATTCTACCCGTGTTATTGCCCTACTTAACACACATTTTTAACACAGTACTTATGACTTGAGTGTTTCCTCCTCAGTGGAAAGTAGCAAAGATATTTCCTATTCCAAAAAATTCGAAAATGGATGATTTTAGACCTATATCTATTCTCCCGTTCTTATCAAAAGCCTTAGAAAAAATCATGCAACAGCAAATAAGCCAGTAAAGGAACATGCCAGAGACAAAGGAACATTTTAACACCCACACAATCAGGCTTTCGGAAGAACCACAGCTGCATTACAGCTCTCATAAATGTTACAGAAGATATACGACAGGGTATAGATAAAGATGGGGTTACATTTCTAGTCCTATTGGATTTCTCTAAGGCTTTTGATATTGTTGATCACAATACCTTATGTAGTAAGCTCCTTAATAAGTTCAACTTTTCCCCATGCGCTGTAAGGTTGATTTCATCCTATTTGAGAAATAGGCTCCAAGTTGTTGAATCAAATAACATTCTCTCAGACTTTTTACCAACTGTGAGTGGAGTCTCTCAGGGTTCAATCTTGGGACCTTTAATGTTTTCATTGTACATTACCGAACTCCCATCGATTATTAGGGCAATGTTCTATACATTTGTACGCTGACGACGTTCAGCTTTATGTTAGCTAATTGAGCACACTGTTAGCTGTATAAACGATGATTTAGCAGAAATAACACGTTGGTCTTCAGAAAATGGACTCCTTTTAAACCCCAATAAATCGAAATGTTTGGAAATTATTAGAAAAACACTGAACTTAACGTATTTTCCAACTGTCAGCTTAAATAACGCTAAAATCGAGTATACTAACACCGCTCGTAACCTTGGAGTTATTTTCAATCGAAATGTAACCTGGGACAACCATATAAATATTGCCGTTGGTAAGTCTTACGGTATCCTTCGTTCATTGTGGAACACACAATCTTTTACTCCCCTGGCTACTAGAGTTATAATTGCTAAAACTTTAATTATGCCTATATTAACTTATTCTTGTGAAATATTTTCAAAATGTAGCTATGCTAGTAAGCGTAAACTGAATGTTGTTTTCAATTCCATAATACGTTACACTTATGGTTTACGCAGGTATGACAGGATTTCTAATTTTTCATCTCGTTTGTACAATATGCCGTTTGATAGTCTTCTTCAGTTTCGTACCCTAAGTCTTTTCTCAGATATTATGTTAACCCACAAGGCCACGAGCCAACATACCTTTATGAAAGAATAAGCCTTTTTTTATCAGACAGATCCGGACTTATAATTTTACCTGGTCACTCATCCTTGGTTTCTGAACGTCAATTTTTCATTAATTCTACCCGATTGTGGAATAATTTGCCTCGACAACTTAGAAGGATAAATAACGCAGCACTGTCTAGGAAAGATCTTAAAACATACTTTTCTTTTTGAATTACTCTTATTAAATAAAAAATAAATATAAAAAAACATTATTAAATTAAAATTATACATAGAAATATAACTATGTAGATTTCTATTTTATAAATTGTTATGGATTTCATCTATCATTATTGTTCGAGTAGCTTTCATAATAATAATAAATTCTATTTAAGCTTAGCAATAACTTATAAGATATTGTATCTTACTTTGAATAAGCAATCAATGAAATAAATAAGTATCGGAGAAGTTACTAAACTGTTTCGTATTGTTTTGTTCCCCAAGTTTGTGCCGCGTAAAACATGACAGACTCATATACCGCTTCAAATATCTTGAACTTGCTGCTATGTGCGATACTTTTGTTAGAAAAACATCTTTTCCAAGTTGCACTTATTGCACGTTTAGCCTTAACTAGTTTCTCTCTTAGATGCATGCTCAAATTTTTCGTTAAGTGAACTCCAAGGTATTTGAATTTCGTGACAACTTCAATGACCTCTCCATTATAGAACCATTTTTCTTTCGCTGAATTGCGGCCTCCTCCTCGTTTAAAAATCAAAATTTTGGACTAACATATTAAGATTCACCATCAAACTCCAAAGCTGACAATATTGATACAGGCGGTTTATCATTAACTGTAATGATTCAGGTGATGCTGCCAAAAGAACAATGTCGTCCGCAAACAGCAATGCTTTTATTATTTGTCCGGCAAAGTCTATGCCACCTGGTAAGAGGTCTGTAAGATCTTCAATAAACAAGGCGAACAGACTCGGACTCGATGTACAGCCTTGTCTGACTCCCGATTGTGTTTTAAACCCTCTCGACAACTCTTCTCCATTCCATACCTTAGCAATTGTATCTGCATATAGATTCTGAATAACTCTTCCGAACTTCCATGACATTCCGTTACTATACAGCTTGCAGATAAGCGCATGTCTATCGATCATATCAAATGCAGATTTAAAATCAACAAAAAACGTATATAGCTTCTTGTCCTTATTCAGGAATGTTTCTGCGATACTTTTAAGGGTAAAAATGTGGTCAACCGTCGAATAACCTGTCCTAAAGCCAGCTTGAAACTCCTTTAAGAGTTTGTCGTCTTCTATCCATTTATTAAAACGTTTTTGCAAAACCAGCGTGAATATTTTATACGAAGCATTTAGAAAGGATATTTATCTATAATTAGACACCTCGGCCAAGCTCCCTTTCTTATGAATCGGGAAAATGATGGGCTCCTTGAACTCTAGTGGTATCATTCCTGTTTCCATGACATTGTTATACATATATAGTTGTCAGTCGGTTGATTAGCTCTGCTGTGCCATACTTATAAAATTCTGCTGGTATGCCATTCGGTCCACATGCTTTCCTATCTTAAAGTTCCATTACAGCTGAAATCACTTCTTGGTGCCTTATTGCAGCATCAAGAATTTCATTTTTAAAACCCGGAGTAGCGTATTGAAAGACAAGTTTCCCTTCTGTTGGACTCAACAAACTCTGAAAGTGATCTGCCAGCTGATCAGAACCTATACTAGAATGGATTGAAAACTTTTTTCCGTTCAGCTGCTTTGCCAGGTTCCAAAACTCCTTTCCACTTTTACAAGACGCTAATCTCTTGGATTCACTTCGAAGAATGCTGCCTTCTTTAGCTTACATATTGCCTTAAAAGATCTATTAGCCAACAAATATTGATTTTTAAAGTAGCCATCATTCGAACATCTGTATGCTCTAAGCCAGCTAAACGATAATTCTCGTGCCTTTTTACAGTCTACATCAAACCATGGCTCTATGAAATTCTCCCGGGCTTTGCTGTTGGCAGCTACAGTTGGATACGACTCCTTGATTATTTTGTCCAGCTTGGATAGATCACAATTTCTTTGACTCAGCAGTGAGATATCAAGCCTTGCTTGATATTTCATCTCGTTTGTCGGTTTCCATTTCAGTTTCGGTAGGGTATTTATAACCTTGGACTCTTGAGCTTCTCTGGAAATCAGTCCGAACGTTATGATCATTGGAAAGTGGTCTGAATACGGTACAGTCTCTATTTTCATGTCAATCATATGCTCATTTCATTCGCTGCCTACGAGACTATAGTCAATCACAGAGCTTCCCTGACCACTGACAAAAGTTAATTGACCTTCCACATCTGACAAGCTTGTACCATTTTGTATTCTTAACCCGTTCGAGTTACACAGGTCAATTAGCTTTAAGCCTCTTGCGTTGCAGACTAAATCCTTCGATTTTCTCTCGATTCCCAGTACACTGTTTTTATGAGAAATATAAATCGGAATAAGATTTGCATAATTAACGCTTACTTTATTCACAAAAACTCAATTAAAACAAATGAAAATAAATAAACTCATAAATATATTAAACGAATATACTCATGTTATTAAGTTACAATTATTATTAGATATTTAGAAAAAATGAATACACCTAATTGAAAATCAATTGATTACTCAGAGTTAAGACCAAATCAAACCAATCATTGCAATTATTTTGACAGTTTGGTTACAGCGGTTAGAATACGTTAACTTTGGCGCCAAGATATTATAATAGATTTTGGTAGAAGTGCACAAGCACTTTTTATTATCGGAGGGGTGTCTATCTCCCCTCGGAGTTTGACAGATGTCAAATATATAAGAGTGGTGATTTTTAAAGATAAAGGTTTTCTGAATTACTGGACACTAAATTGAAAGATGTGGCATCTAAAAGTGATATTGAAGCAATGATCATTGCAAACAAACAAATGTTGGAGCAAAATAAACTGCTTTCCAAAAAAGTGAATGCTCTTGAAGAAAAATGCGAGCTTTTAGAATGCCGAATGGACGAAATCCAGAAAAAAACCACTGAAAATAATCTGATGATGAGAGTCGAGGTCCAAATTGGAAGAGATGAGAAAGAACTTGTGAAATCCGTGTGCTCAACCATGATTCAACCACCACCATGCACAGATAACCTGCAAACCCATAAACTAAGATCTGGGAACACAAACACAAAAAATTTCGTTGTCAAACTTGAGTCTAAGCAACAGGTCATCGCTGCCTTAAAATCGGCGAGAGAAATGCAGAATGCCGGTGTCATCATCTTCAAAGATTTGCCAGTTACAATACGACAAAAAAGAAACCAATTGTTAAATACACACATGGAAAAAAGTATTGGCACACTAGCATTTTTCAAATGTTTATCAATATGACATAAAAACAAAAAACTATTTTTATAAAATTTGTTTTAAATATTTTGTATTTATTTATTTTCTACTAATGTGCACCAAAAAAATAACCATTTATGAGTTTTTAAACAAAAAAATTTATTAATTTAAAAAAAAACTTCAGTTTCACAAGGAAAAAACTATTGGCACACCCTATAATTTCTCTGGAAATTTACCGTTTTTTTAGTAGCATCAACAAAGTTTAACTATCACAGCAGCTCAAGTAACAAAAGTCGTTGTCATGATAACTCATTTAAAAAAAACAAGTAAAACAAGTTAAAATAAAATGTTTTAAATCAATTTCATTAGAAACATGTTTTGGTTTTATTTAAGAATAATTTCATTTCAAAAATTATAGGTGTGCCAATACTTATATCCATGTGTGTATAAGAAAAAAACTTTTAGGAGTAAACAACAAAATAAAAGTATCTGTACGAGATGACAACATGTTCATAAACGATAAAATTTTCCGCTGGAGCCAAACATTGGGACTTCTATACAACAACACTGCAGGTGGAATTTTAGAATTAAATCGTATTTACCAAACAGATTTGAGCGAACAGCTGGGAAATTTGAAGGAGGAAGCAGAACGTCAAACCATAAGAAATGTCAATAAATTTAGAAGAGCGACACCTAGTGGTCAAGCAGATAACAACAAAGTAGTCAATGCACAAACCTTTCAATCAGTTTCGAACTCAATTCAAGGATAGGGTGTAGGCGCCGCCGCGCGCCGGTCAAAATAAAAATTTATGTTATGAAATAAAAAAATTTAAAATAATAAGTTATAATGAGCAGGCCTTAGAAATAAGTCTTTATATGGAAATTTTTATGAATTATTAAATAATTATGATTTTGTGTTTTTGTATGAAACATTTGTTGTTAAAGAAGATTATAATTTATATACAAATCAATTTCAAAATTTTAACTGCCGATGGATTCCAGCAATAAGAGTAAATGTGAGAGGAAGACCAAGTGGGGGATGTTATTTCGGATACAAGAAGACTTTGGAAAATGTATCTTGTGAATTAATACTGGAGGAAGAAGTAGTTTTCTTAAATATTACCATAAACAGCACAAAATTTATTATTATACCATCTTACGTAAACTGTAACCATTGGGAGAGAGATTTTGGAACATTAGTTGATTTCATGGAACGCAATAATGAAGATAATGTCATGATTATACGCGATTTAAACGCAAGAATAGGAAATGAAACAGGAAATGAAAATATGTTTGCCGGAAGAGTACGTAAATCAAAAGATACAACTTTAAATCTTAGAGGAATCAAACTTTTAGAACTCTGCGACTCATTTGGACTTCATATCTTGAATGGCGTAAGTGATTCTGATAAAAATGGCGTATTTACATTTGTGGGTCAACAGGGTTCTTCAGTTGTGGACTTCTGTCTAGCAAGAGGCGAATGGATGTCAATTATTCATGACCTTGAGGTTTTGAGTGTGCCTTTTTCCGATCACATGCAGATCACAGTAAGTTGCAACCCTTATGTCATACCACGGGATACGTCAAGGAAACTTAATATACCCCCTAAACTGATTTGGAAGGAAAATAGGGCATCAGAGTATCGGCAGAACTTACATAAAAATCTGCATGAGGGAGAGAAGCTTGGTGTAGGGGATATTGAACACTTAATTAAAATTTCATATCCGGTTTGTAGACAATCACATACTGCAAGAGGGAAAACGAAGAAGGAGTGGTATGATACGGAGTGTGAAAAGGCTAGAAAGAAATCATTTGGGTGGCTAAGAATATTCCGAAAATTTAAATATCCAGTTCTGAAAAAGCATTACGTTGAAGCAAACAATTTCTACAAGAAAATCTGCAAGGAAAAAAAAATAATGTACTATGAAACTACGGCCCTAAAATTGGTATGCTGCAGAGACGCAAAAGAATTTTGGAAGGAGATAAAAAAAATTAACGGTAAAAGTCTCCAAATCAGCAATAATCTTTCGATACCCTTACTGAGAGAGCACTTCCAGAAGCTTTTAAATCCAGTTTTGGTTGCTCCAGCCTTTTTATATGCAAAACCGTTTACATCTGATGCTATTCTGGATGCGCCTTTTACGGATGAAGAGACACGTCTGACAATGAACAAACTTAAAGATGGAAAAGCACCCGGATCTGATAGAATCACGGTAGAGTTTTTGAAATTTGGAAACCTTGGCAAAAAACTTACAGAGGCCTTCAATGAAATTTTAGAAACCGGAAATATACCACAGCAGTTTAAGGAGTCAATTTTGTTCCCTATTCTTAAAAAAGGAGACATGTCAGATCCAAAAAATTACCGCGGAATATCCTTTCTCAATGCCGCTTACAAAATCTTTGTGTCAGGTTTATATAATCGACTATGTGATTGGATGAATCTTAACTCGAAACTTAAGGAATTTCAGGCAGGTTTTCGAAGCGCCTATTCCACGAGTGATAACATCTTTATCTTAAGAAGCATTGCAGGAACTTTTCTAGAACAAAAAAAGAAGTTATACGTATTTTTCGTTGACTTTAAGGCAGCCTTCGACACAATTGATAGAAGAGCGTTGTTTTACAAACTATATAATGCCGGAATGACATTAAAGTTTGACAGAGGCTTGGAAAACCTTTATGATGGAAATCATGCTACAGTATGGAACGGTGATGAAATGTCGGAATGGTTCGAAACCTCAATGGGAGTAAAGCAAGGATGCCCCCTAAGCCCAAATCTGTTTGCTTTGTTTATCGACGATCTTATTGACAGTTTACCTGGTGAGATAGAGTTTGCGGGAATGGCGGAATGTCCAGGAATGAGCAGTGGTACTTAAACAGTGAACCGATCGAAGTTGTGAGACCCTACAAATATCTTGGTGTTATTATAACCAGCAATCTAAACATGGAAAATCATTTAAAAGATAAACTTATAAAAGCTAAAACTGCTATTAGCGCGACTTGGAAGAAATGCTTCAGAAACAACTTAATTTCACAGTGTTAAATACAAGGTTTTCATCGCAGTTGCGAAATCCGTGATGATGTATGCAGCGCAAACTTGGGGTTTTGAAAAATATGAAACGGTTGAGAAGTTGTTGAGATTTTATATAAAAAGATGTTTCCAGCTACCGATCAACACTCCGAACTACATGATAAACATCTAAACTGGATTGTCACCCCTGTTTATCAAAACACTTGGTACATGTTGACTATATATTGAAAGTGCTTAATATGCCAAGTGGAAGATTGCCAAAAGTAATAGCATTGTATACGATCCAGAAGATGGGACTTTGGTATGAGAAACTAATGGAGCTTGTGATTTTAACCTGAATTTAAGCCAACAGATAAATGACAAAAAAGTAGTAAAAGATGCCCTCTATGACTTAGTATCTAAAGTTGATGAAAAATATAGGGTTGACTGTATCAACATGGCGACGTCTTCAGTTCATAGATCAACCTACAGCATACTGAACCATAACCTGTGTGAAAAAAATTATTTTCGGGCTGAAAACAGTCAAAAACTTATATCAGCAATATTCAAAATGAGAGGAGAATTGGTAAGACTTAACTTCTTACCACATCGCGAAGACTTGCCAGTTTTTTGCACTATGTGTAACCTGGCAGTAAGAGAAGATATCATTCATTTCATTGGAATATGTCCTATCCTGAAAGAGGTAAGAAGAAATTTTCTTTGCAGCGACATGAAAACAGAAACGGAGGTGCTAGCGATGCTGAACTGCGAAGAAGAGGTTACCCGCCTCTATAGGTATTACATAAAGGCAATATCTTATAGAAAACAAATTTTGAACAAGGAGTTTTAAGAAACAAAAATCATAAACACAAAGATATATGTATATATATAGGTATATTTATAATGTAAAAAAAAAAATATTTTCACTTTTGAATTCTTTTTTATTAACTATTTCCATTTTAATATGTAAATTAATTAATTTCAATCGGGCAGACGGCAAAGCCATGCTTTAACAATTTTTGTAATATATATAAGTAAATTGTTCTCTATGTAAATTGTACACTTGGAAAAAGATAATAAAATCAAATCTATCTATCTATTTATCTCCCCTCGTTTAGGCGATAGCGGCAATTTAATAAAAATTGACTTAAAATCTAAAAAAAATTAAAAATGATGGCAACACTTAGAGTAATAATTTATACATTTTTCAAAAAAGATTTGCACTTTACAATGAAATTTAAATAAAGTTGTTTTAGTTCATAGGTTTTGGAGTAATTGACTTCAAAAAATTTATGAAAAAAGAAGTTGCAAAAATCACTTTGAGGATTATTTTTCTCATGATTATGGATACCGAAAAAAAGTGATCAGTGCAGTTTATTTATGCAACTAAGCCATGCCATGAAAGCTACTTCTTTTAATGTTCCCTTGGTTTTAAGATAAATAGTAAAACTATACTTCTTCTTTATACCCAAAAGTTTTTAATTTTAAAAGAAGCTTTGCATAGAATAAAATTTGCACCCAGCCCAAAGCTGATAGTGAGCCCAAGTAGAGGGCTTGCAGGGGGGAAGCATTCCCCTTTGTGATTTGATTTTAATACATTAATGCGGCTATTGAGTGTTTCTATACCCAAAAAACCCCTATTTCTAACAAGATTTCCTTATCTGAGTAAAAGATGTTTGCTTGTCTTACAACCGAGGTTGTAAAATATCTTCTAAGTGTTAACTGTGAACGTCGGGAGAGTAGAAGTCCTTTAGTTGCAGACCCTCACTTTGCATCAATCAAATATGGGTATACTTTTTCGACATCTAGTAAAAAGTCCATTATTTGAGTTCCCAAGTCGTCCTTATGTTTTTTTTCAAGGCAGTAGGTACTTTCTATAAAAGAAAAGTGCCGTACATTGATGGATGTGGAGTGTTGTTTTGCGGCATAAATTTGTTTATTTTTTTAGGAGCTTGTATACTGATTTTCAAGATCGTTTATTGTGTTGGACGTATCGGTTTTGTCAACATATTCACCTTTGCTGTGGTTCATTTCTTCATGACTCGTAGATCTGGAGAACAATTTTTCAACACCTATGTATGTGCTGTAGTGCGCTGTCGGTACAGATACGACAAGTGTTGTTCTGCCCAGATACCTAACTTTATACTTAGAAAACAGAGATTGAAATAGATATGACATTTGTATATATTCCAACTTTTTCATTCCTTCTTTTTCTTCAGTCAAACTTTTTCCAAATTTTGCATTGAAACCACAGTTATGAACATTAACTCTGTTTTGTTGTTATTGAATGTTTCATGTTTCTTCTGTCTGTGAGAATACTTATTGTAACGGGTTATCCATTTTACAGTTTATAAAGTATACCTAGGGCTGGAATTCGACATCTGTCAATATAAGTTGTTAAACCAATTTTTTTTTCAGTTCAAAGTCTAGCATTAACGAAATTGGATTGCTTAACTATCGCACAACTCATACAAATTGTTAAAACCTACTACAAAAATGGTGACTGTGCCACAGCCACATATCGTGCTTTAAGAGGAGATTATGGTTTACATAATCGTCCAACTACGCAAGCAGCTGATATTAAGTGAGAATGGAATATACATACTAGACATTGTCTTACTCGCGCTGGCAATTTGTATCGATTATTATTAAATTCGTGAATATAAAAACCAAATATTTGCTTCAAACAAAACACTAAGTGCACTTTAATTGAAATTTATTTATTTCGTTTTGAAATTTAACTTATTTTTGGTGAAATACGAAAAACGAAAACTTTTTAGAAATTGGCGCAAATCTCTCATCGTACACTTGTAATTTGACCTAATTTACATAAACAACACCGATGTGTCTCAGAAAGCGAAACGAAACTCCTTTTCCTCGCATACACCTGCTACTTCAAACAACTTAAAAATTGAACAATACCGCTCTCCCGTTCGTAAAATCGCTCAAACACAACTCAATGACAACGATTCAATGTGGGAAAAAAATGGAAAAATGCCTTAAAAAACAGAGAGAGTCTATTATCGATTTTCTTTCGGAAAAAATTGTAGAATGCGAGCAAAATATAAAAGATCAGCTTACACGCGATTTAAACGAGCTTAAAGAAAATATAAATGCACCAAGCAATCGAGTGACTTCTCTCAAATCGTCGCAAATGAACAATTCCTCTGAATTTGCCGCGATAAAAACGGATATAAACTCACTCAAAACATCTGTCTCACAAATAAAAACAAACTCAGCTCATACACCAGGAATAATTTCAATACGAAACGAATTACTTTCAACTAAAAATGAATTAAATGCTGTTAATCACTTATTGAATCAACAAGAAAACCGTATGATCGCCTGTGATGCTTTTTTATTTGGAGTTCCGTACGTTGTCGATGAAAATTTAAGAAATATTTTCAATTTATAATGCCACTCTATTGATATTAAACCTCCCTCACTTCGTAATATTTACCGTGCATGCACAATACATAGCTTAACAAAATACAACAAAAACTTATTGGAGCAGGCTCTGTGCTTAAAGAAAAACAAATCCATTGCTTCAGCGTATACGTGAGTGACATTGTTTATAATTAAATGTAAACTTAGTGATGCTGCTGTTCCAGTTGATTAGAAAAAATTGCCAGACCAAAAGATGTCGAAAATAACATTGCTCAATAAATCAATTATACATATATTATTATTCTCATTATTATTTTTATTTGTATTATTAGTTATCTTCATTCGCATACATTTTTTTTTTGTTCTTTTGTTGTATACACTGCCGGTCATAAGATTAGAAGCAAGCATTTTCGAGAAGTAAAATCGATATTTCTCCCGTTATATGATGGATTAGAAAAAAATGACTATGGTGAATGAGGGAATATTTTGTTAACAACAAAATATAAAATTTGGATAAAGGAGAGATTTACCTTACGGAACTCTCATGGCAAATTGTTAATTGAGTCAAGAATATGCGAAAATAAATCGGGTCATTAGATTAGAAGCACATGAAATAAATGGAAATAAAATGCAAGTATTTGTATTTTGTTATGTTTTTTAGTTTTCATTAGGTTTTTAATAATGTGTGCTACCACCAGCCTTCAAAATAACTTCAAAAATTGTATCTTTTAAGGATTTATAAAGGGATTCCAAGTAGACCAAAGAAATCTCACTCCAGGCCAATTTGATACCATGAATTAGCGCTTCCTTGTCATCGTATTGCTTTCCTCCTTCATGTACCTTACTTGTAAGCTAGCCCCACACATTTTCAATTATGTTAAGGTCCGAGGAATATGGTGGCTCAGGCAGAAAGTGGAAGTTTTGGTTCGCAATGAGGGATTTTACCTCTCGGGCTTTGTGTATGGGAGCGTTTTCCTGCTGAAAAATCCATGAAATTTGTCCAAACAGCTCGCTAATATTGGGGAACACTGATTCTAGCAAGGCCTTGTATGTTTTCCTAGTCATTTGGTATTTTGGGCTACCAAGTCTACAGCGCCATGCAATAAAATTGAGCTTCAGATGATAACGCCTCCTTCTTTGCTATGGTGACGGTTTAAAAATCACAATCTGATGGAAATAATAATTATAACCATCTGACCCATCCAGGTTAAATTTTTCGTTGGAAAAAAATAACCTTTCGCCAATCATTTGCGGTTATTCCATTTTGCACATCTCAGCTCATGTGATCTTTCTCGAAACACAAGCGTTCCTTCTTCCTTGCGTCATAAAGTGGTGGTTTTTTTCTAAGCTTTAGGCACTTTAAGTGTTTAGCATGGCGTATTGTGCATTTAACAGTGGATAAGATGGCCTTACCATTAGCTTTCTCCCTAGTTTTAACTGCCGATAAAGCTGAATTTGACGCTATTCTAAGGACATTTCGCGTTTCGTGAAGTCTTAAGCCAGAGGAAGTGTTTTTTTCATAATTTTTCGAGTAAGACAATGGTTTTTTAAATAATTGCTGACACAATGATCAATTCGATTTTTTTTTCAGGCTATAGCAAAGCATTAAAGACCTTTAAGGCAATAAACATCTTTTCTTGTCCTTTCCTCCACTGTCAAACATTTTTTGTTGCCCATTTCTGTTAACACTCAATCAAGAACAATTAATTTATAAATTGTACCAATTTTCCGAAAGAAAAATGTATGCACTTCACAAAACAACGCTGATTTATTCACTGCTTCTAATCTAATGACCCGATTTATTTTCGCATATTCTTGACTCAATTAACAATAGTGTCATGAAAGTTCCGTTAGCTAAATCTCTCCTTTACCCAAATTTTATATTTTGTTGTTTACAAAATAGTCCCTCATTTACCATAGTTATTTTTTTCTAGTCTATCATGTAACGGGAGAAATATCGATTTTACTTTTCGAAAATGCCTGCTTCTAACCTTATGACCGGCAGTGTATATGTACAATGTTATATGATGGATTAGAAAAAAATAACTATGGTAAATGAGGGACTATTTTGTTATCAACAAAATAAAAAATTTGGGTATAGGAGAGATGTACCTTACGGAACTTTCATGGCAAATTGTTTATTGAGTCAAGAATATGCGAAAAAAAAACGGGTCATTAGATTAGAAGCACATGAAATAAATGGAAATAAAATGCAAGTGTTTGTATTTTGTTATGTTTTTTAGTTTTCATTAGGTTTTTGATAATGTGTGCTACCACCAGCCTTCAAAATAAGTTCAAAAATTTTATCTTTTAAGGATTTATAAAGAGATTCCAAGTACACCAAAGAAATCTCACTCCATGCCAATTTGATACCATGAATTAGCGCTTCCTTGTCATCGTATTGCTTTCCTCCTTTATGTACCTTACTTGTAAGCTAGCCCCACACATTTTCAATTATATTAAGGTCCGAGGAATATGGTGGCCAAGGCAGCAAGTGGAAGTTTTGGTTCGCAATAAGGGATTTTACTTCTCGGGCTTTGTGTATGGGAGCGTTTTCCCGCTGAAAAAGCCATGAAATTGGTTCAAAGAGCTCGCTAATATTGGGGAACACTTATTCTAGCAAGGTCTTGTATGTTTTCCTAGTCATTTGGTATTTTGGGCTACCAAGTCTACAGCGCCATACAATAAAATTGAGCTTCAGACGATAACGCCTCCTTCTTTGCTATGGTGACGGTTTAAAAATCACTACTCTCTCCTCAGGTGATGGAAATAATAATTATAACCATCTGGCCCATCTAGGTTAAATTTTTCGTTGGAAAAAAAACAACCCACCGCCAATCATTTGCGGTCATTTTATTTCGCACATCTCAGCTCATGTGATCTTCTCGAAACACAAGCGTTCCTTCTTCCTTGCGTCATAAAGTGGTGGTTTTTTCCTAAGCTTTAGGCGCTTTAAGTGTTTAGCATGGCGTATTGTGCATTTAACAGTGGATAAGCTGGTCTTAACATTAGCTTTCTCCCTAGTTTTAACTGTCGATAAAGCTGAATTTGACGCTATTCTAAGGACATTTCGCGTTTCGCGAAGTCTTAAGGCAGAGGAAGCGTTTTTTTTAAATTTTTCGAGTAAGACAATGGTTTTTTAAATAATTGCTGACACAATGATCACTTCGATTTTTTTTTCCAGGCTATAGCAAAGCAAAGACCTTTAGAGCAATAAACATCTTTTCTTGTCCTTTCCTCCACTGTCAAACATTTTTTGTTGCCCATTTCTGTTAACACTCAATAAAGAACAATTAATTTATAAATTGTACCATTTTTCCGAAAGAAAAATGTATGCACTTCACAAAAAAATGTTGATTTATTCACTGCTTCTAATCTAATGACCCGATTTATTTTCGCATATTCTTGACTCAATTAACAATTTGCCATGAAAGTTCCGTAAGCTAAATCTCTCCTTTACCCAAATTTTATATTTTGTTGTTAACAAAATAGTCCCTCATTTACCATAGTTGTTTTTTTCTAATCCATCATGTAACGGGAGAAATATCAATTTTACTTCTCGAAAATGCCTGCTTCTAACCTTATGACCGGCAGTGTACATTCAAGTACATTTATATACGAAATATAATAACAATTGATATTGACAAGTATCTACTGTTGATTTCTATAATACTTTATTGTATTATTTGCTTTGCCTTCATCACTTGAAATTAAATTTTATAAGAATTTTACTATGCATGATATTGGCGGAATGCGTTCGATGGTAAGGGTTTTGTGTAACCAAAAGGAAGGGCTAAGGGTGTGTCATCTAAATGCATAAAGCCTATTGCCTAAGATTGATGAATTTCGAGATGTTTTTAAGGGTTCTGGTGTCAAGGTAGTTTGTGTCTCAGAAACTTGGCTATCTGAAGGCATAAATGATAACATGTGCTCATTGAAAGGCTATCAAAAACCGTTTAGATATGACAGAGCTAACCGTGGTGGGGGTGTTGCAATATTTTTGTTCGTTGCGACATACAATGTAAACTCCGTTGCAGCTCAGAACAAGGAAGTGAAATTGTAGGCGCTCAAAGTAAAATTCTGGTTGGATCGGTTTATAGACCAAACAATAATATAAATTTTCTGCCGCTTATGACATTACTCGAAGTTCCGACTATCATGTTCTGATATATTAATATGTGGCGACTTTATTAGTAATTTGCTAACCCAAAACGATCTGCTGGATAGCTTACGCACCTTCAGTTTACACCCCGTTAACTCTATCCTACCAACTCATTTTTCTAACACAAGTTCTACTCTTTTAGACCTATTCTGGGTGATTCATTTAAGAAAGGTTGTACTTTACGATCAATTATCTGCCCCAGCCTTTTCTAGACATGATTTTATCTACTTAACTTATGACTTTGAAATAGGAACAGGTCGTTACTCAAAGTTTCTAATTCAGGTATTTTCGAAATATCAATATTGAAGCGTTAGAGGTAAATGCTAGAATCATAAATTGGGATACCATCTATAACCTGCCCTCGTTAGATCTTCAAGTCGATTTTCTCAACAAAAATGTTAAGAGGTTTTATGATAACTTTGTTCAGGTACGATCAAAAGTCGTAGAAGCGGCAAATCAACCTTGGTTAACGTTGTATATGCGTTCCCTTATGATAAAGTTTGGGTACGACATCGACTATTAGAACTAAGGCGCACTTACTGCTCGCTACGTAACAAGGTGGTGACCGAAATAAGAAATGCCAAAAGGCATAGTTTTTCAAATTACCTAAGCCATACGCAAGGAGGTCGAAAATTATGGGCAAGTCTGCGAAACTTTGGTTTATGCAAGAGTAAACTGTGCCTCAGCTCTGAAATATATAAAAATATGCTGAACGAAAGATTTGTTAGTTCTTCTGTTGAAACCTCAATTGCTTCAAATTCTCATAACTATGAAGTTCCTGGGCCAGAACCAATTGCCATCTCTGGTTTCGGTTTTTCCTCCGTCGACTCTGCCGATGTTGTTGAATCAATTCTCTCAATTAAGTCAAAAGCCGTTAGCATTGACGATATACATCCATAATTTCTCAAAATTTTACTACCTATTCTTCTAACTTACTTAACTCATATTTTTAACTTCATCATCATGTCTGGTCACTATCCTATGCAATGGAAGCTAGCAAAAATCTTACCTATACCAAAAAATTCCAAAGGGATAGAGTTTAGGCCAATTGCTATTTTGTCCCTTTTGTCTAAAGTCTTTAAAAGACTCATTCAAAACAATTAAATAATTTTCTTAATGCCAACAATCTAATTACTCCTATGCAATCTGGTTTCCGGAAGAAACATAGTTGTATCACTGCCCTAATCAATGTTATTGAAGACTTGAGGATGTCAATGGATAAAGATCATGTGTCATTTTTAGTCCTCTTAGATTTTTTGAAAGCTTTCGATTAAGTTGACCACACATTATTACGCAGTTAACTTATTTATGAATTTAATTTTTCTTCTGCGGCAGCAAACTTAATTTTTTCGTACCTTACACTTTACTTAAATTGTCCCTTCAGTTTAATTGAACACTACATTGAATGCTTAAATGAGGATCTTGAAAGGATTCAAAATTGGTCCACAGCAAATAGGTTTCAACTAAATCCTTTAAAGACTAAATGTATAGTTATTTCCCGAACACCTCTTGATCGGT
The DNA here is from genome assembly GCA_951509635.1 of Eupeodes luniger. Classification (NCBI taxonomy): domain Eukaryota; kingdom Metazoa; phylum Arthropoda; class Insecta; order Diptera; family Syrphidae; genus Eupeodes; species Eupeodes luniger. The sequence goes on along the minus strand of OX608073.1, from coordinate 171,450,972 downwards.
CTTACTTTCCTCGTATTGTCCAGTGGCGTCTTTAGGCATGGGCCCGGTGGGCCAGCCCCCCTCAATTATTTGGCCCCCAAATCCACCAACTTAAAATGAATGAAAAATGAAAAAAATGAAATGAATGAAAAACGAAATAAGGTTAGTAGACAGTAACAGAAAAACAAGTTACATTTTACATTTTAGTCAACATCTTAAACTTCTGGCATCATGAATCTTTAATCATACACCTGCACACGCTGTCAACATTATTTTACAATTCTACTTTAGTTCTATTCTACAGTTCTGCACACATGTTGACTTTTCAACTCACACCATAAAATTTACAACGAATTCATTGATATAATGGGAAAGCAAGTCCTAATGAAAATTTTAGGTGAAATTAGATCGGCAAAATATTTGTCCCTAAGTGTTGACAGTACACCCGACCTTTCTCATATCGACCAGTTGACTTTTGTAATTCGGTATGTTAAAAATTGTGTTCCATCGAAAGGTTCTTAAAATTTATACCTATTCAAGAGCATAAATATGAATATTTGGCTGACACAATCTTGACATTTCTGGAAAATCATGATACTTCAATAGAGAATTGTAGAGGACAAAGCTATGATAATGCGTCTAATATGTCGGGAAAATATTCTGGTTTGCAAGCAAGATTAAAGGAGAAGTGCGAATTTGCTACCTTTGTACCTTGTGCAGCACATTCTCTTAACTTAGTAGGCCTTCATGCGGCTGGTTGTGTGTAGGAGGCAACAAGTTTCTTTCAAGTGGTTCAAAAAATATACAACCTTTTTTCGGCTTCTACCCATCGCTGGAATAAATTTAATGTTTGCTTAGGTTCACATAGAGTTCTTAAAAGCCTTTCTGAAACAAGATGGTCTCCACGAGCTGATGCAGTTAACGCGCTCCATCATGGTTATAAGCCAATTACTGAAGCCTTGACATCTATCTCTAGAGATCCAGAGCAAGCGCTAAGCCTGTCTAAGAAAATGTCAAAACTGGAGTTCCTCATTTTAACAGAAATTTGGAGCACAATATTAGAAAGAATTCATAAAACCAGCAAAAGCCTTCAAAAAGGAACAATAACTGCCAATTTGCTTTGTTCTTTCATAAATGATATAAGGGAGAATTTTGATAAATTTGAAGCGTGTGCCGAAATTCAGAATCCGGATGCTAATTATAAAGACTTACTGCAACGAAAAATAGTACGAAGTTCACGTGCCACATATTTTGATGGTCCTGCACCATCCGTTCAGCTAATTGGGAAAGAAAAGTTTAAAATATCAATTGAATTTGATGACTTAATTCATGATTTTGCAACTGACAAAGTCAGAGAAGTATGCCTTTAATAATGGGTCCGTTCACGTACTTTCTGCACTTAAAATCGTAAAAAGAAATATTTTAAAGAGTGGGGGTAAAATTCTCTCACCAAACAAAAAAACTACAAAAAAGTAAGCGAACGGGAAAACAAAAAATTTTTCACACAGTATTACTGTCTTGTTGCTGTTCTTTGAAAATTTGTTTTTAAATTTTATAACTTACAGCAAAAGCGAGCAATTTATTTAATTTATTTGAATTTCTATCAAATTTGAAATTTTCACAAATCAGCTGAAAGAAATTTTTTGGGCTAAAATTCGTAGGTCGGGGAAATATTTTACTCTCTCAGGAGCGCTCTCTTTTACGAAAAACTACGACATTTTTGAGTACGCTAACAGGATTTGGTTAAATTTCGTATTTTTAGTAAAATTGGACTGTTTTAGGAGGGTACGCGAACGGACCTAATATTTTATTGTAATAAAGAAAATGTTCAACTATTGAAAGTAAATTAAAAAAAATTATAAAAGTATAAAAAAATATCTGTTTTATGTGTTTTTTTTAGTTCTTTTTTAAAAAGTAAAAATGTGTAAAAAAACACAAATTAATTTAAAAATGAATTTTTTAACCTAAAGAATTAAAAAAAATATATATTATACCTACTTTTTCTGGCAACCAAATCCTATTGGGCCCAGGGCCCCTAAAAGTCTAAAGACGCCCCTGGTATTGTCATGAACCATATCTCGATAGAATTCGTTGAGACGGCTAAAAATTTAGGAGTAATATTTAATCGTTTTTTACCATGGGACAAGCACATTAACACCATAGTTGGTAAGACTTATGGAGCCCTGCGTCCATTGTTTGCGGCCCAGCATTATACTCCCATAAAAACGCGTCTTTTACTTGCCAAAACCTTAATAATACCAATTATTACTTATGGATGGTACATTTTTTCTTCTTGTAGTTACCAAAGTAAACGAAAACTTACAGTCGCATTCAACAATACTGCCGGCTATATTTTTGTACATCGAAGTCATGATCACATCTCAGAAATTTCAAATCGTATTCTAAACATGTCATTTGAAAACATGCTCAATTTTCGGACATGGTCCTTGCTTTTTGATATCCTACTTTCACAGACACCTCGCTATCTCTTCGACAGAATACGATGAACCTCATCTGTCAGATCATTACAACTTATCGTTATCAGCCCACGTTACTCTTCCCTTACTTCTGAACGTCAATTTTATGTTAATAGCATTCGGCTTTAGAATGCCTTGCCAAGATCAATGAGGGAAATACGTGATGCTGTCAAGGCAAAACTCGAAATCAAAAAATACTTGTCAAGATCGTAATTTTATACATATATCTAATTAGTTGAAATGAAATGAACAACAAATGAATCATTTAACTCAAATTTGTAAATATGTACATTATTGTGCAAAACATTTGCAATTTTTTTATTTGTTACTTATGATTTCTGATCCACTGTATATAACAGTAATTTTTAACATTTGTCTTAGAAAATGATGTTACTCATTTTGTCTCTTTAATTTAAGACCAAGAAATCGACAATATGTCCCGTTAGGAGAGCAAACCATCATGAAAGAACTGAGAAGACACATATGCACCTGTGCAAAACATATGCAAGTTTTTGTACAGTACCTCATTCCTAATTTGTCCTTTAGTCAATTACATTCTTTTGACATTGATTTTTAAGCTGCATAATTTAAAAGTGTTTTAATATATTTTTTGTAAAAAAAAAACTATTTTCAAATATGGGTGGAAATAAATATGATAAACATACAAAAAAATTAATTATCGAAGCATTTAAGAGCGGGGTAAGGCAAAGGGAAATAGGAAAGCGGTTAAAAATCCATGAGTCTACCGTTTCTAGGGTTATTTCAAGAGATCGAAATAATTTGCCCATAGAAACAAGACACTCTGGTGGTCGTCCACGTAAAACGGACCATCGCATGGACCAAAGAATATCGAATCTGATTCGGCGGGAACCATTTATCTCTTCGGTATCCATTGTAATTTGTGGGGAATTTTAAAACGCCGAGTAAGAGGCCAATGGTTCTCGTCGACAAAAGCCCTATTCGAAGCACTGCAGACCGAATGGGAATCAATTCCAATGAAGACAATAAACTCCCTTATAACCTCGATGCCAAAAAGATGTGAAGCTGTAATAAAAAATAAGGGTTATTGGACCAAATATTAAGAAATTTCGATTTTTTAATATTTGGTCCAGTAAACTTGCAAATGTTTTGCACAGCCTTTTTTAATTGTTGTACAAATTATTAAAAAAAAAAATATTTAATGAATTCATTTTTTGAAAATATATTTATCTAAATTTTCCTAATAAATGAATTGTCCAAATCATACAAAAAAATCATTGTTTTGCTTAAGTCTGAGTTGATAACTTAGTATAATTAAAAATTAATTAAAAAACTTGCAAATGTTTTGCACAACACTGTATATATGTACATATGTATGTACAGTGCATCACAAAAGTCATGGGACAAGAGCAATTACATTATGTATCTAGCAATGTTATTAAAAATTAGTACAAAAGCAAAGACTATAGACAATCGATTTACTGCTAAGTAGTAGCTAAGAAAGGCAAACAAAGAAAATTGGCAATTTATTAACTAACGGGAAAGTTTCAGCATATAATATAAACAAGTAGATACAAAATCTTATTTCACAAAAGTCATGGGACAAGACTACAAATAGCAGCATTTTTTGTTTGTCTTAGATTTTTTATTATAATTAATGCTTTGGCTTCGACAACCTTGGCTTTGATAACCTTTTGTAGTCTTCTTGGGACCGATTTTACTAAATTGGTTGTCTCTTCGGTGGTTATAAGGGACCATTCCTCCATTAAAATTCTCTTCAACTCAGCCTTAGAATTAATCGTATGTTTCCTTACTTTTCGCTCAAGAATATCCCAGAGATGTTCAATGGGGTTAAGATCCGGGGATTGAGATGGTGTTTCGATGACCTTGGGACAATTGTATAGAAGCCAGGACCGATCGTTATCCTAGTAATAACTAATTATGTTACAAAGTCCAATTTTTTCAGCGCTTTGGTGCAAATGGTTTTTCATTATGTTTAGATACACCCACTGAGTCACTGTCTCTTCAATAAAAACCAAATCTCCAACACCACCAGCCGACATTCACCCCCAGACCATAACTCCACCTCCTCCATGTTTGACTGTTGGAACTAGGTTCTTCTTTTTAAATTCTTCATTTTGCTTTCTCCATACTGTAATGCGCCCATCACTGCCGAAAATATTAAATTTACTTTCGTCTGCGTATATGACATTCTGCCAATAGGTAAAATCGAAATTTGTATGCGTTTGAGCGAATTGCAATCTTTCCTTCCTATTTATTTCGCTGACATAAAATTTCTTTCTTGCTGCTCTACCGTTGTAACCTGCCTTTCGTATAGTTCTCCTTATACGAGTAGTTTCTGGATTCACTATTTCGTTGTTTCCTCTAAGTTCGCTGCCAGTTTCGGTGCACTAATTCTTGGGTTTTGTCTAATTTCTCTTAGAATTTTTCTTTCATCTCGAACATCTAACAGTTTTGGCCGGCCACTGCGCGGTTTGTTTTCAAATCTATTTTTTTCCCTATATCTTTTTATTATATTGAAAGCTGTCAAATGACTTTTTTTCACTTAACTTGCTATTTCTCTTACAGTTTTATGTTCCTCGTAATTTAAAACAATTATTTTTCGAATTTCTTCCAATGTTTCTTTTCGCGACATGTTGCTTAATAAAAACTGCACTATTAAACTGATTTTTGAGCACCTGATTATTCTTTTACGACTAGCTAGCCAATATGGGTGTAGCAAAATGCAATAACCATAATGAACAATCTAAGACAAACAAAAAATGCTGCTATTTCTAGTCTTGTCCCATGACTTTTGTGAGATAAGATTTTGTACTTGTTTATATTATATGCTGAAACTTTCCCGTACACCGAAAAGAAAACCTTGGTAAAATCAACTAATATCCTTGGTTGATTTTGCGTCAACCAAGCATCATACTCAATTTGACTATGCTTGCGTTGTCAATCTTTTTATCAAAACTTTACAATGTTCGTGTTCGATTTCGTGTTTGAATAACCACTTCACATTTTAAAGTTATTGTAAACGTGGTTAAAGAAAAATGATTACGTTAGTAGTTAAGCTAATATTTTTCGTGATCACTAAGATATTTTTCCGGTTTTTAAGTCAACCATAAACATTTTTAGCTAACAATGATTTGTGATGAGTAATCACTTTCATTGTTAATATAACACGGTTGTTTAGAAATATTTTTGTGGTTTAACTAATATTAATATGTTTCAATGACTATGTTTGTGAATGGCTTATCATTTTCATTGTTAATCAAGCAGAAAAATCTTGTAAAATATTTGTGCTTGAAGTTAAGTGTCCGTGCTTAGTAAAATATGTTTGTGTTTGGCTTAAAATAACAGTGTTGTTATTTATACATGTTCGTAGTTGGTTTATCATTTGTATAGGTAACCAAGCAGGGACATTCTGTACCATATTTGTGCTTGAAGTTAAATGTTCATGCTTAGATAACTATTGTAGTGTTTGGCCAAAAATAAGTGATTTATATACATACGTTCGAGATTGGTTTATTATTTTTGTTGCTAATTAAACAGTTTTCCTTGTTATTATACTATACATTTGTGATTGAATCGTTATGATGTGATCTCTCAATTTGTTTGTATACATACTTACATTGAAAATGCTGTACTCTAAAAGCTTTTAAATTAATAGAAGAAAAAGGCAAGTTTTGGAATGTATTTGAAATGAGTTTATTAAAATGTTCGTTTATCTGTTTTTAAAACTATAATAAAAACTTTAAAGTAATAATAAACTTAGATATTCTTAGGTACTAGTTTAAATTTAAAATTCTTTTTTAGAAAATAATATTTTTAAATGTTAAAAGAAAATGTTTTTAAGAAATCTAGGTGATATTTAAAAATATTTATATACTGTTATGTTTTTGAAAAAAATTTTTAAATATTTTTTGTTAATCATATTTAAAAATAATGATAAACATAGATACTCGTACCAGTCTATATAAAATCATTTTTTGTTTAAACAATATTTGTACAGGTCTTAGAATAAATTTTAAAGAAGTGCCATTTAAACATTCATTGATACTCTTACTAGTCACAAAAGTTTTTTTTTTAATATAACATATTAAACAAGTTATTGATAAAAGGATATCTAATTTTCCATTAGGACTTTAACTTATTTTTACTTATTTGAAACATTTTTTAATTATTTTTTTGTAAAGTTTTTAAATAGTAGGAAGGAACCAATTCAAAATAAATAATATTAATTTACAAAACAATGTTTTTAAGTTTTAAGAAAATATTATAAAAGAAAATTGAAGTACTATTCAATATTTTATTTGAAAAGCAACGGTAGGTTAACTTATTTTCACTGACTGCATAGCTAAATAACTTTGTTTAACAGAAACCAACATTCGATTCGATTAATATCATGTAAAGTATTGTTTAATATATTTTTCGATGATGTGAAAGAATGGTTCTTTAGCAAAAGCTAATTTCAGAACATTAAGAAGGTATAAAGGATTTGAAAGAAAAATACATAAATGTAAGCGTTGGAAACTTTGTCCGAATTGCCAATTGGTTTAGTTTTAAAAGTAAGTAAGTAAGTTTTAAGGATTAATAATTTCTGATATAGTTTTGAGAATTTTAACATCAATTATTATACTTAGTATAATATTAGATGCATTTATAAGAAAAAAAAAAATTTGCCGATAAAAAGGATTTGCATCAATAAAGGATTTCAAAGACAAAAAATACATAGGTTATGTAATGGCTGGAAACTGTCAGAATTCTCTAAATTTGGTTACTTGGTTAAGTATAATTTTCGTAATAAAGCTCAAAAATGTTTTTACTCCAATTTTGTGTGTCTAAAAAATTGGGTATGAGGATAAGTTGACCTAGAATCATACGAATACCGATTTTTTTTAAATGTTTTATTAAAACTTATAATAATGTTTTGGGCGGAAAGGTGAACAATGTTTTGGGTTCATTGGAAATTGTGACGAAATGTTCTGGATTGTACTTTTTTTCAATGCTATTCTTAAAAATTGTATATGAAAGGGTTAGAAACTCTGTTACAATTCACTCAACTTTGAAATTGGTCAAGTTTTAAAAGAACATGATAAAAGCATAATTTATTCCATTTGGGTTTGAATGTAGACACACAGGAGGACCATCGAAATCATTTATGTTATAAACAAAAAAAACTTTGAGTACCATTTAATACTTCATATGAATTGAAATGATCAATGTATTCTGAAGTAATAATCTTTTCACAAACATAAATAATTTTGTTTAAAAGAAATAAACATTCAATTCGATAAAAAACTGAAGATCTGCTAATATAATTATTATTTTTGTAGTCTATCTTGCAGAATGTTACTGTATTATAGCAAAAAAGCTCATTTAAATTAGTCATATGAAGTGAAGGAAGATTTTGTATCTTAGGAAAGCAATGTTGATTTTTCAGCAAAAACTTATCAATAGGTGAGTTTGAAAGTTCGGGGGAAATTCCTACATTAGAAATAATTCTTTTACAGAACATTAAAGTACTTTTAATTCCTAAGGACATCGGTGGGTTTCTACGGGATGTGATATTATTACAATAGCTTTTTAGAACTTTGTGTTTTGATTCAAACCTGAAAGACCAAAAGTGTTTAAAGGGACCGAGCATTTTTAAAACATGAGGATAATGAACCATGAAATGAAATTTAGGCTTTAATTTATCCTGAAAAAGCTCAATGTATGTTGAATGATGGGTTGATATAAGATTTTCTAAGATAGATACCTATGTCATTTTGTTGAAAATTTGATTTTAAAACAACATCTAAAATTTTATTAAGAATGATTATCAATTTCCAATGAATGTTTTCTGAGGAACTAAATCACCAATTATTAGAGGCAAAAATCTGCAAAATGTCCACATTTCCTTTGCCGACATGTTCAATTTAAGCTTTTGGATATGCTCCATGCTTCATGTTCACTATATTTAAAAAAAACTGTGTTCTGTTGCTCAAAGTATCCAGTGAAAAAAGTTTGTCATGGATAATAAACTGATTTAGCAGCTTACATAAATCATAATGGCAAGCACCCTCAAATAAGTCGTGCATTATGTCTACAGTAATATTTAGAACAACATGAAATGAAGGTATATTATTAAAAACTGATTCTTCTCTTATGCCAGTGTTTGACATTCTATCACTAACTTATGAATATGAATTAACATCAGTATTATAATTTTCAATTGTTCTATGATAACTGCTATCATCGGAACACATTGAATAATTCTGAGTCTTAGAACATTTGCAAATACGACAATAATATTGCGAATTAAAACCTTTTGTATAACCTAAGATTGAATTAAGCCCAAGATTATCGCCTGTAATGAGTCCTAATACAAAGTACAAGTGATAATTTTCACAAGATTTAATGCTTATTAAAACTCCGTTTTCTTCAAGGTTCTTAATTTCATCGACAAGGTGATAAAAAATAGAATTTTCACCATGAGATTTATATTTTGAATAGAACAACATTGCTACAAAAATGTTGTTTACTTCCAAATTAACGTATTGCGAAAGACTAGGGAAATTATAGTAAACTGCTCCAATGGAATGACATCCGCCGTGAGATCCTAAAGGATTATTGGATTCAAAGTCATCAAAATACAAGTTGAAAGGAATTACTTTATCACGCCTGCTTTCTGGAAATCTTGAAATTCTATCTTTCCATAGTTGACTTGTTACCAAATGTGGAATAGCATTCATTTCTAGATATCTCGTATAATCAATTACAGACTTATAAATTCCAGGAAGCTCAACAAATTTTGGAACTGAAATTTTAAGGGAAATATAACACCATCAGATTCGATAACATTTATAGAGGGTGTTACTCCACTTTTGACGCAAATCTCGTTATTTATAGTAAAACTAGAAGAATCTCGATAAATGTCGTATTTTTTTGTTGTTTGAACAAATCTGTAGAAAGTTTTGACACTTTCGAAAGGGTTTTGCAAAAACATTAAGATCTTTTTAAATTCTTCTTCTTTTTCTGTTTTAATATGTGAAGAAAATTCTGTATTAATTTATGTAAAAATAATATTGAAAAATCCATCTGTTAAATCCTTAATAATTTCTTCAGCGATTTTTCGTGACAAACCTGGATTTCCATACAAATTACATAAAAAATTGATTGCAGATTTCTCTATAATTTTAAATATGTCCACATTTTGACTTAAACTAATACTTTCTACTTTGTCTTCAATTTTATCACTATCTAAACATTCACGAGTAAAAGTAAGATTTTCTGTTTTATAACAATTTACGGGAGCAGTCGATTTAGCTATGCAGTCAAGTGAAAGATTTTTGCAAGATCATTGAAAATGCCTCTTAAAACTTTTCAAACTAAAAATTTGTTTACAATCAAAGCAGTGAAAGTCATCAGTTTGCTTGAAATAATGAACAGTTTTATATTGACAAACAAGTCCTTTTACATCAGCTAAGGACGATGTTGGACATAAATGGCACTTATACATTATTATAATTTTTCAAAATGTTGTCTAAAACTAGAACATTTGGTGGAACTCTTTCCGAACTTTCAATTTTAAAAAAATATTTTTGAAAAAAACAGCCATACTGACCTACATGCTATTGGATATTTAAGATTTAAGACAAAATAAGGAAGTAATGAGTCAAACTTGTACTTAATTTCGTTAAAGTAAACTATAAACGATTTTTCAAATTCGCAATAAATTATTACTGGTTGCAGACTTTGTCCGAGGTCTCTCACCTTTATTGCCAACTTGTCGATTGATGGGTTAAAGTCATTTGCATCACAGACTTTAATTACCATCGATGATTGGGAGTCCTTAATTGTTGGTTTGAAGAACTTCTTTTTCCTTGTATTACTGTTAGATGCTAAGGTTGCTTGTCTGGCGGAAGGTGGCAAGATAGAATGCAGAAGGTTAAAAATTATAACGTCTTCTGGATCTAAATAAATAAAACTGACATTATATACTACATTTACCAAATTGAGTTTTTAAGGGCGTTCATACCATTTGCGAAATATTTCTTGTTTAGGAAACCAAGCAGTTCTTGGCTATTTTGGTCTTTAATTCTGTCATTGAAAACAGGAATTATGGCAGCCTTAAATTTTTCCCATAATTCTATTAGGCAGTTCTGCTTTCCAGGAAATAGTAACTCAAAGTCAATGTTTATCTTTAGAAAAAATAAGAAAAAAAATTTAAAATACATGGGTATATTATAATTTTTTAATATACCTAAAGGGTGTTCGGGACCTGAGGGGAATTATTTAAGGGTGTTATTCTTGGGTATATTATAAGAAAGCTACCAGTGCTTGGTGTCAGTTTTTTGTTCTATTTTTTATAACAAAAATGTTCTTGATTTTATCTAATATCTTTAAAAGTATATAATAAGTACGCAGACTATCAGGTTTTCATTGTTTTACTTACTCTGAATAAATGAGAGTATTAATATTGAAAACGAAAATAGTACTTAATAACGTAAAATGATGAAGTGTTGCCATTGTTTTTAATGATTTGTAACTAATTTAAGTCAGTGTCTCAGAAAATTGCCCCTTCCGGATTAACGGATGGAGATATGCTTCTTCTCTAGAAAGATTTTTGTCTTACAATATACCCAAGAATCACACCCTTCAATAATGACCCTCAGGTCCGGCACACCCTGTATAAGTTTCCAACTTTAAAAATCAGATAAATTAATTCTTCAATAATAAAATAATATAATAATAATAATAATACTAATAATAATAATAATAATAATAATAATAATAATAATAATAATAATAATAATAATAATAATAATAATAATAATAATAATAATAATAATAATAAAATAATAAAAATAATAAAAATAATAACAATAATAATAATAATAATAAGAATGATAATAATAATAACAATAATAATAATAATAATAATAATAATAATAATAATAATAATAATGATAATAATAATAATAATAATAATAATAATAATAATAATAATAATAATAATAATAATAATAATAATAATAATAATAATAATAATGATTATTATTATTATTATTATTATTATTATTATTATTATTATTATTATTATTATTATTATTATTATTATTATTATTATTATTATTATAACTATTATTATTATTATTATTATTATTATTATTATTATTTTTATTATTATTATTATTATTAGTATTATTATTATTATTATTATCATTATTGTTATTATTATCATTATTATTATTATTATTATTATTATTATATTTATAATAATTATTATTATAACAATAATAATAATAATAATAATAATAATAATAATAATAATAATAATAATAATCATTATTATTATTATTATTATTATTATTATTATTATTATTATTATTATTATTATTATTATTATTATTGTTATAATAATAATTATTATAAATATAATAATTATGATAATAATAATGATAATAATAATAATAATGATAATAATAATAATAATAATGATTATTATTATTATTATTATTATTATTATTATTATCATAATTATTATATTTATAATAATTATTATTATAACAATAATAATAATAATAATAATAATAATAATAATAATAATAATAATAATGATTATTATTATTATTATTATTATTATTATTATTATTATTATTATTATTATTATTATTATTATTATTATTGTTATAATAATAATTATTATAAATATAATAATAATAATAATAATAATAATGATAATAATAATAATAATGATAATAATAATAATAATAATACTAATAACAATAATAATAATAAAAATAATAATAATAATAATAATAATAATAATAATAATAATAATAATAGTTATAATAATAATAATAATAATAATAATAATAATAATAATAATAATAATAATAATAATAATAATAATAATAATAATAATAATAATAATAATAATAATAATAATAATAATAAAATAATAATAATACTAATAATACAAATAATAACAATAATAATAATAATAATAATAATAATAATAAGAATGATAATAATAATAACAATAATAATAATAATAATAATAATAATAATAATAATAATAATAATAATAATAATAATAATAATAATAATAATAATAATAATAATAATAATAATAATTAAATAATAATAATAATAATAATAAAAATAATAACAATAATAATAATAATAATAAGAATGATAATAATAATAACAATAATAATAATAATAATAATAATAATAATAATAATAATAATAATAATAATAATAATAATAATAATAATAATAATAATAATAATAATAATAATAATAATAATAATAATAATAATATAAATAATAATAATAACGTTTGCAAGCATTAACTGCCATAATTAATGCTTTAAAATGCAATTTGGTTTTAACATTTTTGAGGCAAATTTATTTTAAATCTTAACCCGAAATAAAAAAGTATTCAAATGCTCAGAGCAAATTACCAATGTCACTCCTAAAGAGTGTTTTATTAGGGGCCAGTTGTTTAAAATTGTAGAAAATTTTTCTTTCGCTGTATCTTGTTGTCTTGCTTTAAATGTGGATTTCCATTTAGCTTTTACTTCTTCCCATGGCTCTTTGTGTAGTTTAAGCCATTTTGTGTCAGCCAATGTTTCTTCGGAATTGCCTTGCAATAATTCGATTTCGTTTGCGGACAAATTTGGATTGAATAGGCTGTGTCTTGGGTTTAAGTTGCATTCGTTTTTCCAAGTGTCGTCAAGGCCAATTTTCCGAAGCCGGCGCTTTAAATTGTAATATCGACTGTAAAGTCTTCCTGTTGGATTTTCTTTGGAATTTTTCATAGGTGCCGCATAATAAATGCTCTGCAATTAATAAATTTTGATAGAAGGCAATTGTTTTAGTTAAATTTAAAAAAAAATCGGAATACAAGTAAATATTTTGGATTTCGATATGAAATAGGTACTTACAGGATCTTCATGAAATCGATCATGGATTCTTGAAGCAATGAAATAAAAATCTTTGCGAGATACGGCTGTTTTCGATTTTGTGAGAAATGTAGCTAAACTTTCTATTAGTATCCCACGTGAAGTTTCTCCAATTCTTTTGTTTTTATTATAATCATTAATGACGAAATGTCCCGAAGGGAATAACTTAAGAACCGTATCTAAATCCTTTAAAATATAATCAGATTAAACTAAGAAAGTTAGTTGATTTGAAAACGCTTTGTTGCCACTGTGTTTACAGCAACAAAATACTTCGTTAAAACTTCTAAGATACATATAAGCTTTTTAAATTAACCTTATCGGCTTAAATTTCGAATGCAATTTATTTCTTTGTTTTTAAAATCTACAAATAAAACTTATAAGATTTATTTCAAAAAAACATATATGTATATACATATGTATATTGAATTCTATAGCAATTGAATTAACAAGATTAAGTTACTTAGACTCAATTATTTCTTTTTAATATTTTTTCAAATAAAAAAAAAACTTTTAATAAATTAATTCGGGAAACAAAGCGTTAAAAAAACGTATAAAGGAACGGTGTATTACAAAGTTTCCAAAGCTAATGCTAGGTGATGAAGGATTTGAAATGTTTGAAGCGTTCGAAGGTGATGGTGATGGTGACCTTGTTGAAGAACTTTCATGTTCTGTGGACGAAGACTTTATAAGATCCGCTAGATGCTTTTTTACCTCGTCTTCTATTAAATTTTTGACAGTAAATAGAATTTCCTCCGATGGATCTAATGAAGTCTTTATTCCCTTAAATAAATTGATAATAAATTTCTTAAAAATATTTTAAATATTATTTGTGGTGTTTGGGAGGAACATGATACTTCCAATATTTCATGTGAATTACTTCGTGCCTTTAATTTTAATAGGTAATAATAGTACCAGCTTTAAAAGAACTACATATGTATGTGGTGTTTTTGTCAGGTGCATCAGAGTGGTCCTCGTTATAAAGGTGGTATATGCAGGAAAAGCGTATACCAAGACTTTAAATACTTTTTTTTAATTTAAATATCAGTTTACAAGAAGTGAAGCTGCTACGTATATTAAATTATTTCCTTTTAAGTTACATTTCCTGAAAATTATATTGGCCTCAAGTGAACTTAAGGTCTATTCTTGTTTTTATTAGATTAATATATTTTTGTCAGTTTTCAAACTAATGCATTGGAATATTTATGTTTGAAGGGTCCCGGAGAAAAAAAAACTTTTTTCAATAAGAGAAAAAAAATTACACATGATGGTTTGAAAACAAGGTTGGTTACAATGGAAAAACATCACAAGTCACATATTTTTATGGGAAAACGCCATAAGTAACATATTGAAATCATTATTTTTCATTTAGTCCAAAAATAATGCGTTTCGCCCAGGTACGACAGGAACGACTGATGAACCTAACTGTCTTACCTAGGCGAAACGCATTATTTTTGGACTAAATAAAAAATAATATTTTCAATTGAATTCATTCAGTTAGACGAAATTAAATTAAAAAAAATAGATCGTCTTATAACAATTACTTAACTCAATAACAGCTGTAAGTATTTTGATTTGTATGTAGTATTTACATGTAGTTAATTAATAAATAAAACGCCAAAAAGTCACAAATTTTGTATATAAAAGATAATAGACCTTAATCGCACTCGAGTTCAATATCAATCAAAGCAAAGTACATTATGTACATAGGTACATACTTTATAAGAAAATCAGGAGGTACATATTACATTACATATAATATATAACCTACGTAATGTGAAAAAGAAATAAATGATTGGTTTTTAACTCTTTTTGTGATAGAATATTTTTTTATTTCTTAATTTCATCTCAAAGGAAATACGAGTAATTCGAGATTTGAAATTATAATAAATATGAGTTAAAGCAAAACGACTTACCCTTTTTCCACTTTTTTTAATATAACTGGTACTTTCACTTCAATGTCTAAAAACCAACTGGCACTGACGACAACGACGACGAGCCGATGCTGAAATTTTAACACTGGAAAAATAACTGGAATAACATTGCCAGAATATTGTTCCCCAAACACAGGCTACCGAACTTTTCACACTGGAATGAGCAATACACAAAAAATAATGCCGTTATCTATGAAGCGCGTCCTAATGAACACGTACGTTGTTGACCATACTGGAATCATTCTCAATTGTAACAATGTTAGTGATGGAAGTATTGTATTCGTGTTCACTGCACTATTATGGAAGTATTAAGCTACTCTTACACTTCAACAAATAATTTAATGACAACAAATCAGATTCTCATTTAGAAAATGAGAATTACAAAGTTTATTAAAATATTGTCAAGATTTCTTATAAGGTTGGAGGAAAAGGGAATCAATGCGATGGGATGGACTGTGTTTTTTCATAAATATTATGCATTTGTTTTTTTTCCAATTTCCAAATATACAAATATTGTATGATTGCTTTTAGGATACATCAGTTTTTAAAGTGAGTTTTTCTTTTTGGTTGTAGACGGGTTTAAACAATGCGGTTTTTAATGGCATGAACAAATCTTTAGATATTCCTTACTCAATTTGTGTGTACAACAATAAGACAAAAACGTTTTGATTTTTAGTTCCCTTTCACACTAGGAAAATAATGGCTCAGACAATTATTTTAGATTATTTAAAATTGTTTGTTAACATACACAGTCAAGCTTCTTCATTCAAAAGAAAAATAAAGAAAATTTTTTAAAAAAGCTAAAAAAAGTCGTCATAAAATATGTTAAACTTATAAACAAAATTTCTGCTTTAATATATACCTACTTATCTTTTAATATCAACCCAAATAAATTTGAGAATTTTGGCACAGGATTCAATTTTTTGCTCGTAAATTAAATATAAAGTTAATAATGTAGGTAATGGCAGTGCATGAGTATGACACTGGTCATGGTTACAATTTCATTGGTACCTAATGTCCGTTTTGAAATATGGAGGATAGCACGAATTAATTTAAAAATAATCACATTTTTAAAGCGAATTATGATATTTTAATGCACTGTAAGTGTCTGATTACAATGATCAAAAAAGAATAATTAATTCGCAAAAGAAAGAGAATGATTTCTAGAAAGAAAAAAAGGATCAGAAAAAATCTACTTTCTTAAAATTATCCTTCCTCTTTTGAGAACTAGTTCTTTTTTACGTATATAAAACCAGCCACTCAAGTATTACATACATTAATTTTTTTGTATAAATGAAATAAAATATTCGATATTTCTTGGCTTAGTTCATACAGGGCCTAAAAACATTTTAAAATCTAAAACATTGCCAGAATATTCTTCCCCAAACACAGCCTACCGAACTCTTCACACTGGAATGAGCAATACACAAAAAATAATGCCGTCATCTATGAAGCGCGTCCTAATGAACACGTACGTTGTTGACCATACTGGAATCATTCTCAATTGTAACAATGTTAGTGATGGAAGTATTATATTCGTGTTCACTGCACTATTATAGAAGTATTAAGCTACTCTTACACTTCAACAAATAATTTAATGACAACAAATCAGATTCTCATTTAGAAAATGAGAATTATAAAGTTTATTAAAATATTGTAAAGATTTCTTATAAGGTTGGAAGAAAAGGGAATGAATGCGATGGACTGTGTTTTTTCATAAATATTATGCATTTGTTTTTTTTCCAATTACCAAATATACAAATATTGTATGATTGCTTTTAGGATACATCAGTTTTTAAAGTGAGTTTTTCTTTTTGCTTGTAGACGGGTTTAAACAATGCGGTTTTTAATGGCATGAACAAATCTTTAGATATTCCTTACTCAATTTGTGTGTACAACAATAAGACAAAAACGTTTTGATTTTTAGTTCCCTTTCACACTTGGAAAATAATGGCTCAGACAATTATTTTAGATTATTTAAAATTGTTTGTTAACATACACAGTCAAGCTACTTCATTCAAAAGAAAAATAAAGACATTTTTTTAAAAAAGCTAAAAAAAAGTCGTCATAAAATATATTAAACTTATAAACAAAATTTCTGCTTTAATATATACCTACTTATCTTTTAATATCAACCCAAATAAATTTGAGAATTTTGGCACAGTATTCAATTTTTTGCTTGTGAATTGAACATAAAGTAAATAGTCTAGGTAATGGGAGTGCATGAGTATGACACTGATCATGGTTACAATTTCATAGGTACCTAATGTCCGTTTTCAAATATGGAGGATAGCTAGCACGAATTAATTTAAAAATAATCACATTTTTAAAGCGAATTATTATATTTTAATGCACTGTAAGTGTCTGATTACAATGATTAAAAAAGAATTAATTCGCAAAAGAAAGAGAATGATATTGTTATTATTTTTATTGTACTATTCGTACTAGAATGTCAGCTTGTTAGACTTGACCATTCCTTTTAATTTCATTGAATGTTTTTGAAAAACCACAACAACTTAAAGGTGCTACCACTCATTGTTTTTGGCTGGAGAAAGAGAATGATTTCTAGAAAGAAAAAAAGGATCAGAAAAAATTTACTTTCTTAAAATTATCCTTCCTCTTTTGAGAACTAGTTCTTTTTTACGTATATAAAACCAGCCACTCAAGTATTACATACATTAATTTTTTTGTATAAATGAAATAAAATACTCGATATTTCTTGGCTTAGTTCATACAGGGCCTAAAAACATTTTAAAATCTAAAACATTGCCAGAATATTCTTCCCCAAACACAGCCTACCGAACTCTTCACACTGGAATGAGCAATACACAAAAAATAATGCCGTTATCTATGAAGCGCGCCCTAATGAACACGTACGTTGTTGACCATACTGGAATCATTCTCAATTGTAACAATGTTAGTGATGGAAGTATTATATTCGTGTTCACTGCACTATTATGGAAGTATTAAGCTACTCTTACACTTCAACAAATAATTTAATGACAACAAATCAGATTCTCATTTAGAAAATGAGAATTACAAAGTTTATTAAAATATTACCAATATTTTTACGAGTTGCAAGAAATTTTTAATTTTTAAGGTGAGTTCTTTTGACTTCTCTTTAGCTTCAGAGACAATGCGGTTAGACAATGCGGTTTTTAGAGGATAAATATCCATATTATTTATTAACTTATGTGTACAACAATAAACAAAAATTCTTACAAATATAAAACGACACCAAGGCTGCTTGGTTAATCTAAACATGAAACCTTGGTTGTTGTAAAAGAAACGTACCATTTCATTTTACTTTTGCTTATTTTAAATGAACTATGAATGTGATTGAGTAATTATTTTTACGATACTTAAAAAGCGCAAATATCAACCACGCTGCTTTGATGATTTATTATTAAACCTTGCTTCTTCAAATACGTTTGTGATTGAATTTTCATTTATTGAAATAGTATTCAAAATCACTATCACTACATAGTATAAAACAAAGTCGCTTTTTCTGTCATGTGTCATGTTGTATGTCCCTATGAACGCTTAAATCTTTAAAACTACGCAACGGATTTTGATGCGGTTTTTTTTAATAGATAGAGTAACTCATGAGGAAGGTTTTTATGTATAATATCATCCATTAAATAGTGGACAAATACTGTTATTTTTGAGGTTTCTAATGTGATGTCGCAAATAATTACATTTTTTCCGCTTACATTGCAAACGCAGGCTGAATCCTACGAGATTTATCAAAATAACAAGAAAGCTGTGAACGTTGTATATAAAGATATTCTGTAATATATTAATTATTGTTGTAAAATAAATAGGTAAAAATGTAAAAAAAAGTAAAAATGTAAAAAAAAGTAAAAATGTTAAAAAATTGTAAAAATGTAAAAAAAAAGTAAAAATGTAAAAAAAAGTGAAAATATTGTGTATAAAAGATATTCCAAAGATAAGGAAAGGGGAATTGTTTTAAGTACTCCAAAAACGCGTGCGGGCTACGGCCAGTAAATGAATAAATCAAATCTACTGGATTGATTTTATCATTTTTTCAGTGAGTTACATATTTTAAACCCGTGCAAAGCCGGAGGGGGCCGCTATGTTTTTTTATAAACAACGTTCACAGTTTTTCTGTAGCGTATTTAGTATATCAGCATTGCACCCGTGCGAAGCCGGGGCGGGTCGCTAGTTAACTATAAAAGTGATCGATGAACTAACTAATTTATGGTATCTAAAGGCAAAAAAATATCAACAACGTCTAGTTTGTTGATTTAAACATGAAAGGCCTTGGTTGAATCATCACGGACGTACTCAATTTCACAATTTTTGAAGATTTTTGTTGCTTACGACGTGCATAGTTAAGCAACAATGAAATCAACAATTGAATTATCGTTTTACATTTAAATCATGTTTGAATCAGCTATGAATGTGATTGATATCACTATTTTTATGATACTTAGCAAGAATAAAAATCAACAATGCTCGATTAGTTGATTTGATCACGACGCCTTAGTTGATTCGACTACAAACGTAGTGATTTTCACAATTTTGTCTGCATTGTCAACCAACAATGAAACATATTTGAATCAACCAAGCTTTTTTCTTTCGGTGTAAGTTAATAAATTGCCAATGTTCTTTGTTTGCCTTTCTTAGCTACTACTTAGCAGTAAATCGATTGCCTATAGTCTTTGCTTTTGTATTAATATTTAATTAGATTGCTAAATACATTATGTAATTGCTCTTGTCCCATGACTTTTGTGATGCACTTTATATGGGATCGTAACGAAATCCCGCAACACAAAATCCCGCGTAACGAAATCCCGCCGATTAAATTTGATATTTTTGGTGTGACACACGCATAGAAAATGGTCCGAGTAACGAAATCCTGCCGATGACGGCGGGATTTTTCTACTCCTTTTTGGCAGGATTTCTAGTACGGCATAAAAAAGTACTTTGGAAAAAATATTTTTTTGAAAAGTAGTGAAAAATATTTTGTCTGAAAAAATATTTTTTCCTTCTCGCTTATTATTTTGATTGGTCATTTTTTTTGTTAGGCTATTTGTATGGCAAATTTGATTTTCAAACTTATTCTGGCTAAGTTAGCCTTCTTCAGGGTATTTGTATGGAAAAAATTATTTTTTTTTGGAAAAAACGCTCCAAAAGCTAGAAATCTTGTTTGAATATTTTATATGAACAAAATTGATTTTTAGCACGCTTAGAGTCGTATTTAAGCTTAAACCGATTTTTTTGGAAAAAACACTCCAAAAGCTTGAATTCTTGTTTTTATCTCTTTGAATATTTTTTTTAGCTCTAAAAAGAACTTTCAAAACGCTCAAACAGCGTTTTAAGCTAGTAAATGTCTAGCATCAATTTTTAAGCGTTTAAGAACATTCCCATAATGAACGTTCTAAAACGCTTAAAAAATAAAAACGCCTATTATTGGGCAGCGAACTCAACACGCTTAAAATGCTTTTTAAGCGTAAAGGAAGATTCACATATCGAATCAACCAAAACGCCAAAAAGCACTCCGAGTGCTGTCGCCTATCTCAATAGAGCGCTGGTTGAAGATCAAGTCCCCATATCTCTGGTGAGGCGTTTACCTCACGGAGTTCTAAGAAGAACTGAAAATAATGCAATTACAATACAATTTGGATTTAAAAATAATACGATACTTATGATAAATTTTACATTTTGTTGGCACATAAGGGGCCTAACGTTATACATTGTCTTAAGTTTAAAAAAATTATAGATTATAAATTACATGTCAAAAAAATAAAAATTTAAAAAGTCAGCTGTTTTGTCCTTCTCAGGGTGTTCATTCCTGGTTGTCAATGATGATTTGGGTATAGGTTTGGGGGAAGTGGTTTTTAGCCACGGTAGAAGGCTGGCCCAATGGCAGCGTAGAACGAGACTGCTTCCTCGTTGTCCATGATTATGCTGTCGTCTAGAGTTTCCATCACACTGAGGTACCTTGGCTCTGGATGTCTTTGCTCAGTGGTCATCCTTCTCATTAGTTGATTCGGGTGGTCGATGATGTTTCGTACAAGTTTCTTCGCTGACACTACTAGGTATTTGTCAAGCGGAATTATTTTGGCTTGGGAGTATAAATAATTGTTCCTGTAGTGTTTCCGTCTCTGCCGGTCGAAGTACAGGCCGGTGCAAATTCTGAGGATCTTCCTTTCGAATACTAGAAGCTTCTTCATGGCTGTCTTCGAGATTGCAAACCATACTGGAAAGGAGTAACTGATGACTGGTCTTAAGAGCTGCTTGTAGATGAGTATCTTCGTTGGTTGACTGAGTCCAGTTCTTTTCTTCATCAGCGGGTGTAGGCGGTGGAAGGCAAAATTGGCTTTTTTAAGAACTTTTTTGGAGTGTTGGTTGAACCTTATCACTTAATATCACTGATCCATCTGGGAGTGTGATAGCAATACTTCTGCACCTTGTTGCTGATCGACCTCTACCGTTGCTGGATCTTCGGAAACAGACTAGTTCCGATTTCGTGGTGTTGATTCTTATTCCCCATTTCTTATAGAAATCAAACAGTCTGCTGATGTGAACTGAAAATAATGCGAAATGAGCACTACTTTTATACTCTTTTCAAAGGATGAATGGCTGTTTTTTCAATTGGCTTTGGATACGCCTCCTTCGTTCGTGTTGATTCTCATGATTGAGAGTAAGGTAGGAAATTTTGCGATAGCAATCACAAAGGATTATAGTCAATTACTTTTGTTTAAGAAAGTTGTTGACATAGGCGCCTGCCTGGCGACTTTACATACCCTAAGCGGAGCAACGGAGTTGCGTGAGCGGGTGTGAACCCCGAAAAGGGGAGTTTAAATCCTGAGAACCCGCGAAGCGGGCCACCCACAGGTGCTTTTATTCAAAAAAGCTGTTGACATTGGCGCCTGCCTGGCGACTTTACATACCCTAAGCGGAGCAACGGAGTTGCGTGAGCGGGTGTGAACCCCGAAAAGTGGAGTTTAAATCCTGAGAACCCGCGAAGCGGGCCACCCACAGGTGCTTTTATTCAAAAAAGCTGTTGATATTGGCGCCTGCCTGGCGATTTTACATACCCTAAGCGGAGCAACGGAGTTGCGTGAGCGGGTGTGTACCCCGAAAAGTGGAGTTAAAATCCTGAGATCCCGCGAAGCGGGCCACCCACAGGTGCTTTTATTGTAAGAAGTTGTTGATATAGGCGCCTGCCTGGCGACTTTACATACCCTAAGCGGAGCAACGGAGTTGCGTGAGCGGGTGTGACCCCGAAAAAGGGAGTTAAAATCCTGAGATCCCGCGAAGCGGGCCACCCACAGGTACTGTTTTCAAACAACATTTGTTCATTCAGATCAGAGTTTATTAAAAAATAATACTTATGCCTGCAATTTCAAAGCAGATATATCTCTTCATAAATAATTGGTCGTCCTGAAAAGGACGGATTGGTTCACGTTCATTTGGAAGGCCACCACCTTCTATGCCAGACTAAGATTGTGAGCAACATTTCTTAAAAACTAGACTTTGTCGCCCGATGTCCTCCTGCTCAACACCCTCTGCAGCTTCTCGTTCCTCTTTATTGCCTTGGTTGTTGGTGGCTCTTCTCCCCGCCGAACTCTCTCAACTGAAAGTTTTGCAACAATGCATTCTTTTGAGAGGTCCCCAATCAGCTTGTAGAGGCCAGCATGTCTTTGGCTTACTACGACCTTAAGCCGTCTATGCCATGCCTCGACACTGTTTTGGGTTCTAGGAAAACTAGTTTCACTAGCAGCAGCACCCGTTGTCCAAAAGTCCGGACTGTACCGTGGTCTCGATGAGGAGCTCCCCAAGTAGTTCCTTCTGAACCACTTTGCCAGCGTCTTGCTTTCGGCAAATTCCAAGGCCCCGTATGCTGCCTCAAAATAGGGAAGAACCTCGCTTGGGGGCACAAAAGCCAGTGCTTTGACCATCTTAATTTCCATGGCGAAATTTTCATCTCGCCCATACTTCACTTGAAAGCCTAAATTTTGGACTTTCCGCCAAATTATCTGTCCAAAGTGAAATAGACACCCGTTGGTCTGGGTGTTTGGAAAGAATGTTTGGGTGGATCTGATGATGGCCATTTCAAAGTCCGAAATTATCCTTTCCGGATTCAGCGGGATATTAAACTCGCAGGCGCATTTGAGGAGTTGGAGCCAAAACTCTTCATATGCCTCCTTCGACTTCCGGCTCATTATGCAATACACAAGGGGGACAACAATTCCATCAATATGGCCATGGACGGAAAACAATTGTCCCATTATTGTTGGCACCACTGCAAAGGTACCATCCACTAGCCAGCATTTTGCCTCCGACAAAAGCTTGATGGTTTGCCTTGTGCCCAACAAAATGTTCTTGCCGCCCGGGTACGCATCCTCGGAAAGCACAAAGAGCTCACCATCGGTATATTTGATGTGCTCGGGAATTGAAATCTCCTCCATCGTAGTGGGCTCTTTGATCAGGCTTTCTCGGACTCGATGAATCCTCATCTTTTGAGCTGCCTTTGAGGGAAGGTTTGGTCGACCAGCGGGCTCGACCATTGTGATTGAGTCCCTGATTATCACGCTTGGGGGCAGTGCCTCTTTGGCTTTCAGCTTAATTTGGTGGTTGGCCTTATGGATTTCCTTTTGGAAAGCCATAGGAGCGTGGGTATGGTCGTTGACCTTGTTGGAAACCACCACCACGTCACCAACATCAACTGTGTGAAGTCTTGCAGTGCATCGCAAAGACTTCCTTTCAGCACAGCACCAGAAGCTTTTTTCTCCTCTTTTTTTCTCCAAGTGGAAGAGGTAACCATCTTTTTCTATTTTTCTTCCTCCTTTATTGGAGTGTACAACCTAAAAACAGAAGAAAATATTGACTTTGACACAAATTTTTAAAAAAGTTAAAGATAAAAACCTGACAAATATACATCCACTTGTGAAATTTTGTGAATCATATGAAATTATATGAATTAATAAGAACGCGTTTGCAACAAAAAAATTATTATATTCTAACACTTAAAGACGGTATATAAAATCACTTTTCAATTTAATTTTTAAGGTTTTACTGTCAAAATTCTTCACTTTTTAAAAATACTCAGATTTGATATATATTTTGACTTTTATAGTAAGCACTTTTCGACCTTTTTGCACTAAGGTTCACAAAATTTCACAATTGGAAACATAAAACACGATCACATATTAACTCTACATACCTGGCAATTTCCGAAATCCATTTTTTGATAATTTTTCACGTAGAAAATAACTAAACAAATGTCACTGTTTTCACTAATTTCACTGTTGTCACTGACTTTTCACTGATATTTAAAAAGGATCACGTTGAATTATTGATTAGTGTATGTAACTGAGAACCAATAAGTCCGAACCATGAAAAAAAGACGAAATATCAAAATATCACTTTTGAAATTTGACATTTTAATTACTACAACGCGCAAATAATTGACAAAAAATAATGTTTAGTGAAATTTTGACTATTTGTTGCGTATCAAAAATCAAAAATTAGAAAAATTTCGAAACT
The DNA here is from genome assembly GCA_951509635.1 of Eupeodes luniger. Lineage (NCBI taxonomy): Eukaryota > Metazoa > Arthropoda > Insecta > Diptera > Syrphidae > Eupeodes > Eupeodes luniger. Next base: position 171,426,120 of record OX608073.1, on the reverse strand, counting down.
ATTGATTATTAACCTGGAATATGCATTAAAGGACGAAAAATATTTTGGTTTCAAGTAAAAATATTTCACTGACTAATTTTAAATGAAATAATATACTCTATCCAAGTGTTTTGGTCCTTAGAATTTTTCTGTAGGAAAACTATTCAACTTAGAACAAAAATGTCAAAGAAAAGAAAAAATAATGGAATTTACCTAAGCATTCTATGAAAATCTCTAGAGAAAAAGGATTTTCACTTTTTGAAATTAGTTTCACTCTTTACAATTTTTTTTTAGTCCTAAAAAGGACATTTTAACACTCCATTTCTGAAGTTCTTAAACGCTTAAACGAAATTTTAAGCGTTTTCAACCTCAAAAGAAAATTTGAATTTCTTTAACGCTTAAACACCATTTTAAGTGTTCTCAACCCCAAACCCAATCGTCCCAAAACGCTTAAAATGATATCTAAGCGAAAAAGATAATTCCATCCCACGGAATTCTAAAACGCTTAAACACCATTTTAAGCGTCCTACACCCCAAACCCAATCGCCCCAAAACGCTTAAAATGATATTCAAGCGAAAAAGAGAATTCCATCCCACGGAACTCTAAAACGCTTAAACACCATTTTAAGCGTCCCCCAACCGCTAGGCATGCTTAAAATGTCCTTTACGCATACAGGGAATCTTGCTATTCCTGAATGCTGAGAACATCCTAAGCAATGCGTTACTTACCAAACCATAAACCCTACCTAGCCTTACCAAACAACCAATCAAACATAACTCATTCCATACCTACCTACAGGAGCATTCATGTGCAGCCAACCACCTTCTAACAAATCCCGCTGTCTACCAGAGAGAAAAAACTAATTGAGAGAGCCAAACTTCCTCGTCTCCGTCCCTTCGAAACCTCTTACTCTCATTTTTTATAGCGTGTTGAATTCGTATCGGTGTATACATGTTTCCACCGCGAAGAAGAGTACACAAAAAAACATGATTTCCGGGAAATCCCACATTTTTCATTTTTGTTTATTGATAGCCAAGAAAACTATGTTTTTTAAAGTCTCATTATAATGTTTGTAATTCTCATGAATTTCTTTCTTTAATTTTACTAACATCTTGTCGTTTTTATATCTACAAAAATACTCCTATAATTCAAATTAATTCTAGCAAAACATTTTTGTTTGTCAATAAATAACGGGAGAAGTTATACCGGTAGTTCGTGGTGAATTTGTTTTTCTCTAAGTTAGAGATAGATGGCATTAACAACCAAAACAAGAAAGTATGTGTGCAGTAAAGCAGCATTCACATGAGCGCGACCAACGAACGACGAATGAATTACAAAATGTGAGTTTATATACGTTTGAAGACATATTTCCACACAAATTCTTAACAAAACGATAACAATATAGTTTCCATTTGATTTATGATGCATACTTTTACTTTTCAATATCATATATGTATTAATAAATTTAAGAAAACAAATTTATTCGTCGCGAAAAAATTTTAGTTGATACGAACTGTCAAACTTTATTCGCGTTCCACATTATCCACACTCGCAACGAATATAATAATCGCGCGTACTTAACCTAAAAAAATCATTCTTGTTTTGGTTTCGGTTTTGAATGTCAAACTTTATTCGCGACGAACTCTCATGTGAAAGAAATGTCAAAATTGACGAATATTCGTTCATTCGTTGGTCGTGCTCATGTAAAAAGTGCTTAAGAGTGTAACAAGGTTTAGGTTTTTTAGACTAGACTTTATTTGTATATATGAACGAGTACATGTTTTTTATAAATGCAAACATCTATGAATAAGCCACAATGCACTTTCAGAAAATTGGCAACAGAAGTAACAAGTTGATAGTCTTTTTATTTAGTCTCTTCTTAAATCACTTATTTTCAGCATTTTGGAAATGTCGTGAGTAATGTAAAGAAAATAAACAACGAGTACACACAAATAAATTAAATAGGAATGGGAAAAGAGATGAGTAGGTACATAGAAATGTTTTTAATGTTCCATGTTTACATTCTGTAACTCTCGTTTTCAATGTTCCTGAAACTCTCGCATCGACAAAATTAAGTCGATAAACTCTGAAAATTGAAACAAATCTGAGTTTTTTTTGCATTTTTCAACAGTCTGAGCGAAAATTAAACGCATAAACGAAGCTAATAATAAAATTAATAGTTGTAGTGCTTTCAGAGTCTTATGTTTCTAAGGTGGTCGCCATTTTTCAAAGGTGGTGAGCAGAGAGAAAAGAGAGAAAAGTTTACTACTTCTCGTGGTGAGAATTGCGCACAAACTTGCATAAGTATTGGTTCCCCACATTTTTTTTATATGGAGTTAATACATATGCAAGTTGGTGGCCAAATCGTAGCTTGTAGGCAAAAAGAGAGCAACCGTCGAAGTTGGTTCTCTCTATTAGTTCTTTCTCGATGCTGTCTACTAAATAATTTACAAAAATATTCCTGCTTAAGTACAATTTTGAAACGACAAATTTTTTTCCTTTGTTCCACGGATTCTCGCGATTTGATTGGCCAAAACAAAAATACAAAAATACAGTGCTGTCTTCCAAATAATCTAAAAATGATACATGATTCTCATCGAAGAGTGTCTCCTTTCCTATGAAAACAGCGGTGTCGAAAAAATTTGAAAACGGAGCGAAACGGCGGGATTTCGTTACGCGGGATTTCGTGATGCGGGATTCTGTTCTGCGGGATTTCGTTTTGCGGGATTTCGTTTTGCGGGATTTCGTTACGCGGGATTTCGTAGCCAACCCACTTTATATACATACATTTGTATACTATTTTATAACGATTAAAAACTATTGTTTCAATTAAAATTTAATACTTTTGTAAAAAGCTCTCTGTAACTTTTTATATATAGTTCCATATTTTTGTTTAATACTACACTTATCACTAGCTTATAAGATATCTTATCTTAATGTGTATAAGTTTTCGAAATTGAAATTAAATAATATTGGCAATTGTGAAGAAATTTCAAGAGACTGGATTGGTTACAGATATGGTAAGGCCTGTGTATCATCGTTTCCCTCGTATCACTGGAAATTGCTGTAAGTGAAAGTGTTGCCGAGGACCCGAATGTGTCGATTCCTCGTTCTTCTCAGGAATTAGGACTGTTTTAAACCTACACCCATATAAAATACAGCTTACACACCAACTGAAGCCGTAGATGTTTTGCAATTTTTCGAACCAAATTTTGTTCAGCCACACAGCAGTGAGTAATCAATCCTCAAGAAATTGAAGAGAGGTCAATATATCCACAAAAAGTCACTGTTTGGTGCGCTCTTTGGTCCGGAGGTGTGATATTGGACCCTACTTCCTTAAAAACGACGATGGAACGACTGTCAGAATCAATTCGGAGCGTTATGGTGATATGATAACCGACTTTTTTTTGCCTGCTATTGAAGAATACGACTTGGAGAAACTTTGGTTTCAACAAGATGGTGCCACATTCCACACAACTCGAGCGAATATGGCTTTATTGCAAGAGACATGTCCTGGCCGCGTTATTTCCCGTTGTCGTGGCTATATCAACTGGCCACCAAGATCATGCGACTTGACACCGCTGGACGTTTTTTGTGGAGCTACGCGAACGACCGTGTTTAATGTTTATGCTGATAAACCTTTGACTCTTGAGCACTAAAAAACCAACATTCGTCAAGTTATGGCTGAGATACCGCCCAATATGTGTCAAAAAGTGGTCGGAAATTACCTCAAAAGAATCGATGGTTGCAACAATTCGCGTGGTGATCATTTAAATAATGAAGTGTTTCACACATAATGTCAACGTTCAAACTTTATAATAAAAATTCAATATCATGAAACAAAATGTATTAGATGTGTTTTATTTACGTTTACTTTTGAAACCACAATATGGTAACCCTGTATATATTTATGTTGTTACTTACTTAGGATTAAACACCAAAACCCAAATACAAAATTTTATTTTCATTTTTGAAAAAATCGGAAGCAATTACAGTCACTCAACTTATTGATCACGTGATCAATATAAAATACATCTTTTTGTTGTAACTTTATAGTTTTAACTGTTAGAGCAACTTAATTTGTACTCAAAACAAATTGAGTCATTAGGAATTAGTGTAAAAAAGGGAAGTCAAAATGCACCTTTATTTCCTGAGTATAGTGAAAAGTTTTGAGGGAATGCATGTGATCAATTTGTTGACCTTATTGCAGTTGACTATAAATGTGACCCAAGTGTAGTGAAAATCGAAATGTTCTTATTGTTTTTAATTAAAATTAAATAATTGATTTATTTATTTATTATTAATAAATTTATTTTGAGTATATTGAAATTAATATTCTGCAAAAGGTATTGTAACATTTTGGTTCCTGAAGGCATTTTATATTTTCTTTATTTTAAGTGTAGATGAAAGAACTCAGTAGCTACACAATTAAAGAAGTGCAAAGGCTTATTGTTTCTAAGGAAACTCATCGAGAAATTTCTCGAAAACTAAAAGTTTCCTTGGGAATGAAAAGTTGAAAAAAAATCGATCTAGAAGAAAACCAATTTTGAATTCCACCTTTCAAAGGCGTATTGTGAGGCAAATAAAGTATGGCGTACATGATAATGCGGTTCAGATCAATAAAGGGCTTAACCTCAATGATGGGATTAATGTAACAACTGAAGCTGTGAGAAAAGTTTTGCGCAAGAACGGTTTTCATGGACGAGCTAAAATAAAGAAGCCACTTTTGACAGACCGTCATAAGAAATTGAGGTTGGACTTTGCAAAAAAATAAAAAAAATTATAGTGTAGGTGATTGGGCAGGGAGCGGCTCGAAATGCTGTATTTTAAAATACTATATGGTTAAAATTCTGTATCATACTGTATGATACTGTATATTCATAATACTGTATGGTTAATATACTGTATCTCAAAATGCTGTGTTGTCAAAATACTGTATCTGATAATACTGTATCTCAAAATTCTTCTTCTCAAAATGCTGTATAAGCAAAACATTATCTTAAAATACTGTATTTTTGCAAAATTCCGCTCTTAAACTTCCATTATAGAGAACAACAAAAGCAGAACTCGATTTATGTATGTATGTACATTATATCATTTATTGAAACTCCAAATTTCACTTAATTCTTAAATTTGCATTAGCTTTTAAATATCAACAAAATGAACGAACACGTGGAAGTTTTGACAGATCAATAAGTTCGGTGTAATTGTTTGTGCAATTGTTGATTGTGATAACAACAATTCATGTACAACTGTGAGAGAAATAACAATTAATGAGAAGAAAATGGTGTTCAAATATGAACATGACCAATCTATAGATAACCCAATGTGTATGTGAAATAAAGATAAGACAGATCACCCTAAGCATACACTGACGGTTATCTACAGATAAATTACATTTACATAAGTAAACAAAATAGACATTAAGAATAGAAAGATAAGAACATAGACATTAAGAATAGAAAGATAAGACAAGAAAATTGTATATATATAGAGTAACGTAGTGAAATAAATTTAGTATTCATATCGACTTACAACCGAGTTTTACTCAACATTTGGTCCTTCGAGACGTATATTAAAATTTTCCCCCACCAGTGGTAAGAGATTTTAATAAACGAACAGAGCTACAAATACTGACGAGTAAAAAAAAAATCATATTCAGTGAAAAAGCGTTGTCAGAGCTTAAATACTGACAAGTGAAAAAAAAAAACAGATAAACAGATAAAATAATACAACAAAAAAAAAAATTCAACAATGTCATCAGAGCATTTAAAAGTTATTGAAAAACAGGTTGAAATATTAAAAAACCTTGAAAAATTATTAAAAGAAGGAGAAAGTGTAACAACGCGCAGCAAAAATCAAGAAATTCTTGTCTATGCTGAAAAGAATCTTCAAGCATTCAAGGAAAATGACAAGCTACTTCATATGCTTGGTGTCATTGATGTTCCCTATTTTAAGGAACAATGGATGAAAGGAGCAGAAAACTACTTTCAGAAAATTCAGAATTTGCTAAAAAACAAAGATCTAGACAGTGTAGAACAAAGCACAAGCGAAGCAACGTTATCCAGCAAAATAGCAGAAATAAAAACTGTTAATCAGCAGCTAGCCACTGGACTAGACTTGCAGCAAAAGCAAATGAATGAGATCATGATGAAAACAATAACAAATCATGAAACTCATATAGATTTGACGAAAATACGTACAATCATGGAGAGCTTACAAAAAACAATAGACGAGGCGAAAATAGAGGCAATTTCCCATCCTCATACCAAAAACATATGGATTGGAAAATTGAAACGATGGAATGACCGACTGCAAGTTGAACTGTCTAAGATGAATCCAGTACAAGAAGAGGCATTCAGAGAAGAAAATTATGTAATCGAGTTGGAAGAAGATGTTAAATTACTTCTTTCCAATTTGGAAGAAAAACAGGAAAGCATAATATCTGATCCATATGCAAATGTATCAACAAGAAGTCCTAAAATTGAACTGCCTAAATTCGATGGAAAAATTGAAGAGTGGAAGATATTCTCCGACCTGTTCATAGATTTGGTTCACAATAAGAATAATGTGCCAGATTCTGTGAAATTAAATCACTTGCGATCATGTATAACCGGCGAAGCTCGAACTTCAATTGCTAGCCTCATACAAGGATCTTCAGCAAATTATAATGAAGCATGGAAGACTCTCGTCAGAAGGTACGAAAACAAAAGAATCAATTTCTCCACACAATTGAATTACTTGCTGGACATGCCAATGATGAACGCTACATCACCTTCTAATGTTAAAAAACTTCACGATGCAGCAAAGGAAAGTATTTACATCATCACAACGACAATAGGCAAAGATAAGAATGAAAACGATGAAATATTTGCTCACCTACTCCTTCGAAAATTTGACAAGGAGGGCTTACAATTATATGAGCAACACATCAAAAAACCAAGCCAAATACAAAAACTGGAGGATGTTATGGACTTTCTTGAGCAATTATTTCAAACCCTCGAGTCTCAACAACAAACAATGACTCGAAGCAAAGAATATAAAAAACAAGTTGGAATTTTCCAATCAGACAGAAGGGAGTGGAACTGTGAATTCTGTAAGCAGAGTGGTCATCGAATTTTTTATTGTGAGAAATTCTTAAACACCGAGATACCCAATCGATTATCATATATACGCAATAAGCAAATATGCAGTATATGTCTTAAACACAGTGCAGAAACCAAATGCTTCTCTCAAATAAAATTTAAGAAGTGTAATAAATCGCATAACACTCTACTACACAACGAAAACTACCAAACGAAGAAAAAGGTCGAGGGAAATCAATACAAAAAATTGAGCCCCTCAGACAACAACAACAAAAAAGAGAAATCATTATCTTCCCTTATGGTAAAGAAGATAGACAGTCCAATGGTAATATTAGCTACAGCACAGATATCAGCCAAATCGTCAAATGGTGAAACATGTCTATTTCGGGCATTGATTGATCAAGGTTCTCAAATATCAATGATATCTGAGGAAGCAGCGCAGATCCTCTCCTTGCCAAGGAAAAGAATAAATACAGAACTAACTGGACTCTCAGATGCAGCAGTGGGTACATCAAAATCAAGAATGTATTTAGAGATAAGACCAAGATTTATGAGCAACAACAAAATGCAAGCAGAGTTTTTGGTATTACCCACCCTCATAAAACCACTACCTGACGAATCATTTGAATTTAATAAAAATGAGTGGGAAAACTATATTCTGGCAGATCCAAACCTAAATACAAAAGATCGTATTGACATTATCATCGGAAGTGACTTGTATCCAAAGTTAATTGAAGAAGGAGTTAGGAAGCACAATGGCATCGTTGGACAAAATACGATTTTCGGGTGGATAGTTTCCGGCTCACTACACGAGAAACGACAATGTGGCAAAATCATGTCAGCGGTTACGTCATCGATGGAGAAGTTCTGGGAGATTGAAGAAATAGAAAAAGATAATGAAATATCAGAAAACGACATCTGCATGCAAGCATTTGCAAAAACAACAACAAGAAATACGAATGGCAGATATAAAGTTATGTTGCCACTAAGAACAGATATAGAGCTTGGAGAATCTAGAAAACAAGCTTTAGCTAGATTCTTACAGCTTGAGAAAAAGATTAATAACAAAGTAAAAATCGACTACATACAGTTTATGCGAGAATACGAAAACCTGGGCCACATGGTCAAGGTTGACAAACAACACGAAAATATGGGCAAATACTATCTACCGCACCATGCAGTTGTGAAAGATACAAGCCTAACAACAAAAACCAGAGTTGTATTCGATGCCTCAGCGAAGACGTCCAACGGATACAGCCTTAATGACGCAATGATGATTGGCCCTAGACTACAAAACAATATCTTTGACATCATCATCAAATGGAGGCAATGGAAATATGTAGTTACGGCAGACATCGAGAAAATGTAGGTACAGGCAGATCAACATAGCTGAAGAACATCAAGAGTATCATCGAATATTTTGGAGAGAAAAACCAAAAGACAATATAAGAGAATATAAACTGACAACAGTTACGTATGGAACAGCAGCAGCTCCATTCTTAGCTGTCCGAACATTGCAAGAAGTCGCAAACCAATGCAAAGCAAAAGACATCAGAATAAAAGAAATCATAAGAGAAGAATTTTACGTGGACGACTTAATGACAGGTGCCAACAACGAAGACGAATGCAGATACATAATAAGAGCAGTGAGTGAAAATCTTTCAAATGCTGGTTTTCAATTACGAAAATGGTCTTCAAACAATTAAAATTTGCTAACTGGCATAATGACGAATGATGAGCATAAAATAATTGATGTCAAAGAAGGCGACACTATGAAAACATTGGGACTTCACTGGGATCCAGATCAAGACGAGTTCCGATTTGTTATAGATTCATCTAAAATGAGCATTTCAAAAACCAAAAGAGGCGTGTTATCAAATATTGCAAAAATATTCGATCCTATTGGATGGCTTGCTCCAGTCACGATAAGAGCGAAAATATTCATACAAAGATTGTGGCAATCAAACTATGACTGGGATGATGAACTTGATGAAATCATGAAGACCGAATGGATGACCTTTCAACAAAACTTACAAGAAATCAAATCAATTAAAATCCCACGATGGATATTTAATGACGAAGCAGGTCCAATAGAAATACACAGATTTGCGGATGCTTCAGAAAAAGCATATGCAGCTGTCATATACGTTAAAACAAATATGACAATTAAAATACTAACAGCCAAAACTAAGGTGGCACCCATCAAAAATAAAAAAACTCTTCCCAAATTAGAGTTATGTGCAGCTCAACTACTTGCAAGGTTACTCAACAAGATACAAAAATATTTCTCAAATGATACAAAATACTATGGGTGGAGTGATTCCACTATTACTTTGTGGTGGATAAAAAATAATAAGAGTAAAGAAAAGTTTATACGAAGCAGAGTAACTGACATCAAGAGTCTAATGGATAATATCGAATGGCGGCATATAAATTCGAAAGACAATCCAGCCGATGTTGCATCACGTGGCATATGCCCTTCAAAAATTGCTGGTCATGAACTATGGTGGACAGGTCCGCAGTGGCTGAAACAATCAAAACACCATTGGCCGCAACAGCAACACCTGGCACCATCAACAGATCTAAGAATGATGTCAACATTACAATGCAAGAAACATTTTGTATCGACTTTAATTGAACGATCATCGAACATCAATAAAATTGAGATAAGTGTTGCATATGTGCTTCGTTTTATTCGGTGGTTTCGATACAAACAAACAACGCCAGGATCAATAACTGTATCCGAACTGTCGCAGGCGAGAATTTTGATCATCAAACAACAGCAAAAAATTCAATTTTGCAATGAATTACAAAAAATTGAAAACAAAAAGGACATTCCTTTAAACAGCAAAATAATTCAAATGAAACCTTACCAAGATGATGAAGGAATCTTAAGAGTGGGTGGAAGGCTTAAGTATGCAAAGTTGCCTTTGAACCAGAAACACCCAATAATACTGGATAAATGTAAACTAGCCAGTTTGATCGTTAAAGAAGCACATGCAGCTACACTACATGGTGGAAATTCGGTGATGGAAGCCTATATTAAAAGAAGATACTACATAATTGGTATCAAAACACTAATAAGAAGATGTTGTCGTAGTTGTCCGATTTGTATTCGATACAACAGTAGTGGTGCGAACCAAATAATGGGAGATCTACCAAAGCAAAGAACTACAGTTTCTCCACCATTTCAAAATGTTGGGGTCGACTATGCTGGACCAATATTAATGCGAACATCAAGAGGTCGAGGACAGAAAGCATACAAGGGCTACATTGCAGTTTTTGTATGCATGGCTACTAAAGCCATTCACTTGGAACCAGTGAGTGACCTTACAACAGAAGCATTCAGGGCAGCACTAAGAAGATTTTTGCAAGACGTGGCAAAAGTGCTCATATATATTCAGACAATGGGTCTAATTTCATTGGAGCGAATCGATGCTTAGATCAGGAATTCAAGAACGCCATCAAAAATAACGCGTCACTCGCTTCAAGGTTAGCTGAAGACAAGGTCGAATGGCATTTCATCCCACCCGCAAGTCCTCACTTTGGAGGGCTTTGGGAAGCAGCCGTCAAGTCAATGAAACACCATTTGAAACGAATAATGGGAGAATCTAAATTAACATTTGAAGAGATGACAACATTGCTATGTCAGATAGAAGCAATATTAAACTCACGTCCCTTGTGTGCGATGGGTAATGACATAGACAGCATTGATGTATTATCACCTGGACATTTTTTGGTGGGACGTCCGTTATTGGATTCTCCTGAATCAGGAGAACTTGAAAAAATTGGGTCCTTAGATCGCTGGAAACTGGTGCAAAAATTAAAACGAGACTTTTGGCAAAAATGGAAGGACGAATACTTGGTGTCTCTTCAAAAACGTACCAAGTGGAAATCTGAAAAGAAGAATCTGGAGGAAGGTGCAATCGTTATTATAAAAAACGAAAATACACAACCGTCGAGGTGGCCCATGGGACGCGTTGTTGAAGTCCACAAAGGGTCAAACGGCAATGTACGAGTAGTTACACTCAAAACAAAGGACGGACTCTACAAAAGACCAATACATAAATTATGTCCAATCGAGACGTCTGAAGAAGAATCGGAGAGTAACATTTCACAGCAAACATGCCAGCTCACCCGTTTAAAAGGATATAATGGATCAAAAAACACACAAATAAATGGAATTAAATTTTTGATGTTGATGTTATTGGTATTAATTGCATTTGGACGAGCAAAGAGTTCAGTAACCAATATGAGCACAACACCTGAGATGACAATTAAAAACTTAGACGAAAATGTGGGAATTTACTTAGACCCAATCGGAAAAATGGATGTCGTGGCATCAAAATGGAGACTTGTAGTTTACTACGACTTAGATTCATATATTGAAGAAACCAATAACATTTCAAGCTACATAACTAAACTACAAGACAAGTGTTCCAAAATGTTCTACTTCAGCGAGCAGTGCAGTTTAATAACAGCAAACTTAAAGAGAAGATATGAAGTACTGGCTGAAAATAACAAACTATTTATATTAACCAACAGGTTAAAAAGAGCTCCACTTGAATTTGTTGGTTCACTCTACCACATATTATTCGGTATCATGGACAGTGATGACAGAGAATCCTTAGAAGAAAACATGAAAAATCTTTTGGACAACCAACATGAACTGGATAGCTTAAACAAGAGGCAAACATCACTGGTAAATGCTACAGTTAATGTCTTAAAGAAAACGACAGAAGAAGTAAACGACCAAATTATAAGAATTAATGGTCAAATTACTGAAATACGCAATACGACACTTCAAGCTCATAATGCATATAAAGCAGGAATGATATTTCAGTTAGCAGCAATGCAACTTGATGCAATGTTAAGTGAATGTAATGATGTGCAAATGGCAGTTATAAGCATCCTCATTGATGTAAATAATCACCATATAAATCCGTTATTGTTATAACCGTCCCAACTACAAGAAGAGATTCACAAGATTCGGAATAAAATCTTAGGAAAGTTTCGTTTACCTGGCGATGGTACAAAAAATGAATTAAAAGAAACATTTCGCCAAATGAAAGCGCGGGGATTCATACTTGTCCGGCGTTTAGTAATAGACGCGGAGATTCCACTACTTCACTCAGAAGCATCGGACGTTTTTCGGGTAATTGACGTGCCAATACGTCAGGGAGATATTATTGTGACACCAAAAATATACACCGAAATACTTGTGTTCAACTTCCAATTAGACGCATACAATCTAATGAGTCAGGCACAACTAAATCTCTGTGTAAAAAACGAAGAAACGCACTATATTTGCCATGGTAATTGGCCATGGAAAACTGCAGCAGATGGATCATGTGAGATATCACCAATAAAGAAAACAAAAACAACAATTTGTCATTTTGAACGAGTTAGTCAGCAAGACAAATGGATTCAGTTGACTAAACCAAATACATGGTTGTTTAAGCAATTTACGACCACGGCTATTCATGTAAGCTGTGGAAATTCTGAACATAAATTGGTTAAGCTTCCAGCACAAGGGCTTCTAACATTAAGGCCACAATGCACGGTTAGATACAACGGAGGTTTCCTTACTTTACCACAACAAGTCAAATCTGAAACCATCAGCCATTTCGAGGAACAGATGATATGGACGAAGGCACTGGACGAAGTTGCAGAAGAAAGAATCAAACCTATACAAGCAACGACAATAAACAACAAGAATGAACTACTCAAAATTCAACGGGACTTGGAAAGGTTCAAGAAGGAAAACATTCACCTTAAGGGCTTGGACTTTCACCACATAAGCGGTCACAGCGGACTAATGTTAAGTTGCATTTTGATTATTATTTTAGTAATTTATATAATACGAGGCATAATATTCAGAAAAAGAATTTTAGCACTTTCTGTTGGCCCGCAGATTGTTCAAATATGAACATGACCAATCTATAGATAACCCAATGTGTATGTGAAATAAAGATAAGACAGATCACCCTAAGCATACACTGACGGTTATCTACAGATAAATAACATTTACATAAGTAAACAAAATAGACATTAAGAATAGAAAGATAAGAACATAGACATTAAGAATAGAAAGATAAGACAAGAAAATTGTATATATATAGAGTAACGTAGTGAAATAAATTTAGTATTCATATCGACTTACAACCGAGTTTTACTCAACAAATGGGAAGAGAAAATAAGAAGAAAATATCATTAATTTTTTGTTTTATTAATTCAAAGACTTATGAATTATCATATGTTATTGTTCAAGGGAAGTATATTAGAACATTATGCCAATGAAATAATATTATGATGTATTCTTCATAAAAGTAATCCGTTTTTCAAATTCTGTATTTCAACATGCTGTAAATAGGCTGACAAATAAAAATCGTTTTGATAATTTAAAAAAGTGCGCAGTTTTTTACATTAATAAAACGATTTTTATTTGTCAGCCTATTTACAGCATTTTGAAATACAGAATTTTGGTATACAGAATTTTAAGATACAGAATTTTGAGCTACAGTATTTTGATCATACAGTATTTTGTACATACAGTATTTTGAAATACAGTATTTTGAGATACAGTATTTTAAATACAGTATTATGATCCATACAGGATTTCGAACCCAACCCGATTGGGCAAGGGTAATTTGGTCGGATGAAACAAAAATAAACCGTTTTGGATCTGATGGCCGTCAATGGATTTGGAGGAAACCTGGTGAACGAATAAGCGATCGGATCGTGAAACCAACACTCAAATTTGGAGGAGGAAATCTTATGATTTGGGGATGCATATGCACGGAAGGGGTCGGTGAATGCATTAGATTGGTAGGTCGCATGAATGCGGAACAATACATCACCATTTTGGGAGAAGGACTCCCAAGAAGCTTGCAAAAATGGAACAAAAGTGTGTCGGGCATCATCTTCCAGCAAGATAATGATCCGAAACACACAGCCAGAATTACTAAAGCGTGGCCGGAAAGCAAACAGTTTGAGACACTTGATTGGCCACCACAATCTCCTGACCTCAACCCGATCGAACATCTTTGGGTTGAGGTTAAACGTGCGATATCGGATATGCCCGGAGATTGTGCAGATTTACAAGCATTATGGCAAAGAACTCAAACTGCTTGGCAAAGTATCAGCTCGAATCAATGCAAAACGTTAATTAAATCCATGCCCAGAAGAATAAAAGCAGTACTCAAAGCAAAAGGAAGCCATACAAAATATTAAGCAACTTGAATTTCACAGAGTCAACAAATTGATCAAGTGCTCTTTTTTTTCATTTTTTAATTAATGTAAGTAAATAGATGAATTTTGATGTTCTTAATTTCTTAATTGAACTATTACGCTATTTTGTTATTTTGTAAAAAAAAATCGTTGAAAAATCTGGATAAATAAAAAAGTTATAAACAAAAGTCGAGCGTTGTGAAAATTATGTGATCAATAAGTTGAGTGACTGTACATCTGCTTAAATTTTTTTTAGTCAAGAATCAAGATGTCTTTTCCGTAAATCCGGTAGCTTGACGTCTTATAGGTTATTTTAAAATAACTGAATTTTCTTCATTTTGAGCCCAACAAATTAGAACTACCTACCTACTACGCATTGTTTGATGTATATAGTTAATAGACTATTCATTCAATTCCCATAGGAAATTATTGTAATAGGTCATATTTGTCGAATTGAAAATTTTGACATTTTTCGACGTTTCAAGGTCCCTAGAGTCGAAATAAAAGATTTTTAGAGAGATGTTTGTGCGTGCGTGTGTACGTACATTCGTACGTTCGCGAAGTTTTTTTCGTCGTCCATATCGACTTCAAATAAATGTTGTTATACAGATAATAATGCAGAAAGATGCAAGATTCTCAAAAAAATTGAGTGGGTGGTTTTTTTACCATAGCAATTAAAAAAAAGGTGAAAATTTTGGTTAACCCAAAATATCTGACGAACCAATAACGCTGGAGGCTTGAAGTAAATTTTATATTATATATTGTAACGTGATACCAAACAAGTATATTTTTGGAAACAAAATCCAATTAACGGTTTTTTTATAAATCAAAAAACTGGACAACAAATATTTGTCACCTCAAATATTTTACGAACGAAAAATGATTTTATCTCCAAAATAATTTCGTGCAACGAAGAATAAGGCTTTTGACATCTGGTAAAATTTTGAGAAAATCGAATTGACTTTTTTATACAAAATAAAAACCTAAAAAACCATTACTAAAAGTTGGTAGAAACTCATTTCGACTCCAATATCTTTTCAAAAATTTGAGATTATAGCTTCAACTAATTTTGTTTTATAAGAAATATTGTTTTCAACATTCGGTAAAATTTTGAGAAAAATCGAATTGACAGTTTTTTAACAAAACATAAAATCCTAAAAAAAATGACTAAAAGTTCGTAAAAATTGATTTTCGACTCAAATATCTTTTCAAAAATTTGAGGTTATGGCTTCAAACTAATGTTGTTTTATAAGAAATATTGTTTTCAACATTCGGTAAAATTTCGAGAAAAATCGATTTGACAGATTCTTAACAACAAATAAAAACCCTAAAAAACAATACTAAAACTTGGTAAAAATTTACTTTTGACTCAAATATTTTAAAAAAATTAAAAATATTGGCTTCAAACTAATTTTGTTTCACAAAAATATTTTTTTTATAAGAATCCAACAGTCAGTTTTTTCATAAAAAATAAAATAGTACGTAAATTTGGTAAAAATTGATGTTTGGTTCTCGATATCTCGTGAACAATAGAAGATACTGACTTCAAATTAATTTCATTCATACAATTTGTATTTGTTTGTATAAGAAATAAAAACTTTTAAGAAATTAAGAAAAATTGGTTTTCGACTAAAAATCTCGTTAACAAATATAGATTTTGAAATCAAACTATTTCATTATATGCAAAGTATTGTTGGTAATTTTAATATTTTTAAGAATAATTCAACTGTCAACTTTTTTAACAAAACACGAAAACCTACAAACTTTTAAGCAAGACAAATCGACAGACGGGATGAGAAATGGAATCCGGCAATTTTCATTAACTTGAGCTAATTTCTGAAGTTTCTTGATACTTTCGTTTCGATCTAGAATCTTCAACAGATTATGCGAGTGGTCATTTCAAGACACCACGCCGTCTATTTTATATAATAAATATTTTCCAACCGAATCCATATTTTAACCATTGCAGAAGTGTGGAGCTAGTCAAAACTGAAGTATCCTTTTTTGGAGAGATAAGCCCCAAATTTCGGGATCATCCAATTTTTGACTATGTGCTCTAAGTAAATACTTTAAATGAACATGAAGTGTTCTTGTAAAATTTGTATTTTTCGTTTTTCTTTTTAATATGATGGTTAATACTTGTCTTTTTTTGTACATCCCTATGTATGTAATATGACATTATTAAAAGAAAATATATAAATACCTTTCATGTTGAATTAATTACGATGTCAACCATTCTTTTCAAGCTTTTACTTTGTGTATTTTTCTTTAAAGGCCAATTACAAAAGCAGAAAAAGAAAAAGAAAATAAAAAGAAATTCACTCCAATAAAATCAACGTATAAGCCTAAGGTTCCTGGTCCGGCTTATTTGATGGAAAATAAAGATGAATCATCACTGCCAACACGTTACAGTATTATTCGTCATCATTTAGAAAGAACAACTGGTTCAGGTAAGTACTCAAATGATTTAAATAAAACATTAAATTAAGCTTCGTAATTTCCTTTTATATCATTAACATGAAGATATTGAAGAAGGTGCTCTTTTGCCTTCTCCAACCAGAGAAAAGCTAATGCCAGCTATTCCAAAATCGAGAGAATCAGAATCACAAAGAGGAAGTCCAAAGAAGAGTGCTGCTTCGAGACATGAAAGTCCTCAAAAAGGTAGTCCACAAAAAGGAAGTCCAAGTAAAACAATTAAATGTAAGTAAACTTACTTGCTACATAGAGATAACTTTTCCCATTTATGTACCTACGTTTATTTAAAAAAAAAGTGGAAAATTGTATTCTTCTGTAGATAGTTCTTATTACTCGGAAGCTACTGGAAAACTTTTGTGTTTTATCTATTAATACCGTTATCTTGATGAGTTTTTTTCTTGTCCTCAGGGTGATCATAAAATATCTGTGTTTTGTTTGTTTTTTGTTATTATAAGATGCTTGCAGTTCGTTAGCGGTCCTGTTTATTTTGTTATGTCATCTTACTGTTTTCGTACAGTTGAGTCTTTATAACTCCCCAATCGCTCAAAATGGATCGCCCCGATGCATCATTATGTTTTTGAAGTGACGCAAGTCCTTTTTCTAATATCATCACTTCTTGTGGACCTGGTGTTGATGTTGAGTCGATTATATGTTGCATTGATATGATATTATTTATTTTGATTTGTGTATTCCTTTTTAAAAATAGGGCTAATATATTAATAATACAAATAAAATAATTATAGTGCTAATTCCAGGGAGAGTACGATAACTTTGGCCACAAAATATTATAACGATTTTTGGTAGAGGAGCTTATAGTAGAGTGCCTGGAGCATTCAAAACCGTAAAACCTCGGATTAGAGTTACAGTGAATGAATTAATATGATCGATGTGGGATATTGTTTTTTAAACTATAAATTGCAATGTTTTCCCAAAATTTTTTTGTGCATTCCATTTTTTCATTGTTTAAACAAATTATTATACAAAATTAGTGTGTGACCATATGTTTTCACTTTAAACAGTCATTTTTTTTTATTTATATGTTAAATCATACCTGAATAGACGTATAGGAACAATTTTCAAAGATACCTGTGTATAAAAATAGCAGTACGGATCTCAAACAGGTAGAAAAACGTGGAGGGGAGAGCGGAGCGACAGCTACTATGTACAATGGAATTTCTCGGCTAGTTTAGTTGCAAGTAACATGTGTTCTGTGAGTATTGTGCTTTATTGGCTTTAAACTACTTTTATATTTTAAAAAATATTGTTGTCAACATTCAGTAAAATTTTGAGAAAAATCGAATTGACAGTTTTTTTTACAAAAAATAAAAACTTAAAAGAAAATTTAACAAAAGTTGGTAGAAATTTATTTTCGACTCAAATATCTTTTCAAAAAATTTAGATTATGGCTTCCAACTAATTTTAACTTATAACAAATATTGTTTTCAACATTCGGAAAAATTTTGAGAAAATCGAATTGACAGTTTTCTTATAAAAAATAAAAACCTAAACAAAAAAATTAATAAAAGTTGGTAAAAATTGATTTTTAACCCAAATATCTTTTCAAAACTTTGAGATAATGGCTTAAAACTACTTTTATCTTTTAAAAAATATTGTTGTCAATATTTATTAAAATTTTGACAAAAATATAATTGACAGTTTTCTTACAAAAAATAAAAACCTAAACAAAAAATTTAATAAAAGTTGGTAAAAATTGATTTTCGACTCAAATATCTTTCCAAACTGTGAGATATTGGCTTTAAACTACTTTTATCTTTTAAAAAATATTGTTGTCAACATTCAGTAAAATTTTTACAAAAATACAAATGACAGTTTTGACAGTAATTTGAGAGATATCAAGAACGGAACATCAATTTTTACCAAATTTGCGTACTATTTTTTGTAAATCTTATTTTTTTATGAAAAAAACGGACTGTTGAATTTTTATAAAAAAAACTACTGAATATCGAAATCAATATTTTCTGTAAAATAAAAAGAGTGTGAAGACAATATTTTTAATTTTTGAAAAGCTATTTGAGTAGTAAGTAAATTTGTAGTATTGTTTTTTTGTTAGGTTTTAATTTTTTGTAAGAAACCTGTCAAATAGCTTTGACAAACTCTTCAAACTCTTTTTATTTCACAGAAAATATTGTTTTCGATATTCAGTAGTTTTTTATAAAAATCCAACAGTCCGTTTTTTCATAAAAAAAATAAGATCTACAAAAAATAGTACGCAAATTTGGTAAAAATTGATGTTCCGTTCTTGATATCTCTCAAATTACTGTCAAAACTGTCAATTCGATTTTTCTCAAAATTTTTCCGAATGTTGAAAACAATATTTGTTATAAGTTAAAATTAGATGGAAGCCATAATCTAAATTTTTTAAAAGATATTTGAGTCGAAAATAAATGTCTACCAACTTTTGTTAAATTTTCTTTTAAGTTTTTATTTTTTGTAAAAAAACTGTCAATTCGATTTTTCTCAAAATTTTACTGAATGTTGACAACAATATTTTTTAAAATATAAAAGTAGTTTAAAGCCAATATATAAGCACAATACTCACAGAACACATGTTACTTGCAACTAAACTAGCCGAGAAATTCCATTGTACATAGTAGCTGTCGCTCCGCTCTCCCCTCCACGTTTTTCTACCTGTTTGAGATCCCTACTGCTATTTTTATACACAGGTATCTTTGAAAGTTGTTCCTATATGTCTATTCAGGTAAGATTTAACATATAAATAAAAAAAAATGACTGTTTAAAGTGAAAACATATGGTCAAACACTAATTTTGTATAATAATTTGTTTAAACAATGAAAAAATGGAATGCACAAAAAAATTTTGGGTAAACATTGCAATTTATAGTTTAAAAAACAATATTCCACATCGATCATATTAATTCATTCACTATAACTGTAATCCGAGGTGAAAACCCCCAGGCGCCCCACTATTAATACAAGACATTTTTTACCACAAGAGGGAGGGTCTATCTCCCCACGTTTAAGCAAGTTTATAAAAATTGACTTAAAATCTAAAAAAAAATATTTAAAAACAACGGCAAACCTTAAGTTATAAATTATACCTTTTTAAAAAGCCAGGATTCCACAGTTTATAATAAATGACTTCACAGTCAAAATTAATGAAAACAGTTGAAAAAAATACATATATACCATACCACCATACCCATTTACGTTAAATGTTGAGAAAATTTTGCATCGTAACCATACTAAGTATTCGTCCTTTAAAATACGTGCACCTGACTCAATTTTCCATGTTTTAAATTCACCATCGTTTTGGCCTAAAGGAGTAATGGTTCATGAATTTATAAATAAGTCGAACAACCCTTTTCGTCAGTATCGGACAACGCTAAACCACCGTCAACTACCAAAACGTAAATGGTCTTCGGACAAAGACCAACATGGTTTACAAAAACATTAATAATCTTCCTCACGATATCATAATATTGACGGAAACATAGCTCAACAACTCTATCTCGGACTCGGAGCTTTTTGACTCCTCTTATCAAGTCTTTAGACGTGATCGATATAACTCAGACGATTCAAACGCCGCGCTGTTGGTGGCGGAATTCTTGTCGCTATCAACAATACTCTCACTGGTTACCTGATTGACGACTTTCGATCAACAGACATCGAAATACTATGCTTAAAAATTAAAATGGCAACAGGACATTTATTTATTGTACCAGCATATATACCTCCAAGCTCCAAAAACGAGGTTTATGAAAAACTGAACAACTGTATAGAAAGTATTTATATCCTTTTGGAGCCCGAAGACGAAGTACTGGTTTTTGGTGATTTTAATTTACCCAATCTCAATTGGATTCAAATTGACGATGATAATTTCTACGTTCCAATAAACGCGTCATCTTCAAATGAGCTTTTATTAACAGATGGTATGTCTTCATGTGGCTTAAGTCAACTCAACGGTGTGAAGAACCGTTTTGGAAAAACACTCGATCTGGTATTTTTCTCCGAAACCATATGCTCTGAAGCAGCTGTGGCTGTCAAAATTGTGGACGACGATCGCCATCATCCTGCATTAGACATTGCACTCAATGTAAACATGGCTTCACCTCATATGCTATCTGATAACAACAAACTAGAATTCAACTTTAGTAGTTGTAATTTTGAAAACCTTTTTAACTTATTATGTACGATTAATTGGGATCACTTATTTTGTAACTTAAATATTGACGATATGTGTAACATTTTTTATTTAACTCTTTTGGACTATTTCTACAAAACGATTCCATTTAAAAAGACTCAAAATAAATTGAGTGTTCCACCACGGTTTGATTCTCACGTTAAAAACTTAAAAAACAAAAGGAACAAAGCTTGGATAAAGTATAATCAAACAAGAACTGATGATGATTATAGTACATTCATTATAATAAAACAACTTTTCACTGACTACTCTAACATCCTATACGATGACTACATTCGGAAAATTGAATTGAACCTTAAAAATAATCCTGACAGTTTTTGGAAATTCGTTAATCCTAAGAAGAAAACATGTGGGTACCCTAACTTAATGACTGATTCGACATCAAATAGTAATGAGCCGAGAATAATTGCGAACATGTTTGCAAACTACTTCAAAGATGCTTTTGTAGATTATAATACTATTAGTATTCCTAACACATCTACCACTGTTTTAAATTTCCCCCACTCAAATTCTATCAATTTCGTTATAAGTGAAGATACTGTCCTTAGTAGTATCCTATAACTTGACGAATGTTTTAGTCCTGGTCTCGACGGTGTACCATCATCCATTTTAAAGAAATGTGCTGCGTATTTAGCACACCACCCGTTATGTGTTCTTTTCAACACGTCTTTAAGTAACTCGCTGTTTCCTTTTATCTGGAAGAGCTCTTTCATAATACCAGTACACAAAAAAGGTCCTAAAAACGAAATAATGAACTACCGACCCATTGCTAAACTATCTGTGATACCTAAACTATTTGAGTCAATCGTATGTAGCGTCCTTTCTTTTCACTGTAGTTCAATTATCTGTGATAACCAGCATGGTTTTGTTAAAAAGCGTTCAACTGTTACTAATCTGTTTAACTTTACGTCCTTTTGTTTAGACGTTTTTGAAAAACGTGAACAAGTGGATTGTATCTTTACTGACTTCAGCAAGGCATTTGATAAATTGTGTCATAAAACATTACTTTTTAAACTATCACAGCAAGGTTTTAACGACTGTTTCATAAACTGGATCTCCTCATATTTGCAACATAGACGTTATAGTGTTAAATTTAGTAATGAGTGTTCAAGTTCATTTGTTGTGAATTCTGGTGTCCCCAGGGTAGTCACCTTGGTCCTATTCTATTTGCTTTATTTATAAATGACTTGGTTTCGATCATTCAAAATTCGTCTGTCCTAATATATGCTGATGACATTAAAATTTTTAAAAAAAAATTAACTCTACATCTGACTGTCTTCTCTTGCAAGAAGACTTAATATTATTCAGGGAATGGTGCAATAATAATCGTCTTGTTTTAAATGTTGACAAATGTAAAACCATGAGTTTTACACGCAAAAAGGTTCCAATCGTTTTTATTTACATGTTTGATTCTTGTCCTTGTACACATCACAAGACTCGAAGCCATTCAGAAAAGATTTTTGCGTTTTTGTCTACGATCCCTTCCGTGGCCTCATGATTTTCATACATTACCTCCTTATTCTCAAAGACTTTCTCTCATAAATCTTCCTTCTTTGACAAATCATAGGATGTACTTGCAGTTTTGTTTTATTGTTGGAATAATAAACGGACAAATTTCATCACCATCAGTTCTTGGTAGTTTAAACTTTAGTTTTAGTCGTTCTAGTATAAGACTCCAGAAACCATTGAATAGTAATTTTAGTAGATCAAACTATGGTGTACATAGCCCCTTAAATCAACTAATTGAAATCTATAATAAATTTCACTCTTGTATTAATTCACCAAATGATAATATAAAAAGTATGAATTGCAAATTAAAATTTTTCAACAGTCTAGTTTAAGTTTTAGATTTTATATATGTATGTATGTATATCTAATATTAATAAGAATTGTTAACGTTAGTATTTAAGGAATTATAATAATAATGATGATGTAAGTTGTTCTCATCCATTTTTTATTAAACACTGAAAACGATTGGTTTATATGTTTTCCAGATTTTGAGATATTGAAAATAGTTAAACTATACTTCTTCCTTAAACCCAGAAGTTTATTTAATTTTAAGAGAAACTTCGCATATAATAAAATTTGCACCCACCCCAAAGCTTATAGTGAGTCCAAGCAGAGGGCTTGCATTGTGATTTGTGTTATGTTCTGTTTTCTATACGTATAAAACTGCTATTTCTGACAAGATTTCCTTCTCTGTTTAGTAACATTTCGGCTGCTCTATTTTTGGTTTTTGAAACTTCTTTTTTAAGAGTTTTTTGGTATTTACTTTCAGGATCAATTTTTATGATAATTTCATCTTTGTAAGTCAAGTACAGTAATTAATTTAGCGTAACCCAGAAGTCTACGTCCCAGTCATAAAGTTTTTAAGTATGTCAGGAGATAGTAAAAAATAGTCACGTCAATTTTCAATGCGTTAAAGGTATGTAAGTCTAGTCAATGAATTCATCGTCCATTTTGTGTCACTGTGGAGTTCGTTAAGTTCGTCATTGATGATCAAGAGCCGAGGTTGTTTTGGCGATAACACATATTTTATGTGTTTACTGCGAACGCTACCGGAAGACTCGAAGTCCTTTAGTTGCCCCAAACTTCATTTTTCATCAATTGAACATGGGTAAACTATATTTGCATCTCGTAAAAATTCCATTATTTAAGATCCCAAGTCGTCCTTATGTTTTTTTTTTCAAAACAGTATTTTATATAAAAGAAAAGTGCCATATATTGATGAATGTTGAGTGTTGTTTTAAGAATAAATTGTTTTTTTCAGAAGTTTGTTCTGATTTTCAAGATCGATTGTTGTGTTAGACGTATCGGTTTTGTCAACATATTCACCTTTACTGTGGTTCTTTACTTCATGACTCGTAAAACTGGAGAACATTTGTTCAAACATCTATGTATTATCGTGCTTTATCAGTACAAATACGACTATTGTTGTTTTGGCTAAGTACCAAATTAATCCATATTCTTTAAATGCAAAAGTAACTTTACATGCACCCATCTGATGCAAAAGTCCTTTTTTATAAGTTTTCTCAAAAACTAGAATGCATAGAAACGAATAGCTTTCAATGTTTGATTACGAATTAATTAAAGCAGCTACCTAAATTAATTACTTCCTTATTGGTATTTATTATCATGAGGTAAATAATCCTCAACGTAATTTCATTAACTTGTTTTCATAAATTTTGAATTTGAAGTCATTTAAATAAAAACTATTGATTAAAACAATTTTATTTAAAATTAAAAGTGTACAATTCTGGCTTTTGAAGAAGGTATAACTTTTAACTATAAGTGTTGCCGTTGGTTTTAAATATTTTGTATTATATTGTATTAGATTGTCTGTCAATTCTTATAAAACGGCTCTTTGCGCCTTAAGGGGTTGAGTTGAGCCTCCACTCCCATATTACAAAATGCTTGTATTAAGCTCCTTTACCAAAAACAGTTATTATATCTCTTCGCCAAAGCTATCGTACTCGTGCCATACAATTTTTCAATTTTTGTTTAAAAATATTGCTAGTTACTTAAAGCTTATTCATATACGTTTTACATTTGATTTTCGTAAAAAATCATGACCCATTTTCGAGATATTGAGTTTTGAAAACAAAAAGCAATTAAATTTTGGATCATCAAATATTATTGAGAGAGTATAAGGGCTAGTGCAAAAATAAATTACTGAAATTCGTTCATTAGTTCTTAAGTAAACTTAAAATTAAAATAACCGTTTTATGTTTTTCTCTAGAGCTGTATATTGATAGTCGAAGAAAGTCATAATAATAAATACATAATTTTTCGTAGTGACATAACAATAAGAAAACGTTAGTTAAGGGTTTGTTCAGTTTTTGGGGGTTTGCAGACATAAATTGGGCGCATTTCAAGATTTGCAGGTACATATAAGCGGCTAATTTTTGTTGTGCCCGACCAGGGAAGACCAGGGAACAATACATTTTTCTAAAGTGATGTTTTAATTTAACCTAAAAAAAGGTGCTAATTTCAAAAATTCGTGAACAAAAATACTATAATTATCTTTTTTTGTTCCCAACATTTAATTTGAAAAAAATTAAAAAATCATAAAAGTACAGATAATGCTCTTTGAAAAATACTCGTTTTTACTTCAAACTCACTGAAACTCCGTTGGTCAACTTTGAGGCTCAAAGTTTAATATGTATTTACAAATTGATTTCATAAAAAAACCTGGATTCAATGATTGATGACTATTACTTAATCATACCAAAAAAAAACTAAATATTCCATAACCGATAAAATAATTTCTGTCCGCCTATGAACCACTGTGCGTTGGAGTTTTAAAGAATTGAGCATCGCTTATAGCACGTTATAGGGTATTTTACGTATGGATCGTAGCTTACACCCATACAAGATCAAGCTGATTGAAGACTTAAATCCGATGGAACATTTCAAGCTGCGTACGTTTCGAATGGCCAAGTTCCAAGTCTTTATTGGTCATTGGAAAACCCATATACAAAATATAAGTGAGGAAAACCCAACGAACGTCATTGAGAACATTCCGCAACAATGTAGAATGCAACTCTGAAGCATCCAGGCTACTATAAATCGTCTATAGGTACAAACATCCAATTATACCAAGCAACCTTAAACTCGCTAAGGGCTCCCGGCAAACTTAAGCGAAGAATCGCACAACCTACTCACTTTCTAGGTAACTATTTTCTGTTACATCTTTATAAGACATTTTTTGTAAATTTCTTTTAATTATTTGTTTGACAGAGCATCATTATCCCGTGTAAATGATATGTGTGTGTTTTTAATTCAAACATTAAATTCTCACAATAAGGCTTTTTTTATTCTTGGTGGGATTAAGAGGCAATCACAATGGTTTCTTGATCCTTTTGTTATATTATAAGGCACTTTTAATTAAATATGACTTTTATAAACGCAGACTAAATCTGGTGAATAAAAGGTTTCTGAGATTTGCAGTATGGTAAGGATACTTTAATCCCTACAATCTTCAACCTTATTCCCCCAAATAAAAATTATTGATATACTCGAAACGTTCTTATTTATGGTTTGTGTTTATTACTAAATTATTAAATTGAAATTTTGACTCTATACCCTTTTTTTTTTATAATTAGCGAACACTTAAAGGGTTTTTTTATACCTTTAATATGCCAAAGACACAGTGTGAGCATTAGGAAAAGAGGGAAGGGTTGGATAGGAGATGTCGGTGTACATTGATTTTGAACTCCTGAACATTGCAATGATAGGGAAAGATAGAGCGTGGCAAGGCGTTCCACATTCGCGTAGTACGGCTAAAAAATGAATCTCTGTACTTCATAGTACGGCCGAAGTTGGGCTCAAGGGTAAACTGATGGGCATTCCTAGAAGCGCGGGTATTACGGTTAAATTGTTTAAGGCGAGGAATGCAACTGGCTATTTCACTAGAGCATAGTCCGTTAAAATAACGGTAAAAAAGGGTTAGACAAGAAACCTTGCGTCTATGTTCGAGTGACGTAAACGAGTTGATGATGTTAATGTCACCAATCATTTTAAAAGCTCTACTTTGAATACTGTCCAAGAGGCTTAAATAAGTTACTGGAGCACCAGCCCAGAGATGAGAGTTATATTCAAATTTCGGACGTATATAGGTTTTGTAAATTGTAGCCAGATCAGACGGAGAGAAAAATTTCTAGCAACGTCTCAAAAAACCTAGACATATTGCGGCATTTATGGCAATATCGCGTATGTGATCACTCCACAAAAGGTGGTTGCTGATGCACATTCCGAGGATGTCGAGATTTTCCGTTTCGTTGATGCAAGTGCCACTCATAGATACTGGCAAAGAGGGTTTATCTCGCTTTAACGATGCAAGACAGCATTGCGTTTTCGAAGCATTAATTCCACACGATTTTTTTTCCCTATTGTACAATGCTGTGTCGGTCGGAATTTAATGAGTTAATCGTATTTTGTCGTTGCAGTCTAACATCCGAAGAGGAGGGTTGTGAGTCTGGAAACGAATATGAAAAGCTAAGAGTGCTATCGTCAGCAAAACAATGTATTGGATTAGAAGTAGCAGACAGGAGATCATTTATAAAAATGAGGAAGAGGTTCGGAGACAAAACGGAGCCCTGGGGCACACCAGCATTTATTTTATGGGTTTCAGACTTGAATCCGTCCAAAACAACTTGTATTGAACGGTTCGAAAGAAAATTTCTAATCCCACGAAGAAGAGATTCGTCGATACCGAAAGCAAGCATTTTAGATAAGAGAGCAAGACTTTATCAAATGCCTTTGAAATATTAACTGCAATAATCTTACTTTCTCCAAAACGATGTAAAGATTTGTTCCACTGTTCGGTGAGATGAACCATGAGATCACCAGTGGACCTATTGCTACGAAAGCCGTATTTTCGGTCATTAAGAAGCTTCCGTTTCTCAAGATTCGCCTTTTTTGGGAATAGGCTGGACAAATGCGGTTTTCCATTCACTCGGAACGAGACCTGAGGAGTAGGACAGATGAAAAGGCTTACACAGTGGTTTTTCCAGCGTTCAAGAACACCTCTTCAGAACAATAGCGGGGATACCATCCGGACCAGCGGATTTATGTATGTTAAGATCTTTAAGGACTCTCGCCACAGTACGAGTGCGAAAAAAGATTGGTCCCATAGAATCACTAACGAGCTCGATGACAGGCGGAGTCATAACACTCATTGGCAGCGTTGAATTGGCGGCGAACTGCCTAGCGAAGAGATTAGCTTTCTCTAAAGAGCTAACAAGTGGAGTGTCATTGACAACGAGCGTAGGAACCGACGAAGAGGAAGAGTTCCTCATGTTTTTTACAAATGACCAAAAAATTGTACTGCCTTTGGGACATTGCAGTATTTTTTCCCGTAATTTTTGGTCACGTAAAAATTTGGTCCGTCGAATATGGGCGTTGCAGGCCTTCCTGGCTTGCTTGAACTTATTCCGGTTTTCCTCAGTTGGATTGGCTTTAAAACAACGGAAACTTACCTTCTTGACCCTAATAACCTCTTTACAGCTCGCATCGAACCATGCGTTTTCCTTAGGTCTGATGCTTTTAACCCTATTCGGGATAAAAGTTCTCATTCCCAGGAGAATCAAACTTGTGATCATATCAGCGCTGGCGTCAACGTCACTATCGAGGAAGCATAGTGACCAGTTAAAGATCCTAAAATAATTATCGAGACCGTCCCAGTTGGCTTTCTCGTATTGCCAAACGGTTCTCTTAGGAGCTCTTTTTTTAACTGGAGAGTTTTGACACGAGCAATTTACTGATATGACACAATGGTCAGATGAGCCTAGAGGAGATAGAACACTAATAGTGTACTTACTAGGGTCAGAGGTAAGAAACAAGTCAAGAGTGTTTTCTGCTCGACCTACCACGTCCGATATTCGAGTGGGCTCGTTGACCAGCTGAGGTAGGTGGTTCAACTCAGCGAAGATCTCAGCACACACTTCTTCTGGTGTTGTCTGGCCTGAATGTTGAAGCCATGAAGAATTGTGTACATTGAAATCGCCCGCAATAACGATTTCAGTGTGAGGATACAGGGAGACAGTTCTTTAAATGGAGTCAGACAGAGCATCAAATTCCTGAGAAGTCGAAACTCTGTCCAGGTTTGGGCTTCGATAAAGAAAACAATAGTGAATGATGTGCTTATTCACGGAAAGTTTTAACCACGTGATATTAAAGAAGGAATTGGCACAATGACCGTATTGTGGTAAAAGTTGATAGGCAACATCATTCCTAATATACATATATGGCGAGACCATGGTGTGAGAAGAATAATGGCACCAAGCAATACCCATGAATAAAAAATTCAGCAGGATCGGAATCAACACCTACTTGGGTTTCACTCAATGCCAAAACAGCTGGTCTGTTAGAATTATCGTGGATGTACACAGACAGAAAATGCGATCTCAGCCCGCGAACATTACTATAATCTACTCTAAAATTACCAGTCATTGCAATATAAAAAAGTCCTAAAATCAAAACAGACGAACTTCTAAGTACATATATCACTGTATAAGATTATTTAAGAGGTCTCTACAATAAAACCACACTACTATACTGGTGCAATGCCTTTAGTAGTGAAGTTAAATTGGTCCGGACCCTAACAATCAAAACAGTAATCTACAATCCATGTGTTATTGAATGAACCAACACATACACACAATTGAGCGAGCTTTCAAAAAGCTTAGCCCAATACATGCACCTGCTGAGCCACTTAACTGTACAAAAAATGAAAGAAAGAGTGAGGAGGGGAATGCACTTAAGCACTATTCACATGAGCACGACCAACGACCAACGAATGAACGAATATTCGTCGATTTTGACATTTCTTTCACATGAGGGTTTTTAAGTCGTCGCACCAAAACCAAAACAAGAATGATTTGTTTAGGTTAAGTACGCGCGATTATTTTATTCGTTGCGAGTGTGGATGATGTAGAACGCGAATAAAGTTTGACAGTTCGTATCAACTAAAATTTTTTTCGCGACGAATAAATTTGTTTTCTTAAATTTATTAATATATGATATCGAAAAGTAAAAGTATGCATCATAAATCAAATAAAAACTATATTGCTATCGTTTTGTTAAGATTTTGTGTGGAAATATGTCTTTAAACGTACATAAACTCACATTTTGTAATTCATTCGTCGTTCGTTGGTCGCGCTCATGTGAATGCTGCTTTACTGTGTTCTGATAGGTATTTATATTATTCCCTTTTTCCCTTTGCGTTGCTTTTTTTTTTTATTATATTGCTGTTGTTGTTCACTGTTTTTTTTTGTTCATTATTATTTTCTGTTGATTTATTGATTATTTTTGTTGATCACTGTTTTTTTTTTAGATTTTATTTTCTTCTTCTTGTTTTTTTTTTTGTTTTTAAATAAATTAAATGAGACTGCGACGGGTACGGGGACGGGAGACAGACAACAATTAATGCAAAACGCAGAACACGACTAGAGGACATGAACCTCCTCACACGAGCTTTCATTGACAACTCTATACCCCCTTTTGTCTCATATCAACTTAAATATTCTAAGCATAAAGCTGAGGAATTTATCCAATTAAATACATATTCCAAAATATGGGACTAATTGCTGTCCTTTGAATGGTATGTTTAAATTATTTCATTATCAAATTGTTTGACCGAAAATAATTATTGAATTTAAAGGAATTCTGTAAGGTGAGTACTTACCTGGTTAAAAAAATAAAACAAATTCTTCATCAAGGGTACAGATAGGCACACTTGGTGGTCTTTGTTCTACAACCAAGGCCTATCTTTTGATATGATTTTGACTTGCTCTTATGAGGTGTTTGTCTTCTTTCGCTGATTTGAAATCATTTTCTCCATTACAATAAGTATATAGTTGTGGTACAATGCGCAAACCGAAAACAAATCACTAGGCAGCTGACAAATGGGCCCTAAGTTGAAAAATTGGTGCCAACTCCTAACCTCTAAAAGAATACTAGTTGTAACTAACATAACATAACTTCAAATTTGAAGTACAAGAAAATGTCATTAAAATTGCCATACGATACGTTTATTTATTTATTTATTTATTTATATATTTTACATCAATTAGAGTTAACAATCTCAAATAGACTAATGAAGTATTTATAAACGTACATTGAACATCATACTATTTAAATTAACATTAGAATTAACATAAATTTAATTTGATAAAAAATACAAATTTAACATATTTTTGAATGAGTTTCTACTCAAATGAAAATTAAAATCAAAACTATTCGATACATTATTAATCTCCCTAACACTGCGAGTAATAGGTTCATTATACGCGTAATTTACTCTATGAATATTTTCTCGGAATAGGGTACGAATTCTCAGCTCTCGTGAAGGAGCGTACAAATCTAAAAGAGATAACAGAAAAGCACAATCAATATGATATGATAAAATATCATTGATAAAAACTATAGCAAACATTTTACGGCGGTTTTCTAATGTATGAATGCCAATAAGCTGACATCTTACATTGTATGAAGGCATTTCAATGTTCCAATCTAGTTTCTTTACTACAAATCTTGTAAACTTTTTTTGAACTTTTTCTATTCTTGTAATATGAACATTGTACTGTGGGTTCCACACAACGCAGCAATATTCTAGGATCGATCTAACATAAGCAAAGTAAAGGGCTCTAAGTGTGTAAGGGTCACTTAAACCAAAGGAATTGCGTGAAATAAAACCCAGCATAGAGTTAGCCTTATTCACCATGAATTCTATATGATGTATAAAGTTAAGCTTGGAATCAAAAATGACTCCAAGATCTTTTTTCACTGAAACCCTTTCAAGAATATGATTTTGAATGCTATAATCGTAAGCGACAGGTAACAAACGACGGGAGAACGAAAAACATTGACATTTAGTTATGTTAAGGGCTAATTGATTTGTTTTGCACCAATTGGTAAGATTGGTGATATCATTTTGGAGAAGCTTACAGTCAGCTATATTTTTTATGCATCTAAAAAATTTCAGATCATCCGCAAACATAAGGCGCATTGAGTTTATAAGAACATCAGGAAGGTCATTTATAAAAATAAGGAACAGAATTGGTCCTAAATGACTCCCTTGCGGGACGCCAGAAGTTACTGAAAACGGGTTAGAGATAATAGAATCTATAAGAACATGCTGATTACGTCCAGTTAGATAGGCTGTCAACCATTTATGCATATTTGAGTGAAATCCTATGTACTCTAATTTTTGTAGTAATATTTTATGATGCACCCTATCAAATGCCTTTGCAAAGTCTGTGTAGATAACATCCACTTGGTAACCCTTTTCTAATGAATTGAGAATACAATTCGTGAAAATGGTTAGGTTAGTGGAAGTTGATCTACCCGATACAAATCCGTGTTGATAAGGGGATATGGTTTCTTTTAGTAAGAACTTCAATTTATCACAAACAATTTTTTCAAATACTTTAGGTATTGCAGACAACTTACTGATAGGGCGGTAGTTTGATATTTCCTGTTTTGGACCACATTTGTGAATTGGAGTAACGAAGGACGTTTTCCATTCTGGTAGGAATGCACCATATGTTAGTGAACTATTGAGGACTAAATATAAAACTCTAGAGAGAGCGGTAGAACAATTTTTTAATACGATGGGCGGAATTCCGTCCGGTCCAGAATTATTATCTTCAGTTAGACCAGATAGCGCCATTTCCACTTCTAATAAAGTAATACTCAAGTGACCTATGTTTAAACTATTCACGGATTGACTAAGTGAAGTGCTTGTGACATTGTTGGAATCGATATAATTTGATTTAAAAAAATTAGCAAAAGCATCACAAATAGTTGGTAAGCTTGTTAAAGTCGAACCTAAATATTGCATACTTTTAGGAAATCCGTTCGATTTTGTTTTGTTTTTAATGAAACTCCAAAAACATTTACTGTTGTCTTTCAACTTGGATTCCATGGAGTAAATATAGTTTTTATATAAAAATTTATTTAGAACATTGAAATTCCTTTCCAATTCTTTGTAAATATTGTGCAAATTGGCATCAGACGAAGACTTTCGCAACGATTTGTAAGCTTTGTTTTTTTTATTACTTAAATTAATTAGCCGTCCATTATACCATGGGGGCTTTGAGGCATTTTTTATTTTAGTTTTAGGAACAAAAAGATCGACAGCTCCTTTCAGAGAACTAAGAAAGTTGTTGTAAAAATTAGACAGTTCGCACGATTGAATTAAAGTTGAAGGCAGCGATACATTATTATTTATGTGACTCGCAATGTTATTGAAATTAGCTTTACAGAAATTATATTTATAATAAAAGGGCATTTTTAATTTGAAAAAGTTCAATATTTTAAATTCAAATATCAAAGCAATGTGGTGTGTAGTGTTAGGAAATATAGGAAAAATAGAACTATTTACGGATACATTTAAGTCTTTATCAACAAATAATAAATCAAGTGTTCTATCTAAACTATTTTTACAATTATTCACTTGAATCAAATCAACTGTTGATAGCGAATCAATAAATAAGGAATCACACTCATTATTAACATTAAATGGAACAAGAAGACCTTCATCAGAGTCATATACCCAATTTATATTCGGCAAGTTAAAATCACCTACTAAAATGACATGTTGATTACTATTTAGCTTAGAAATATAGTAAATACAATTATTTATGTGATCTTTATATAAATCAATGTGGCTCTTAGGCGGAATATAACTCACAATTATAAAAATATCTTTGTTACAATTTAACGATACCTTGATAATAATTTGATCAATGTCATAAGATGAATTATTTGATGTTGGCAATGACAATTCAGCACAAGCATATATAGAACGCACTGCAAGTAGCACCCCTCCCCTCCTCCTCTTTCTAGTCCTGTGGATAGAGAACATCTGTCTTTACGAAACACAGAGTATTGATGACAATTAAACATCTCTGCATTGTTGTGATTTTCAGTTAGCCATGTCTCAGTAAATACTAAGAAATCATATTGCTCTGAAGACGACGACAGCAGCAATTGTTGCATTTTTGTGCGCATTCCGCCAGCGTTTTGATAATAACCAAGGAAATTATAAGAATCGGAGTGAGAAGGCATATGAGAAGCATTAGTTAAGAGTGATGCATTGGCGCAGTGGGATGTTGCTGTTGAAGACGATGGCGACGGTGGTGGTGATGGCAGTGGCGACGGCGCGGGCGGCGTCGGTGATGATAGCGGTGATGTTGAAAGTGTTGGAGTGCATGGCGAAGTAGAGAGAGTCGATCTAATTAAGAATGGTGCAATGAAAGATAGCGATGATGACGAAGATGCTGAAGGTGATGATGATGACGAGGGTGGTGGGGGTGGCGATTGAAATATTAGGTCTGGACCATGACACCCGGAGGCGCGGGAGGTATAATTTGCGTTTTCTCTTTTTTGTCCAGAGTTAAAAAATATTTAACTTGAACATGTATGGGCCAGATCGAAGAATCCATCACTTTTGATAAATGCTCATGTGACACACTCAGTTTAAATGTAACGAATTTTAGTTCTGAAACATTTGTATCTTTTTTTATCAGCATAAAACATTTAAATGAATTTTTAGGAATGTTTGTTTTTTCAGAAATGAAATTAACAATATCTTCAGGAGTAGTT
Organism: Eupeodes luniger; assembly: GCA_951509635.1. Taxonomy (NCBI): domain Eukaryota; kingdom Metazoa; phylum Arthropoda; class Insecta; order Diptera; family Syrphidae; genus Eupeodes; species Eupeodes luniger. The sequence goes on along the minus strand of OX608073.1, from coordinate 171,392,058 downwards.
GTGTTGGTGAAACGAGAAAGATGAAGCCATTTGATTTTGGGTATAGCACTAAGGTTTGTTGACGTATCGGTGCCGATTATTTTCGCTTCTCTTTTTTGTTTGGGTTTTTTTTTATTCTCAACAACAACAAACTCGGAATTGTTTGAATTATTTATATTTGAAGGTCCGGGAACATTATTATCTAATGAAGGGCATTGAACAGGGTTATTGATAATTCCACAAGGCAGGTCATTATTTTCGCAGATTAAGTCATTGTTATTGACGTGTTGGATTGGAAAAGAGTTCGCCTTGATTTTTTTTGCTAATTTGCGGGGTGGAGAATTTAACTGAGACACTTTGAATGAAGAGAACTCTCTTCTGAGATCATTTACACTCGAAGCAAGCTCATTGAAACTGTTCATAAACTGAGAAAGATTAATACTAAGACAAGAGTTACATTTCCAGAATAATCTTTTATCAGAAATTATATCAAAATCGTTATCACTAATCTGGACACAATCTTTATGAAAAAAACGACCGCAGAAATATTCGCATTTAATGTATTTAACTTCTTTGGCCCGTTTTATACATTGATCGCATTTTGCGCAGACTTTAGACATAGTGAAGATTATAATCAACTGACCGTGAGAATAGTTAGTCGAAGACTGACCTACCCTAGTCATCCCGAAATAAAATCAACTAGCTATCCCTCCCGATTATTCAAAACTGGGAAACAAATTTTCATTGTAAACCTTTTTCTTATTTTAAAAACATCAACTTCATTGTGGTTTAACCTTCTTTTACTTTCAAAATAAATACATAAATGTTATTATATTATAATAACAGTTCATTGTTATGTTAATAAATTTAAAATGAAACCATAATTTTGTTATAATAAATAATAATAACAGTAAATTAATTAAGAATGAAACGATGTGAAACAATGTCGATCCTTATTGTGGTAGAAGACCTGTATTTGCAGCTAGAGAGAGAGCTTTACTACCTAATTACTTTTAAGCCCAAAGAAACAACGGTTAGCAAGGGTCTTTCTTCGTTTGATCTCAGCGCTGGTGTTGTTTTCTGTGTTCATAGCGGAGCCTAGGTAGACAAAGTTCTTAGCTACCTTAAAGTTATGTATGTCCATGGTGACGTTTTGACCGAGACGTTGGTGTTGTTTTTGATAGCAGCATATACTTTGTTTTGCCCTCATTAACGGTTAAACCCATTTTTGCCGCCCCTGTCTCAATGCTCGCAAAAGCCCTATTGACACCACGCTAAGTGCTTCCTATTATGTCAATGTCATCAGCATATGCTAGTAATTGGACAGACATTTGAAAGATAGTGCCTCTGGTGTTGTCGTGAGAGCTCTGCACTATTCTTTCAAGTACGATGTTAAAGAAATCGCATGACAGCGCATCACCTTGTGTCGGGTTTTTCAATAAGAGCGCCACAAAAGTTTTTTTTAAATAAAACAAAACGGTTTTGGATATCAATTAAATTCTTTATTCCTGTGAAAGTACGTTGGATGACATTATGTAGAAGTCCAGACGCTGAACCCAATTTTTAACAGTTTTCAAGCATAAATCGGCCCATACTGCTGCAATTTCACGTTCCATATTCGTATGAAGTTCCATAGACTTCACGTTGCCCCACAGGAAATAGTCTAACGGCGTCAAATCGCACGACCGAGGCGGTCAAGCGACTGGAGCATTTCGTGAGATAACACGTTCTCCAAACTTGGTTTCTAATAAATTGATTGTGACATCCGCTGTGTAGCTTTTTGCGCGCCGTCCTGTTGTAACCACATGTCCTCCAAGTCCATATCATCCAATTGGGGACAAAAATATTCGGCTATCATTAAACGGTATCATCACGGAAGAAGTACGGCCCAATGACGCCGCCGGCCCATAAACCACACCAAACCGTAATTTTTTTCGGGATGCAATGATGACTCATGGAGTGTTTGCTGCCTGACCAATACCGCATATTTTGTTTATTGACGAAGCTATTCAGCTAGAAATGAGCCTCATCGCTGAAGATGATTTTTCGATGAAAATCCGAATCATTTTCAAGTTGTTGCTCAGCCCAATTCACCAACATACGACGCTTCTGGTGGTCAAGCGGCTTCAGTTCTTGCGTCAATTAAGTCTCACCACAACGACGTCACCGAGATGTGTGAGAGACACATTTGGGCTTTCTGTAACTGCAGCGGCAGCAATATTCTCGACACTACGGGCACTTCTTTATCTTACTGGCAGGGGAACATTTTGTACTTGCCTGTGGATTGAATTTTTTTCACTAGACGCTCAATTGTTGATCTGCTAGGACGATTATGACGACCATAAATTGGGCGTAGCGCTCTTAACGTTGAGGCCAATGACTCCGAATTTCGGTAGTAAATTTGAATAATTTCGATTCGTTGTTGGCTCGTATATCTTTCCATAATGAAATGGGAAACCTTACTGAAGAGAAATGTCAAAAGAACGGCAAGAAATATGGCGTCGTTTGCTGTCCCTGTCGCACTTTTGTAGCGTCCCTGTTGAAAAACTCTGTATGAAGCCTTTTTCGAAAGGTTCTTTCCAACCTTTATGGGGCCGCGAGAATTTATTGTCCATGGTCATCGGTCAAAAACCGACGAGTTTGGCAGGGGTGCCAAAAAAAGACATGGCTTTATACACATCATCCCTGTAGATGCTGTCAAATGCGGCCTTGAAATCGATGAAGAGATTGGGGGTGTCGATTTGATGTTCTTGGGTTTTTTCCAGGAACTGCAGTAATGTGAATATTTGATCGACTGGTGGGCTTTTCTTTTCTAAAACCAAACTAATAAGGACTTATCAGGTTGTTGACGATGGGCTTTAGACGTTCACATATTACGCAGAGAAGAAGAAGTAAAAACTAAAGATTTTAGTAACCAATGGCTTTTTAGCATAAGATCCATTGGCGATCTAAGATTTATCTCACTAAACAGCGGAACAAATCTTTACATTGTTTTGGAGAAAGCAAGGTTATTACTCTTGATATTTCAAAGGCATTTGATAGAGTTCGGCATAAAGCTCTCTTATCAAAAATGCGTGCATTTGGATTTAGTTAGTATCTTCTTTGTTGGGTTAAAATTAACCTTTATGACCGTTCAGTTCAAGTAGTGTTAGAAGGGTGCAAATTTTATATAAACAAAAGAAACGCTGGTGTGCCCCAGGACTTCATTTTGTTTCCGACCGTCTTCTGGTGTTTCCGTACGTTGGAACACCCTTTACTTCGGAAAGCTTTTTCCGTCTTCCATATCTAAAACACCAGTAGAGATATCGACTTTAAAAATGCCAAAAAATACATCTTTGTTCATTAAATATTAGACAATATAAGAGCTGGTGCAGACATTTTTTTTTCTTGAAATCCATTCATGAGTTCCTGAGAAAATTTAAAATCAAAATAACGAAAAAATATTTTTGTATTGCAAGAAGCTAAGTTATTATAAGAATTTTAGATAAAATTTCATAAAAAATTATCGGTTCCTTTTTGAGTAAATTCGAATTTTCAATTTTTACCAAACAAATTGTACCTATTCTTGATCTTAAAAAAATGCCTTACGCGAATTTGCTTAAAACCTTAACTTATAAGTTTGAACTCAGTCGACCCAATAGTTTAGGCTGTAGGGTGTATGGGCAAGGACAGGCAGACAGACGGAATCGCTGGAGGCACTTTTTACGACTTCTCTACATCTTAATGTAATGTCTGACTAAAATCTCAACTTCGAATTGTTTTACGAATGCAAATTTGCCATATACATAGTTCCTATATGTCGCAAGTACAAATAAAAATTAAAGCGAACGAATTCATTTCAAACAAAGGTCTAATAAAGATTGAAGTTGGTTTATTTGTATATTATACCATTCGTTCAGTTTTTAGGTGAAATGAAGAGAGAAGTCATGCATAATACTTACAAAATGTGTGTCCAATGGGTTCGCTTACGCTTTAAAGTACAGAAGTGCTGAGTCATGTTGCTCACTTGCAGCATCGAATAAACAGCAAAAGGTTCTGGAAGCAAATTGCTTTATCTAGCGAGCTTTCAAAAGAAGTGTCATTGGAAACGAGCGTAGGAACCAACGGTGAAGATAATAGGGTTTTACGAACATATTTACAAATGACGAGAAATGTGTATTACATTTTGGTCATACAAAAACTAAATACGTCGAATATATACAGATACAGTGACTAGTTAAAATTCCTGGAGAAGTTGCTGAGACTGTCCCAGTTGGCTTTCGCATGTTGCAAAACAATTCTCAAAGGGGTTTATACTCCAACTGGGTTTACTTGGTATGAGAAAATTGCAGGCATGACGCTATGATCTGATTTGCCTAGAAGCGATCCTAAATTAACAAGGAGCTTAAAAACGAGTATATTATTGTCTTGGCCTGGACCTGGAAGGTCAGGAATCACTGTGTGGGAAATTATATATAATATCCTAGAAATAGTCGGACGGTGCATATACATAACTCCTCGGAAGTTAAATTACTATACAGAGTTAGGCTGTAATAAGCAAAACGAATCTGAATGATGCGCTTTCAGCCACATATAACTCCATTTTCGGGGCTGTAACTGGGATTCTGATAATAATGATACAAGTTCCGTTTGTAAATCTAATAATGTTTTTATTGAATTTGAACCGGTCATGACGTCATGAACGTAGACGTCGTGAAGTAAAATCCAAGCCCGGTTTGGGTATCTGAAGTCATAGTCTGTAGTTGTTAAAGAACACGAACCGATAAAAATCGAGCCAACGCAGGTCCATAAGTAACCGTTCGGAGGCGATAATGTTCAATAAGTCTTTGCTTGTCCTCCCTTCAAACTATTCGCTGATAGTCTCTATCATTTTAATGTACCCAGATCTGTCGAAATATTTTGACGATATCCGCGGTAAACACAAACCGATGTTGACGGAATCTTAAACATACACCGAACAAATCACGTTGTAGGCATGGACCTATAAGTAGTTGGCTTTTTAACGAATTTCCATTAATGTCTTTAGCCGAACCATCGAATACAACGTTAAGCTTTGTAGTCGAGCTTTCTGGCTTTAACACGGAGTGGTGAGGCAAATAGAATTGACACGACCCGTTTTAATCGGTTTTCGAACCAGGAATCAGTTCATGACCTAAGTCAAAATATTTCTTCATAAATGAAACATATTGTCGGTGTAACTCTGGATAATTGCTAAATCGTCTTTCCATAGCATAAAGACGCGAAACTGCGGACTGAAGGGTACCTTCAAACTTGGGTGCCTGATTCTTAAATGGAAGTGAAACAACGTATTTTTCATCTAACGCGCGACCGAATGTTCCTTGAAAATGCTTTTCAGCAGGATTGTTAAGAGTAGAAGGAGAATCGTGGGAAGATACTTCTTCCAATAACCGAAGGTCGTATTCTGAGCAATGGGTCTTCCTTCAGGGTCAATAACTTGTTCGGGTTTCAATATAGACCAGACCATATAGGCAGGGCCGGCCCCAGCCAAACTTGCGCCCTGTGCAAGATTTGTAAAAGCGCCCCTTTTTTATATTTTTTGTACACATAAACTAATACACAAACATAAGCCTTTCCCAGATTACCCAGGAGGTAGACTTTCAATGCGTTTTTTTTATTGAGGTATCCCCAGGAGGCCTAAACCATTAAACTAAAACGCAGCGAGGAAATGAGCAGAGGGGAAACTTTTAAACTTAGAAACTTACATTTTGCAAATTCAGAAATGAGATAATCAAAGTCTAAAGAATTTAATAATTTCTTTTCAATGGACATTATAGATAAACCTACCAATCTCTCTTGAGTCATGGTTGTCCTAAGATAATTTTTAATAATTTTAAGTTTAGAAAAACTAAGTTCTCCTGAAGCTACCGTGACCGGGATTGTAATGGGTGATTTTTTTGAGGTTAGGATTTTCATGCATTAGTATTTGACTGATCACGCGGGATTTCAGACATGGTGTCAAACAGAAAGATGCTCAGTATGCTTTGACATTTCATCATGAATAGACTTACTTACTGCCACAACGTCGAATTTTCAGTGAATGGGCCCTAGAAAAGTTGGCAGAAAATCCGCTTTTTTATCGACAAATGTTGTTCAGCGATGAGGCTCATTTCTGGTTGAATGGCTACGTAAATAAGCAAAATTGCCGCATTTGGAGTGAAGAGCAACCAGAAGCCGTTCAAGAACTGCCCATGCATCCCGAAAAATGCACTGTTTGGTGGTTTGTACGCTGGTGGAATCATTGGACCGTATTTTTTCAAAGATGCTGTTGGACGCAACGTTACGGTGAATGGCGATCGCTATCGTTCAATGCTAACAAACTTTTTGTTGCCAAAAATGGAAGAACTGAACTTGGTTGACATGTGGTTTCAACAAGATGGCGCTACATGCCACACAGCTCGCGATTCTATGGCCATTTTGAGGGAAAACTTCGGAGAACAATTCATCTCAAGGAATGGACCGGTAAGTTGGCCACCAAGATCATGCGATTTGACGCCTCTAGACTATTTTTTGTGGGGCTACGTCAAGTCTAAAGTCTACACAAATAAGCCAGCAACTATTCCAGCTTTGGAAGACAACATTTCCGAAGAAATTCGGGCTATTCCGGCCGAAATGCTCGAAAAAGTTACCCAAAATTGGACTTTCCGAATGAACCACCTAAGACTCAGCCGCGGTCAACATTTAAATGAAATTATCTTTAAAAAGTAAATGTCATGGACCAATCTAACGTTTCAAATAAAGAATCGATGAGATTTTGCAAATTTTATGCGTTTTGTTTTAAAAAAAAAGTTCTCAAGCTCTTAAAAAATCACTCGATATTAAGGATTTGGAGAGCAATTACTAAATTCGTAGCAAAATCTTCAAGGTTTGAACTAAAAATAAAATTTAACACATCTAAACTTGAGCTTTGTGGGGTAACAAGCTGGGATATTACGGTTAACTCTTGATACAATTCTTCTCCATCTAAATCTTTAAAACTACTTTATGTTAAAACATTCTGCAAATTAAGGCATGACGCATGAAGCACGTACATTTTTATTTTTTAAACATTCGCTTATGAACCATTATCATAACTTTGGCTTCGACAGTTACTTATTAAATTTCATGTAATTCAAGCTTGTCTAAATTCAACTAAGTAAGTGACATTCCGGTTTTGTCTTGTCACAAAATACGTCACTTCTATTAAAAACTGATAGCTATTTATTTAGTATTAATTAACCAACTAAGCGAAAAAACAATTGAAACAATCTGCATTCTGCACCAGACTATATGTAGATATACATTTACATTAAAAGAAGCCGTTACAACAGTCACTAACTTAAAAAAAAAAAAAAAAAAACTGCCTGAAGAACAATTCGACTCCACATAGAATCATCCCTCTTTAATTTTTAAGCTCTATGCTCCTTTTCCATTCTATTAAAAATTTCATCTCCTGTAATCAGGCACTTAACTCTTACAGTCTTACACAGTGTGCAATAAGAAAACCTGCACGCTCTGACCCTATGATTCCGTATAAATAAGTTTTTTTTTAAATATATAACTTCGGAAAGCTTTTTCCGTCTTCCGTATCTAAAACACCAGTAGAGATATCGACTTTAAAAATGCCAAAAAATACATCTTTGTTCATTAAATATTAGACAATATAAGAGCTGGTGCAGACATTTTTTTTTCTTGAAATCCATTCATGAGTTCCTGAGAAAATTTAAAATCAAAATAACAAAAAAATATTTTTGTATTGCAAGAAGCTAAGTTATTATAAGAATTTTAGATAAAATTTCATAAAAAAATTATCGGTTCTTTTTTGAGTAAATTCGAATTTTCAATTTTTACCAAACAAATTGTATTCTTGATCTTAAAAAAATGCCTTACGCGAATTTGCTTAAAACCTTAACTTATAAGTTTGAACTCAGTCGACCCAATAGTTTAGGCTGTAGGGTGTATGGGCAAGGACAGGCAGACAGACGGAATCGCTGGAGGCACTTTTTACGACTTCTCTACATCTTAATGTAATGTCTGGGTCTATGAAATAACTCCCACGAAATAAGTCCCACTTTTAAAAACGAAATAAGTCCCACCAAAAATTGCTATTTTGAAAGTGGGAGTTATTTCGTTTTTAAAAGTGGGACTTATTTCGTCAATTGGTGGGACTTATTTCGTTACGCGTTTTTATTTTAAGTGGTTAAGTTTTAAGTTCATACCCCTAAGTTTATATTTTGGTGGGATTTATTTCGTTTTAAGTGGGACTTATTTCATTTTCATAATTTTGCATTTTAAGTGAATGCTTAATAATTTTTGCCGTTATTTGTTGCTCTTCACGTTGTTTCTCATTGAATTTCATAATGTTCTTTTTGTTGCTTTTTAAAAAAAATGTAGTTGAATGAAAAAGCCATATTTAAATAAGTAATCGCATTTATTTTATTTTTTTTTTGTAAATTATTTTACCGTTCAAATAAACATGTTTTCGAATGATCACGTCATAACTGTGAGCTCGAGCCCGACGATTTTTTCCCTCGTGGAAATCATTTAAGTATTTAAAACGCGCTGTCACTTGAGCACGACGATCGCTAGTGTAGAAACTTTTTAAATTGAATGTTAAGACTTCATCTAGAAATTCTTCCCTCACCCCATTGGCAATAAAAAAAATTTGTCACGATCATTCGTTTCATATCATCGAATTTCGACTCGAAAAATGCTTTTCTTATGAAAGATGGCCATGTATTCGCATTTCCGATCAGCTCTTGTAGCATTAGCCACGGATTGTTTTCAAGACTCTTAAAATAGGCTCTTTCTTTCGCACATCTGATTCCTTCCTTCTCCTGCTCTTCTTTTTCGACATCATCTACTAGAATTTGACATGCCTCTACGATTTCTGCAGCTTCCATACACTTTTTGTCATCGTGGGAACCAGCAAACAGCTTGTTGTCCACCATTTCAAAAGCAATTGATAAATTTTATCTGTAGAACAAAACACAAACAATTAATAACACGGAACGTTCACTTTCACTTTTGAGGTTAATTTGTTGCTTAACAAAAGTTGTAAAGCAACAACTTACTCTAAAAAGTGGAAAAAACGCTTGTTTATTCGATTCGAATATGCTTACCAGCGTCAAACAGTTCGTTATGCTTTTTAAAAGAATTATTCAGGAAAATTCATAAATTATTTTGTATAGCAAATAGTCTAAAAACATTCGATAGATAATAGGTTAAGTCTTTGGCCTTTTAACTCTCGTCTCAACAACAAACTGGGAACATTGACAAAGCTCCACCTCTGGGCGAATTCACGCAAATCAGTACTACCACTCTCACTCACACACTTACTTACCTCTCCTCGCTCACCGTCACCTACCGACCAAGTCAAGTACGCGATCACAACACAACTGCTTGTCACCTTTTCAAATTCATTTTTCAACTTTTTTTATTAATAACAAAAGAAATTGTTGCAAAATTGCACCTCCCCCGATTTATTATTAATGTTTACACAAAAATACACCGATTTAGCTTTTTTCCGAATTTTTTTCCATGTTTTATGTTTTCTAATCACCATTACAAAATACAACTAATCCCAATGCCACGTTAAAACTATAATACCGTCTACCATGCACTGGATCTTTAAGCCATTTATAAAGGTCGATAATTTTAATCTGATGGTCCTTCCGAAACGGATTCCATCTTAATAATAAGAACAATTGCTCTGTACTTAATCCATTTACGAATCCAAACGTTGTTACTAGTGGGACTTATTTCGTTTATGAAAGTGGGACTTAATTCATTTAAGAAATATATTATTCAAGGGGGAGAGTTATTTCATTTTAAGTGGGAGTTATTTCATTTCAAGTAAATTTTTAAATCATTTCATTTTGGTGGGACTTTTTTCGTTTTCAAAAGTGGGACTTATTTCGTGGGAGTTATTTCATTTTTTTAAGCAATTTTTGGTGGGACTTATTTCGTTTTTAAAAGTGGGACTTATTTCGTGGGAGTTATTTCATAGACCCGTAATGTCTGACTAAAATCTCGACTTCGAATTGTTTTACGAATGCAAATTTGCCATATACATAGTTCCTATATGTCGCAAGTACAAATAAAAATTAAAGCGAACGAATTCATTTCAAACAAAGGTCTAATAAAGATTGAACTTGGTTTATTTGTATATACCATTCGTTCAGTTTTTAGGTGAAAAGAAGAGAGAAGTCATGCATAATACTTACAAAATGTGTGTCCAATGGGTTCGCTTACGCTTTAAAGTACAGAAGTGCTGAGTCATGTTGATCACTTGCAGCATCGAATAAACAGCAAATGGTTCTGGAAGCAAATTGCTTTATCTAGCGAGCTTTCAAAAGAAGTGTCATTGGAAACGAGCGTAGGAACCAACGGTGAAGATAATAGGGTTTTACGAACATATTTACAAATGACGAGAAATGTGTATTACATTTTGGTCATACAAAAACTAAATACGTCGAATATATACAGATACAGTGACTAGTTAAAATTCCTGGAGAAGTTGCTGAGACTGTCCCAGTTGGCTTTCGCATGTTGCAAAACAATTCTCAAAGGGGTTTATACTCCAACTGGGTTTACTTGGTATGAGAAAATTGCAGGCATGACGCTCTGATCTGATTTGCCTAGAAGCGATCCTAAATTAACAAGGATCAGAGCTTAAAAACGAGTATATTATTGTCTTGGCCTAGACCTGGAAGGTCAGGAATCACTGTGTGGGAAATTATATATAATATCCTAGAAATAGTCGGACGGTGCATATACATAACTCCTCGGAAGTTAAATTACTATACAGAGTTAAGCTGTAATAAGCAAAACGAATCTGAATGATGCGCTTTCAGTCACATATAACTCCATTTTCGGGGCTGTAACTGGGATTCTGATAATAATGATACAAGTTCCGTTTGTAAATCTAATAATGTTTTTATTGAATTTGAACCGGTCATGACGTCATGAACGTAGACGTCGTGAAGTAAAATCCAAGCCCGGTTTGGGTATCTGGAGTCATAGTCTGTAGTTGTTAAAGAACACGAACCGATAAAAATCGAGCCAACGCAGGTCCATAAGTAACCGTTCGGAGGCGATAATGTTCAATAAGTCTTTGCTTGTCCTCCCTTCAAACTATTCGCTGATAGTCTCTATCATTTTAATGTACCCAGATCTGTCGAAATATTTTGACGATATCCGCGGTAAACACAAACCGATGTTGACGGAATCTTAAACATACACCGAACAAATCACGTTGTAGGCATGGACCTATAAGTAGTTGGCTTTTTAACGAATTTCCATTAATGTCTTTAGCCGAACCATCGAATACAACGTTAAGCTTTGTAGTCGAGCTTTCTGGCTTTAACACGGAGTGGTGAGGCAAATAGAATTGACACGACCCGTTTTAATCGGTTTTCGAACCAGGAATCAGTTCATGACCTAAGTCAAAATATTTCTTCATAAATGAAACATATTGTCGGTGTAACTCTGGATAATTGCTAAATCGTCTTTCCATAGCATAAAGACGCGAAACTGCGGACTGAAGGGTACCTTCAAACTTGGGTGCCTGATTCTTAAATGGAAGTGAAACAACGTATTTTTCATCTAACGCGCGACCGAATGTTCCTTGAAAATGCTTTTCAGCAGGATTGTTAAGAGTAGAAGGAGAATCGTGGGAAGATACTTCTTCCAATAACCGAAGGTCGTATTCTGAGCAATGGGTCTTCCTTCAGGGTCAATAACTTTTCGGGTTTCAATATAGACCAGACCATATAGGCAGGGCCGGCCCCAGCCAAACTTGCGCCCTGTGCAAGATTTGTAAAAGCGCCCCTTTTTTATATTTTTTGTACACATAAACTAATACACAAACATAAGCCTTTCCCAGATTACCCAGGAGGTAGACTTTCAATGCGTTTTTTTTATTGAGGTATCCCCAGGAGGCCTAAACCATTAAACTAAAACGCAGCGAGGAAATGAGCAGAGGGGAAACTTTTAAACTTGGAAACTTACATTTTGCAAATTCAGAAATGAGATAATCAAAGTCTAAAGAATTTAATAATTTCTTTTCAATGGACATTATAGATAAACCTACCAATCTCTCTTGAGTCATGGTTGTCCTAAGATAATTTTTAATAATTTTAAGTTTAGAAAAACTAAGTTCTCCTGAAGCTACCGTGACCGGGATTGTATTAACGATTTGGAGAGCAATTACTAAATTCGTAGCAAAATCTTCAAGGTTTGAACTAAAAATAAAATTTAACACATCTAAACTTGAGCTTTGTGGGGTAACAAGCTGGGATATTACGGTTAACTCTTGATACAATTATTCTCCATCTTAATCTTTAAAACTACTTTATGTTAAAACATTCTGCAAATTAAGGCATGACGCATGAAGCACGTACATTTTTATTTTTTAAACATTCGCTTATGTTACTCAAAAATGAAAAATTGATACTATACGTATCAAACCTTTCAAGTATTTAAAAAAAATTCAAATTTAAATCTTTGTTTCGGGTCTAATATAGTTTCGGGACATTCATCAGCATAAAGTATTTTTCTCCGTTGAGATCGCAATGATGAAGCTACAGGAAACAGCATCATTAACCACTAAATTTAAGGAATACATGCAACATGGAGCGAACAAATGCTCTTGGTTCCAGGGTTCGAATTCGATTCTGAACACCCGCTTCTTTTCCTTTCATATTCGAACCATTATCATAACTTTGGCTTCGACAGTTACTTATTAAATTTCATGTAATTCAAGCTTGTCTAAATTCAACTGAGTAAGTGACATTCCGGTTTTGTCTTGTCACAAAATACGTCACTTCTATTAAAAACTGATAGCTATTTATTTAATATTAATTAACCAACTAAGCGAAAGAACAATTGAAACAATCTGCATTCTGCATTCTGCACCAGACTATAGATACCTATACATTTACATTAAAAGAAGCCGTTACAACAGTCACTAACTTTAAAAAAAAAAAAAACTGCCTGAAGAACAATTCGACTCCACATAGAATCATCCCTCTTTAATTTTTAAGCTCTATGCTCCTTTTCCATTCTATTAAAAATTTCATCTCCTGTAATCAGGCACTTAACTCTTACAGTCTTACACAGTGTGCAATAAGAAAACCTGCACGCTCTGACCCTATGATTCCGTATAAATAAGTTTTTTTTTTAAATATGTATCTCCCATGTTAGTTTCGATACTCAGTGTGCAAAAAAGAAAACTTGCACATCCATTGACCATTTGTAGCAAAGACACCTACCTACCTAATTTCCAAATATTTCACCTCACCCTGTTCATACAAGAGAAAAAATCTCAACACAAAAAAGTTCCATACAATAATTGAAAAAAAGAGAAAATCTCAACACAAAAAATTTCCATGCCACCTCATATGTATGTCCAAGATTTATATCATGCACACCGAGTCCCAAAATTAACATAGAGAGTATGACGAAGCAAAATACTTATTCATGTTGAATCGTATGGGCTAGAGCCTAGAACGTGCAAGATTTGTATCACGCACAGTACCTGAATGTGAGTTCTCATCTACAAAGAAAACAACAAAAAAATGCCCCCGAAAAAAGAGCGCAGGTAGGTTGCTCTGCTACACTTCTACACTACAAATCAAAGCCACTCCATATATTTTTGTTGTTGTTTTTTGTTGCAAGAAATTGTTGTTGGTTTGTTGGAACTTTCATAGATCGATCAAAAACAATATCGACAGAAGAAGATGTTTTTGTAGTCCGACGACGTTGTTCTGCAGCTTTAATATTTTTCGTATGATTAGTATAAATATCAAATACAATCGTACTGTTATTTATAACCAAAATGTCTTTGAACATACTGAACATATTTTTCAAAAAATATTATGAAATGTTTCGTCTCGATCCCATGCAACACGGTGTAATAAATATCCTCCATCAATGATATAATGTAGATAGCATTTGTGTTCTCAATTTCGAAGTTTAAACATTCAAAGCAATTATTAGGGAAGTAGGGAATTAGGGACTGACAGTCTTTTATTTTAAAATACTCATTCAATGCACACATGTTTTATTGTGTGAGTAAAGCAAACCAATAGTTTCTTATTTTTATTTATATTGAACGTCCGATGACGTATACAGACTGGATTTAAGTGCATATTATGTAAAATCTGAATTTTGTAATTTTTAAAACCGCGATATCTCACGAATGGTGAGTCTTATGAGAAAAAGTTTCTGGACCATTTTTGTAGAGAATTGTGTGATCTACAAATTTTGTCTGATCTATTTTGACGATAAAGTTTACCGTTTCCAAGAAAAATGGGAAAACCGTAATTTTGTATGTTTGACCTTGAATAGAATTTTTTGCACAAGGAGGATCGAAGGGGATTTTTGACATTTCAATTGTAATGAGGTATTTAACGTCTCTTCCAATTTTCAGCTCTATGCGAATTTTGGCTAAGTTATGACTTATTTTTGTCTATTTTGACTGGACTATACGTTAATACTCAAGCAAGGAAAAAGTAATTTAATTAAAATATTTTTGTTGGTAATTTTCAATTTTCTCAAGAACTAGAAGACATAAAGTCATCTAGTTTTCAGTTTTTGATCAAAAACAAATAAGAGCAATGAATTCTAAAAAAAAACAGTAGATAATTTGAAAGTTTTGAAAAACTACACTTTAAACCTTTTTTTAAATTTTGTTTGCATACATTTTTAGTTTAAAACAATTTTTTTCAAAAACTATGCATAGCCTTGGCTTGATTTAAAAACAAGCTAATAGACAAAAATGTTGGCTTTAAAAAAAGGTATAATACTTAATTGTAAGTATTACCGTTATTTTTTAATTATTTTTTTTCCATTTAATGTACATATTTTTTTTAAATTGCCCCTACCGCCTAAACGAGGGGAGATAGACTCCCCTCCCATGGTAAAAAATGCTTGTTTTTAACTGTTCTATACAAATCCGTCATTAAACTTTGTCGCCAAAGTTATCGTACTCTCCCCTAAATTATAATGTTAGTAGAAGAACAATTTAAAACAATGAAATTTCAGAAAATTATTTAGCTGCAACAAATTAATGCTCTGGTTAAAGAAACCTTTGGATTATGTTATTCTGTTGTCAATGTATTATTGAATGTTCATGTTTTGTTGGTTGGAAAATTAAATAATGTTATTGGAAAGCCATAACGTTATATGCAAGCGAAAGCAATTGTTCATTGTATCATTCCTATATAACTAAAAAAAAAAACAGGAAAATTAAAATATTTCCAAAACGTTTTAGCCCGTTCTCAATCCGTTGGTCCACGTGTTATCGAAAATGTATCGCCAAAACGGCAAATTCGGTCTTCTAGCACAGCTCCAGCGCATAACACAACAGGAAAGAAAACTCCTGTTTCAACACCGAATACGGCAATGGTGACTGAAAGAAAACTTAGACCATGTAAGTACAAAAATTAGCGTGTGTATTATAGTTTTTAAGGCACTTATTTTATTTAATTAGTTGTTTTGTTTAGTTGTAGTACATTCAATTTGTGCATAGCAGTCATTTACTTGAAGACTGTGATAACTCAAAAAAACACAAGTTTTTCTTTACCTTCATACAATTTGTGGCTTCATGATGATGTTAATTTGTAAAAATTTCATATTAATATCAAAAATACTCTTACTTGTTTACTCATAAAAGTGACATTATCTCAATTGTATTACATTGTTCAAGAAGGAAACTTTTATAACTAGTTGTTGTCGATTGCCCTTAATAGATATACATACATTATTAATATAATATTACTAGTTCGCTAAAAAAATTGGTTTCTTGTAAAATAGGATTTTTTGCCTTACTACAGCCTTCAAGCAAATGAGTGACATATTTATTTTTCTTAATCAAATGTTATTATTATTTCCTGACCAAGACTTAACACAAAGAAGCTTGGTATCAAATATCGACAAAGGAATGGCTCAAAATCTGTATGAATAAGAAAAAATATAAATGTTCAAAAAAATATTATTCATCCCTTTCCAAGACTAAATTTGTTAATTTTTATCCCGCTTGTTATAGAATGCCCCCTTTACAGCTGCTAATTTTAATCTAAAATATTTTAGAATTAACATACACGATTTATATGTTAAAATTTAACATCACTTTTTATTTGATTCAATATAATTCATTTTATTTAAATTAAAGTTTAAAGATTAACATCTTCCGAGTGTGAGTAAAAGAATTAGACATTCCGTTTGAACTCAAAATTTATTTTGTCATTATCTTAAACAACCAGTAAGCATCAAAACTCAAAAGGTTTGGAAAAAATCTACCACATACCTTAGGAAAGGTGTATGCTTATTCAGTTAAAGCGAAGTTTACACATAGTAAAATAAAAAACTAAAGTAATAATATGTAAAAATAAAAAACGATGCAATAATAATATTAAAAATGATAACAAATTTCATCAGAAAAAAGTTAATTATTCAAAAACAAAGAGAACCAAAAAATATGTGTTTGATGTTATGTTTTCCGAACATAAAGCACGTAAAGCTTTAACAAATTAAATATGTACATGACTAGGCCGCACGAACTTCAGCCTGTATCCAAAGAGTATAAAATAGTATCAATAAATTCAAATTTAACCATGTACTTGTTTTTTTTTAGTTTAGCTATTAAGAACAGTATTGTATGCATTTTATATTTGATTTTCGTAGTTTTTGAGATAACGAAAAATCCAAAAAAATTGATATTTTTGTTCATAAAATATTTATTAAATAATAAAGGAGAAATAAATTATCGGTTCATAAGTTAATGAGTGAAGTATATACATATCTATTATAAGTAGAGTCAATGTTCGGATGAGAAGTATAGACGTTAATTTGGAATTAATGATCATTAACTAAACACTCAAATTAGAATATCAATGTTCCGCGAATCATCCGATCTGATGTACCACATGATCGGCAGACAGTTGTTGCTCATCGTTAGGTACAGTCACTACATAATAAATTGTATTTAGTATAAGAACAAGAAGTTGTGTTTTATTTTAAAGACAGAACAATTGGCGACGAGGATTACAAAAAAAAAAACTTAAAAGTTTGTCAAAAAGTCAAAGTAATTTTTTTTTAAAGGGTATTGATTACCACCGTGCTTTAATATGAAGTTAATTGGAAATGTGGAACCTTATGAGCGTGGTGACAGTTTTAGAGACTACGAAAATCGTTTGAACAATTTTTTCATATTAAATAGTGTCCAAGAAAACGGAAAAAAATAGTCTTTTCATCGGAATAATGGGTAAATCCATGTACGAGTTGCTGGTAAAGTTGACTTATCCGTTGTCACCATGTGATAAATCTTTCAATCAGAACATATCTTTGCTTCGTAGTCAGTTCGTACCAAAACCAAATAAGAGATCGGAAAGATTTAAGTTCCATAACGTGGTTCAAAAACATGGAGAGTCCATAAGCGAGTATATTTTGAGGCTTAAAGCAGCAGCACAGGATTGTTGCTTTGGTGATTTCATGGATGTTAGTCACGTGTCTACTCTAGCGATGTCATATGTTTTACCATCCCTACACTCGATTGTGCCCCCGAGCATTCCATCCACCACTAATATTACCACCAACACCACCACAACCACGTCCTCTTCCACCCCAACGTCCGGTGCAAATGCACAGTCATGTACTGTCGATTCTAAAATTGGAATCTATAAAATGAAAATCCTTGATGAGCAACTGTCCGATCGTTTCATAGTTGGGCTGAAGCACGAAAAGATCCAACAAGCTTTACTTGAAAACGAAAATCTAACTTTCGAGCAGTATTGTGAGAAAGCCCTCACTATAGAGTCATCCGAAAAAGCGTCAAGTTCAGTGCAAGTGTCAAGAGCCACTAATGCAGTATATCCATCTGGTCAGTCAAAAAATCAGAAGCTAGTCTTGTCCAAGCCATCGCAAAGTTCAAAGTCGAGCAATCATCGTGCAGGTGCACACAATTATCATCAGTCTAAGTCAAGTCGTCAACAAACCCAAAGTCAATGTCATCGTTGTGGGAGATCAGCACATAAAGATTGCCCAGCAGTCAACTGGGAATGCTTCTTGTGTAACCGAAAAGGGCATATATCACGCATGTGTCCCACTAAGAAGGCAGCCGTCAACGTTATCAGTAGTGTGATGTCAATTAACCAACCTGAAATATGTGATGTCGTAATCAATGGGAAACCAGTCATAATGGAGATCGATACTGGTGCTACGTCATCAGTTATGTCTGAAGATCAATATAAGCTATGTTTCTCTGAGTGTAAAATTGTTAAGAATATTTCTAATTTAGTATCAGTTACAGGTGGGGAACTAGATGAGCTTGGAACAATCTACTGTGAAGTAAGTTTTGCCGGTAAAGTTTTTAGTCTTGCAGTCGTTGTAGTTAAAGGCAGCCGTCCAAAAATTAGTTTAATGGGTCGTCCATGGATAGATATTCTTTTCCCTAGCTGGAGAGGATCGTTTAAGGTCGAACTGGATGTTTTGAGTGTTTCTACGGAGGATGAAATTGTAAGTGAGATCAAAAGTAAATTTCCAAATATAGTCGAAACCACATTAAATTCACCGATAGTTGGGTTTGAGGCTGATATTGTTTTGAAGCCAGATGCTGTGCCAATTTTTCACGCCCCCGTTCCTTTCAAATTGAGAGATAAGGTCAATGAAGAGTTAAACCGGTTAGTTAAAGAAGGTATTTTAGAGAAAATTAGTGTCAGTCGTTGGGCCAGTCCGATTGTTATTGTTCCAAAAACAGATAACTCGATTGGAATTTGTGTGGACTGCAAGGTCACAATAAATAAGTGCATAGAGACAATGTATTATCCGTTAAGAAAGTTACAAGAAATTTTTGCTAAAATTTCTGGATGCACATATTTTTGTGTAATTGACCTTAAGGGCGCTTACATGCAGTTAGCAGTGAATGCAGATTCTAGGAAGATTTTAATTATTAACACGTTTAATGGTCTCTATGTTTTTAATCGATTGGTTTTTGGAGTAAGTAGTGCTTCCGGTATTTTCCAGTCTATAATGGACAGGATTCTTTTAGGCCTTGGAAAAGTTTTGTGTTATATTGATGACATCATTATTGGTGGTGCCAATCAAAAAGAATGTAAACAACAACTTTTTGAAGTCCTAAAGCGGTTGTCGAAACAGAATGTGCGTATTAACTTACAAAAATGCAAGTTTTTACAAAGGTCCGTTGACTTTTTGGGTCATATTTTATCTGGAGGGGGCTTAAGTCCCCAAAAGGAAAAAGTCAGGGCAATATTAGAGGCCCCCACACCAAAAAATTTACGGCAACTGGAAGCATTTCTTGGGTTGCTTAATTGCTATCATCAGTTTTTGCCTAACATTTCCACAGAGTGTTTTGCTTTAAATAACTTAAAGAGGAAAGGTGAAGCGTTTACATGGTCATTAAAATGTGAAGAGGCATTCCAAAAATGTAAGGAATTGCTTGTGAACGCCGAAGTGCTAGAGCTATATGATCCTCAGAAAGAGATAGTTCTCTCCACAGACGCAAGTCCAGTCGGGGTCGGTGCTATATTAGCACATGTTGTGGACGGAGTTGAAAAGCCCGCGTTTTATGCTTCATGCACATTGAGCTCTTCGGAACAAAACTGTTCTCAACTCCACAGAGAAGGATTAGCTGTTATTTTTGCTATAAATAATTTTCACACTTTTATATACGGCCATCAGTTTACATTGTTTACTGATAACATGGCCATAAAAGAGATATTTAGCCCGACCAAAAGTAATTCTGCTGTAGCTTTTGCAAGGCTCCAGCGTTGGTCTATAGTCTTATCTCAATACCAATATAAGATTATTTATAAAAGAAGTGCAAACATGGTTCATGTCGATTTTTTATCAAGGCATCCAATTAAGGTTGATTCTGGAATTGAACACATTCCAATAAATTTTTTTGGATCAGACCAGTTGGTCGATTTCGAGTTAGTTAAAAAAGAAACTAAAAAGGACAAAATTTTGTGTTCAATTTTTAAATTTCTGCAATCAGGATGGCCAAAAAATGTTGATGTTGAGTTACGGTCATATTTTTTGAATAAAAATGCATTATGTACTGATAATGAGTGTATCTTTTACCATCATCGTCTATTAATTCCTAAAAGTTTGCGTTTTAAAGTTTTAAATGTCCTACATGAGTGCCATACTGGTATGGTACGAATAAAAATGCTTGCATGATCTTATGTATGGTGGGTGGGCATAGACAAAGCAATCGATAGCTTCGTCAAAGATTGTAACGTTTGTCAAGCAACTCAAAATGTACCTAAGGAAAGATGTGACACTATATGGCCTCCCGCTCAGCAGGCTTTTCATCGCATACATCTAGATTTTTTTCATTTAAAAGGAAGAACGTGTTTAATAATAGTTGATGCGTTTAGCAAGTTCTTTATCGTAAAAGAAATGACGTCAACGAATTTAACGTCCTTGCTTACTGTTTTAAGAGAAGTTTTTGTGTTTTTTGGGTTTCCTAGGTGCATTGTGTCTGACAATGGTCCCCCATTCAGTGCACATCTGTTCAAACAATATTGCGTAACCAACAAGATTGAATATAAACCGACTCCACCCTACCATAGTCAAAGTAATGGGTTGGCAGAACGTGGTGTTCAGACTACAAAATCTGCTTTACAGACAATGTTACTCAAAAACAATCCAGCTCGAACTTAAACGCTTTTATTTTTGAGTTTTTGATTGTTTACAACAACACTCCATGTATTGTTACCGGTAAAACACCTTCAGAGTCTATTTTTTCATTTAAGCCTATAAATAAGTTAGATTACATTAACCCAAAAATTAAAAACTTAGAAAAAGATAAATTAAATATTAATGTAAATAATGAATTAAAATTGTTAAACAAAATGTAAATCATAATAAATTTTTAGTGGGCGAAGAAGTTATGTATAGATCGGAATTAAAACAATTTGTGAAATGGGTACCAGCAGTTGTAAGAAAAGTAATAAGTAGTTTAACGTATTTAATTGAATTGAACTCGAAAATTAGATACGTTCATCAAAATCAGTTAAAGAAAAAATGTTCTGGCTCTGATATTCGCCTTACAAATTTAAGCCGCGATAGTCTGTTAAATTTTGAAGATACGGCTGATACTCATTTAGGAAAGCAACCGATCGATTTGAATAATACTTGTAAAAGCAATGAAAATTTAAAAAATCCAATAAAAAATGAAGTTGTCAGAAAATCGTTGCATATAGCTCAAAGGAAAGGTAAACGCGATATTAAAGAAGTAAAATCATATTATCATTAAGTATTATTTTTATATGTACATACCTACATACATAATACAATCTTTGAAATATATTTAAATTATGAAGTCAACAAATAATGTGAATTATGTATATATATATTTTGAAGTTTTGATTTTTGAAATGCAAATATGTACATAGGTATGTAATAATGTATAGTATATAAGGTATGTTAAGTCAGATTAAGGGGGGAGAGTGAAGTATATACATATCTATTATAAGTAGAGTCAATGTTCGGATGAGAAGTATAGACGTTAATTTGGAATTTGGAAATTAGAATATCAATGTTCCGCGAATCATCCGATCTGATGTACCACATGATCGGCAGACAGTTGTTGCTCATCGTTAGGTACAGTCACTACATAATAAATTGTATTTAGTATAAGAACAAGAAGTTGTGTTTTATTTTAAAGACAGAACAATGAGAAAATCTAAAAACAAAATAATGGTTCTATTGGGGTGCCCTTTTGGCAAAAATATATTTTTTTATTGAAAGAAGAATTAGACAAAATTTGATAAAAAATAGTTTTTTTTTAAATTTTTGCCTACAAAATTTGTGTGGGGTTATTTTTGATCGTAAGAAAAAAACAAAGAAACGCCCTAATGGTTTGGCTATAGGGGCGTAGATAGACAGACAGACGAACAGAATCGCGGGTACCACTTTTTTCGACTTTTTTACCATTGTAATGTATTGTTTGATTAAATAAATCTCATCGAATGACGTTAATAAGATTGTTTTACGAAGTTAAGTAGGGGTAACGTGTTATTTATAATCTAAAGAGCAAAGTTAAAGTGCTTGCATTTAAGAGGTTTTCCAAAGACATTCAACACTACATAAATACATTATGACAGAAAATGTTATTTAAATTCTTATTACGTACTTTATTGAAACATTTCAAAATTGTTTAAAAGGTCCCCTTGTTAAATTAAGCACATTTAAGCACAGATACATTATTCGCCTTTCACGAAATGACAACTAGGTAAATGTCAGCTTTAAAAGAAGTAATTCAAAAGCTTATTGAGAATCAGAGAGCCAGCGGTCGGTAGTGGCATTAGCAATAAGCTAATTTCGAATAAGTAATGTTGTCAATAAACCCATTTGTTGAAACAACGCATTCTGGATCTTAAAAAATACCAGAGGGTAAGAAATAGAACCATCAAAGCAGTTTTCATTAGAGCAATCCATATCTAACGAAAGAGTGCTTAAAGCGGTGTGGCAATAGGAAGCAGATTAAATGAATTTTTTAGTCTGAGTTCTTTTAATATTTTCAATACTCATTTGATTGACTCATAGTGATAGCAATATTATTTTCTCTTAGATTTAGCTATACGTAATACTTGGATCCAACATTTTCCCAATGCTTATACAAAAAAAGAGGCTGGGATGCGACCCACACTGATAACTTCCCATCCCGTCTGTCGATTTGTCTTGCTTAAAAGTTTGTCTATATGTATCAATTTTTACCAAATTTGCGTACTATTTTTTGCAGATTTTATGTTTCTATGAAAATACGGACTGTTGGATTTTTATAAAAAAATTACTGAATATCGAAAACAATATTTTCTGTGAAATAAAATAAGTTTGAAGCCAATATTTGTAATTTTTGAAAAGCTATCTGAGTCGAAAGTAAATTTTTACCAAGTTTTAGTATTGTTTTTTTTTTAGGTTTTTATTTTTTGTAAAAAAAAAAACCGTCAATTGGATTTTCCCAAAAATTTATTCGAATGTTGAAAACAATATTTCTTATAAGTTAAAATTAGTTAGAAGCTATTATCTCAAATTTTTGAGAAGATATTTTAGTCAAAAATCAATTTTTACCAACTTTTGTTAAATTTTTTTAGGTTTTTAATTTTTTGTACAAAAACTGTCAATTCTATTTTTTTCAAAATTTTAGTGAATGTTGACAACAATATTTTTTGAAAGATAAAAGTAGTTTAAAGCCAATATCTCAAAGTTTTGAAAAGATATTTGAGTCGAAAATCAATTTTTACCAACTTTTATTCATTTTTTTTTTAGGTTTTTATTTTTGTAAAAAAAACTGTCAATTCGATTTTTTCAAAATTTTACTGAATGTTGAAAACAATATTTCGTATAAGATAAAATAAGTTTAAAGCCATAGTCCCAAGGTTTTGAAAAGATATTTGAGTCGAAATTCAGTTTTTCCCAACTTTGAGTAATGTTTTTTTTAGGTTTTTATTTTTTATAAAAAAAACTGTCAATTAGATTTTTTTCAAAATTTTATCAGATGTCAAAAACATTATTCTTCGTTGAACAAAATTGTTTTGGAGATGAAATCATATTTTAGTCGTAAAATTTTCGAGGTGACAAATTTTTTGTTTCAGTTTTTTTGATTTATAAAAAAAACTGTTAATTGGATTTTTTTCCAAAAATATATTTGTTTTGTATCACGTTACAATATATAATATAAAATTTAATTCAAGTCTCTAGCGTCATTGGTTCATGAGATATTTAGGGCTAACCAAAATGTTCACCTTTTTTTCAAACTGCTATGGTAAAAAAACCACCCACGCAATTTTCTTGAGAGCCCTTTCTGCATCTTTCTGCCTTATTATCTGTATAACAAAATTTATTTGAAGTCGATATCTCTTCTGGTTCTTGAGCTATGGACGACGAAAAAAACGTCGCGAACGTACAGACGTACGGACGTACGAACGCACGTACACACGCACGCACAGACATATTTCTAAAAATCTTTTATTTCGACTCTAGGGGCCTTGAAACGTCGAGAAATGTCAAAATTTTCAATTTGACAAATCGGGCCCATTACAATAACTTCCTATGGGAAGTTAATAAAACTGTTATACGAGCTGATATCTTCTCATCCGTCACAGTCTGTTGATTTTTCTAAAAGTCAACCAAAATATTAATAACAACATTTGGCGTAAGGTAAAAAATTTTAAGTCAATATTTTTCTTTGTTCTCAAAATAAAGGGCCCGCCAAATAACTTTTTTTTTGAAAACGCTATAAAAACATTGAGTGTAGCTTTGGCTGTGTTGGCACGTAGCGCGCGCCGTCCTGTTGAAACCAAATGTTGCCAATATCCTCCTCCTCCTTTTGTGAACAAAAATTCGTTCAACATGACCCGATAACGATCGACATTGACTCCTTGCTCATTTTCGAAGAAAAATTGTCCAATTATGCCTCTGGACCAAAATCCGCACGTTCAAGATCCTCTGTGCCGTATTTCCAGTTTTCACATTTTTGACTTCTCTGTTTTCATTTTCAGAAAATTGTATTTGCAGTAGTTTTCTAGGTTGATTCTGCTATGAATAGGTTAATTTAGGCTAGGTTAAAGTGGCAGTCCGTGATGAGGTAGAAAACTCTTAGGCCAATTTAATAACAAATTGTGATTTCTCATGAATCTTGAGGCTTTCTTCTAAGGTCAATGAAACCAGTTTGACTCCGTTACGAAACGTGAAAGACTGATTATGCTAATATGATTGAGATCGTTTAGACTGTTATAGAAAAATTCTCGTAGGTAAGTCTTGCGTTTTTGAGCTAGAGCAGGGAATGTACAGAGAAGGTTAAGAACTGTTTTCTTCTTCCTTACCCGTACAGCTTCTGCAAGTCATTTGAGAATACGCCTCTTCGCGTGAAGTGCTTTTCTATCAGACAGTACTCGGTTATGACACCTATTATCGAGCTTAAATGCGATCTGCTTAAAGAAAGCAAGCACCTTTTGCGCTTTAAATCTATTGTAGGCCAGATATCTTATGTGACCTGACACGTGGTGATTTTATTCCCCCTGATGTTTGCCTTCTTCATAGCGTCTGCATTAGCAATAGTTTACATGCAGCGATTGGTATGCCAGCATGAGCCAAACGTGGTAGAATGGTTTGTATTGTACCCTTTCTGGCGAGTCCATCTGCCTTACAATTTCCTGGAATGTCTCTATGGCCCGGCAACCAGAATAGGTGAATATTAAACTGTTAATCTCCATTATGAACTGTTAAAGAGTTTGTAAAGACAGAGTCCAGAGATTTGATAGCGGCCTGACTATCTGAGAAAATATAGATATCGGATGTTGATATCACGTTTTCTTTAAGCCAGGATAAGACTTCTTTCATCGCAAAAAGTTCTGGCTGAAACACGGTACAATAATTGGGAAGGCGGAATGAAGGACTTAATTTCAGTCATTCAGAGTACACACCTCCACCAACCCCTTCATGTGCTTTATGCGGGTTAACGCCCAGTCCACACCAATCAGCCCAAATGTTAGTTTATCTAAGGCGTTTTGAAAGAGTTCTTTTAGGGCGTTAAGATGCTTTCCTGAAACCGCTATAGCAACGTCATTCGCAATGGCAATCACTCTGAAATCTTCCACATCCAAACCAGTTAGGTTTTCGTTCACCCCCAGGTTTCAGAGGAGAGGGGATAGAACACTAGGAGATGGACCTGCAAACGAATCTTCTAGCAGAAGAGTCGCCAAGTTTTGAGTTAATTATTCTGCTAGCCACAATTGAATGTCCACTTTGTTAAAAACACCTTCGATGTCAAGGAAGACAACAATATTGAACTTTCTATGACGAAGGGACTATTTGATGGTGTGTACTAAGGTGTGTAGCGCCCGTTTCCACCGATTTGCTTTTACATCTTATGTTGAGACATAGACAGAAGTCTTGTATCAATACTTGGCAAAAGTGTTGTAAAGATTTTTTACAAGTTTCCTTATCTTGAATGTTTCACTGCTTTTAGCATATTTAAGCAAAGACTTCAAATTAATTTTGTTATACAGATAATAATGCAGAAAGATGCAGAAAGGACTCTCAAAAAAATTGCGTGGGTGTTCTTTTTTAACATAGCAATTAAAAAAAAATTGAAAATTTTGCCTAACCTAAATATCTCACGAACCAATATCGCTAGAGACTTGAATTAAATTTATGTATTGTAACGCGATACTTAACAAATTCCAAGTAACGGTTTTTCTTATAAATAAAAAAAAAATGTTTGTCACCTCGAAAATTTTATGAACAAAAAATGATTACCAAATTTCGTATATAAAAAACAAAAACAAAAAAAAATAAAACGTTATTTTAAAACACTCAAGAGAGTTAAAAAGGGGTATTTCTTATATTTATTTAACAAACCAATTATGGTTTAATATATAAATCACATAAATTCATCCCGGCAAACAAACCACGATTATAAACGTCAAAACAATCAGCTGTGAGCTCTCACTTCCAACCGATTCCTAATAAAGGCCACCTAGCGGCAAGCACGTGCATCTCAAACTCAACCAGGATCGATATCGAAAAGCAAAAAGTACTAAATAGTATTGTTAGAGTAAAATGGCAATTACTTTATAGGACTTGAAAGCACTATTAAGGGAGCAAAAAGAGGAAATCTTTCAGAATATAAACGAAGCTACCAATAAGGTCATCAAAAACACCGATGAGAAAGTAGGGGTTATTTCTGAAAAGGTTGAGAAGCTTGAAAAAATGGTGGAAATGCAGGAAACGGTTATTCAAAAACAAGAAGCTACATGCTTGAACCAAGAAAAAAGAATTACTCAGCTAGAAATAGGTTTGAGGAAAAATAATGTGATTGTGTTTAAGGTAAAAGAAACGGAAAAAAATGGGGAAGAACTCAAAAATTTAGTTATCAAACTCTTAAATAATAGTAATGAAGATTTTAAATTAATTTCAAACGATATTGAAAATTGCTTGCGTTAAGGGAAATCCTCCGAAGAGAAGAATAGACCAATACGTGTAACGTTTCAGAGCTTTGACAAAAGACACAAAATACTCATGTCAAAAAAAATATTCTCAAAATATAACATCGCAGATGATCTTCCTAAATCTCTCCTTGAGGCAAGAAAACCACTCGTGCCTAAGCTTTTGGAATTCAAAAAACAGGGCAAAAGAGCATATTTTAAGATAGATGAATTAGTAGTAGAAGGGAAAGTTTGGAAAGAAAACGCAGAATATGATCCAGAAAATCCTAGAAAAAGAAGTCGCTCTGCCGAGAGCTCCCCACCGCAACAAATAATAGTTAAAAACAACAATGACAGCAAAATAAAAACAACCATAATTGGATCTACGGAATTGAGTCCAACAAAACAACCCAGAAACCCAATAAGAAAGTTTCTTACACAACAAAACTCTAATGAATACCTTAATAAAACACTTACACCAACGACTAGTCAAAATAATGACCCTAGCTATAGCAAACATAACAACTTGGAATAGCAAACAATAGCAAAACATAACACCTCTAAGCAAGTCTCAAAACAGCGTGCTTTGTGCAATAACAATAACAAAAAATTAAAACACACAACTTCAGAGTCAAGAAGAAGAACAAGAAGAAGAAGAAGAACAACAACAACAACAAAAGCAACAACAACAATATCAACAACAACAAGAACAACATCCACGACAACAACACCAACAACACCAACAAACACTCCAACAACAAAAACAACGGCACGAAAATCAACAACAACTACTACTACAACAACAACATCAACATCAACAACAACTAATACTGCTGCAACAACACCAACAACAATATCACCAACAACATCAGGCAAAACAACACCTGCAGCACCAACAACAAAAACAACCACACCAACAACAACAACACCATCAAAAACAACATCACCAGAACAAACAACACCAACAAGAACAGCCACAACAACACCAACAACAACAGCAGCAACAACAACAACATCAACAATACCAACAACAAAATCATCAGCAACAACCAGAACTATATCAACAACAAAAGCAGCAGCTCCAACAACACCAACAACAACAGCCGCAACAGGAAACAGGCACTGATTCTTTCTGTAATTTTAAAATTGTGGCGTATAATGTAGGTGGTTTTAACAACAAATTAATATTCCCGGGGGTTTTTGAGTATCTATATAGTTTTGATATTATCTGTCTATTAGAAACTCATGTAGAAGAGTACGAAATAGTAGAATTCAGAAATTACTTTCCCTCTTACGAATGTGCATGGACTCCTGCAAAAAGAACTTCCAGCAAGGGAAGAGCTAGCGGTGGTACTCTTATTGCAATAAAGAAAGAGATGTATAGAATTTTCAAAATAAACAAAATTGAAGAAATTATGTACATAGAAGTCAAAAGTCAGGGTAATATTTTTTATATTGTTCCTGTCTATCTTAATTGCAACTATTGGAAACGAGATTTTGAATCGCTGTATGACTGTCTTTGCTGTTTGAAATCACAAAACTTGTTGATCATTGGAGATTTAAATGCAAATACAGCGGCTGAAGAATCGGAAATAGCGATAACAGATCATAAACGCCAATCGAAAGATAAAAAAGTGAAAGGAGAGGGTCGGAAGATCATAGAATTAGCAAACGAATTTGGTCTGAGCATATTAAATGGAGCTTCTGAAGGAGACTTCGAGGGTGAATATACATTTGTCGGGAAACAGGGTAGTTCTGTTATTGATTATGGCATCTTGGGTGGCGACTGGTGGACATTTTTCGAATATTTTAAGGTAGGAAAGGAAACATTTTCCGATCATCTGCCAATAACGATAAAAATTCAAAACAACAAACCCTGCAGTACTCGAGCAGACGCTCGTGATCTGGGTAATAAAATCCTCAAATGGAACAAAAATAAAAAAGAGGAATATAAAACAACAATGGATGCCCTGCTTCAAACAAAACAAAATGGATCGATTGCAAATTATTTGCCTTTATGGGATCTCGAATCAATCGTCATAAAATCGGCGACATCAATTCCCAAAGCAGGTGCACTCTATAAGAAATCCGCATGGTATGATCGTGAATGCGAAAAACTTAGAAAAAAGTGTTTAGCCTTGCTCAACTTGTTAAGAAAAAATGAATCTCAGTCGATTAGAATAGATTATTTAGAAGCAAATAAGCACTATAAAGAGACTGTAAAAATAAAAAAGCGAGCTCATGAAGAAAAATTGGCATGTGAACTAAGTCAAAGCAAGGATGCAAAAGAATTTTGGTCTTTAACTAGAAAACTGTCTGGTAATTATTAATCAAAAGAACAAGTTTCGATTCCCTTGGAAAGCTTACGACTCCATTTTGAATCTCTATTATAGCAAACGGATCAATTTACGGGGAGTTTTGCACTTTAAGATAAAGAAATTAGATTTGAAGAAGCCGAATTGGTACTTCATTTTTTAAGAGATGGCAAAGCATCAGGACCTGACGGCATACCGGCCGAATTCTACAAATATAGCTCCCAAACTTTCAAAGAGAACTTCGCAAAAGCACTCGACATCATATTTAACTTTGGAACACTACCTGATCAGTTTTATGAGTCCTTGATATTACCAATATACAAAAAAGGTGACAGCTCAAAACCAGCCAATTATAGGGGGATCACTTTGTTGAACTCGGCGCTAAAAGCTTATACAACATTATTATACAAAAGACTCGAAGAGTGGGTTTCCGTGAACGAAAAACTCAGCGAGTTTCAAGCTGGCTTTCGCTCTGGTTACTCTACTGTCGATAACATTTTCATCTTAACTTCAATAGCGCAAATGAAAAAAGACCATAATATAAAGCTCTATACTTTCTTTGTCGATTTTAGGCCTGCATTTGACATGATAAATCGAAATGCAATGTTCTACAAGCTGTACAATTTAGGAATATCTACAAAATTCAAACGTGCATTAATAAACCTTTATCAGCAAACAACAGCAAATATAGGCAATGGTAAAGACCGATCAGAAAGACTGATTGCAAACCGAGGTGTCAAACAAGGCTGCAACCTCAGCCCCTTACTGTTCGCACTCTTTCTCGATGACCTTGTGGAGTGGCTTATGTGGGGTTGGTATTGACAACACAAAGGTAAAGGTTATCATGTACGCAGATGACATAGTCATTCTTGCCGAATCACCATCTTCATTACAACTGATGATATGATAAACAAGCTCTATCAGTATTGCTTAATATGGGGTCTGGTGGCAAATGTGGAAAAATCAAAGGTTATGATTTTCCAAAAAGGGTCCAGAAGAATTGCAAGCGGTGAAAATTGGAAATATGGCGAAGGTTAGCTAGAAGTAGTAAAAAATATACCTACATATCTCGGAATGGAATTATCGTTCAATTTAAAAATGGAAACCACCTAAAAAATAAAGTAGATAAGGCGAAATCAGCAATATGCCAGAATTGGAAAAAAATGTTTAGCAACAATTAAATAACTATCAGCTCCAAATATAGTGTATTTAATGCTACAACCAAATCTATTATTTTTTATGGTGCACAAGGTTGGGGGATAGAACGACACGAGGAAACTGAAAGCCTGCTGCGGTTTTTTCTAAGGAATATCTTTTACCTTCCATTAAACACCCCAAAATATATGTATCACCTGGAGTCGGGGTTGCCAACAATGTTTATTTCTGCTCTTAAACTACATGCAGATTATTTATTAGGGTGATAAATATGGAAGAATCAAGACTTCCGAAGAAGATTCTTAAGTATGCACTGAACAAGAAAACTCTCTTCGTCAAAAATTGGGTTAAACTTGCCGGAAACTGTGGAGTAACGATTAACTTGTCAGAAGCTAACTCAAACCAGTGGAAAAAGATCTTTTATGAAATAATCCAGCTGACTGATGAAAATGAAAGATATGCCTTTATCGAAAAAGCTCGCAGTTCAACGGAGCGAAAGTATTATTCATTAATCAATTACAATCTTAATGAAAATAACTACTTTAAAAGCTGTTTCTCGTGCTGCAACATAGGGACCATCTTCAAAATGAGAGGCCAACTCATCAAATTAAACTTTACTCCACATCGAACGGCGGCGGGGAACTGTAGTTTATGTAATCTGCAAGAGAGGGAAGACATCCTTCATTTTTTTGGAGTTTGTCCCGTGCTTAAAGAAATAAGGCGTCACTACTTTGGTAAAAATGTTCTACTCATCGAGGAAGTAAAAAGTTATCTAAATGGTTTCGACTGGCAGCTTCTGTTCAACTATTATAGTAAGGCCTATGCTTATAGAACAAGGATAATCACCGAAAGTTTTTAATTAGCTATGCAATAATGTATGTTTTAGCTTTAATTAAAATTTTAATTTTTGTTTTAACTAAACTAAAAGTCATTCCGTTTTAACTAAACTAAACTAAAGTCATTCCGTTTTAACTAAACTAAAAATCATTCCGTTTTAACTAAACTAAAAGTCATTCCGTTTTAACTAAACTCAAAGTCCACGAAAATTGTTTTAAAAATTGTAATGTTACAAATATTTGGCAAAATGTATCAGTTAAAAATCAAATTAATGTTTAAGAATTATAAACGAATTATGTATATCACATAATATTGTATACTACAGACACACGACAAACTTTGTCATGTCTTAATTTATTCATGTTCACAACTCAATACATTGTTTAAGAATTTGTTTTTCATGAATAAAATTTATCTATATATCTATCTATCTGATTTTATCTTCAAAACAATTTTGTGCAACGACGAATAACGTTTTTAACATCTGGGGTGGAATCGGCTAAGCTGATAATTGACTATCATATTTTTGATAGTCAAATTTGACTATCATTTTTATTCCGTCTGTGTAAAATGATTCAACTCAATTCAATTCGATTGAAAAATTTCTGATTATAATTGTCACAATTCATTGTTGCTATGGTGAAATTTTAAAATGATTCCTATAAAATATCTAAATAAAAGTATCAAATTGGCTGTTTTTAAATAACATTCTCATTTCTCTTGTGTTTTTTCAAATTACGTAAGCTTTGTTGGTCAAAAAAATGTGTTTTTGTACCTAAAAAGGGAAACTGAAAAAAATGTCCATTCGTTGTTTGTAAGCGTCTGGTAGCTCTATTCAGAAACGACATATTTGTAGGAAAATGACTATCAAATTTTTCTAGTGACAGCTTTTTAGGTATCAATTTGACTATCACCTTACATAAATTAAATTCGATTATTTTGACTGTCAACAATCAAAAATCACCTTAGCCGATTCCACCCCTGGTAAAACTTTGAGAAAAAATTGACAGATTTTTGTATAAAAAATAAAAACCTAAAAAAACATTACTCAAAGTTGGTAAAATTGATTTTCGACTCAAGTATCTTTTCAAAAAATTGAGATAATGGCTTCCAACTGATTTTATCTTATAAGAAATATTGTTCTCAACATTCGGAAAAATTTTGAAAAAATCGAATTGACAGTTTTGTAACAAAAAATAAAAACCTAAGAAAGCATTACTAAAAGTTCGTAAAAATTGATTTTCGACTCAAATATCTTTTCAAAAATTTGAGATATAGGATTCAAATTAGATTTATTTTATAAAAAATATTGTTTTGAAAATTCGGTAAAATTTTGAGAAAAAATCGAATTTACAGTATTTTTGCAAACAATAAAACCTAAAAAAAAAGGATTACTAAAAGTTGGTAGTGTGGGTTGCACCCCAGCCTCTTTTTATTTTTTATTTTTATAAAATTACCTCTGCTAAAATAGTTTCTAGGGTCCACGAAGGACGACGTTGTTGCTTTTTGTGAGCCAAGAGTTCATATCATTTACTTATTTTTTTATTTTATTGTTTATGAATTTTATGAAGGGTGATTATTTTAGTATTTCCTTTTTGACTTTTCGCGTTTTGTGTTACTGACATACATCTTATTTTTTAGTATGGTATATATAATCTAAAGTCGTATCATGGACTTACAAACGAACAAAGCTTAAAAATAATTTCATCTTATTATCAAAATGCGTCCTTTGTTAAAAAGGTTCATCCCGGGGTTCTTCTATTTAATGTCTAGTTAAATCGACCTACTGAGAAGGCTGTTCTGGCTATTGGGAATAACTTCCACAAAAAATTTTCATAGTTGGACAATTAACCATCAACACACGTGTGATCTGTTTTGTCTCCTCGGATGCCGCTTCCACTCCCACATCCGTTTTTTTTGTCGTAGATATACTTCCTTTCTGCCGTCAGGAGATCGATGGGGGTCACTCCCGCGACTACAAGGACGGCTGGTTCTGAAACCGTTCGGTATGAGCTGGCTACTCGCAGGGCTCCACACCTTTGTACTTGTTTAAGTGATTCTGCCCAGTGATTCTGCTTCCGTACAGAAGGACGGCATGCGTCGTAGACATCAGCAGCTTGCGCTTACTGGCCGTTGGTCCGCCTATGTTGGCCATCAGTCTGCTGAGTGAGGCATTTGTTTTCGAGGCTTTTTCCGCTGTTGCCTTAATGTGTTGCCAGAAGGTTAGCTTTGTGTCGAGCCTCAATCCCAAGTATTTTAAGGCGACGCCGCTTCGTATCACTTCGGTGCCGACCTGGAAGTCCATTTGGGTAGAAATCCTCTTCTTCGTAATGAGAACTATCTCCGTTTTCTCCGTTGCCAGACTTAGCCCGTGGTCTTCCATCCAGGAGTTCGTTCGCCACATGACCTGGTTTAACTTTCTTTGCGCGTTTTCGGTGTCTCTTGCTATTATCACCGCCGCAATGTCATCAGTGTAACCAACCAGGAAGGTGTTATCGGGCATCTCCATTCGAAGGATGTCATCGTAGGAGATGTTCCAGAGGTCTGGTTCTAGGATTGATCCTTGAGCTGCACCTGACGTAATTTCTTTAAAGCGCTGACCTGTGGTTTCATAGATCAGCTCTCGATCCCTGGGATAGTCCTTCACTATTTGTAGGAGGTACGCTGGGATTTGAAATCTCCTCTCTAGCGCATTCAGGATGTCACTTTACCTGGCCGATGTCACTTTACCTGGTTGCGTATGTCTAGTGTTGCCAGCAGGACAATCTTTTTCGAGTACTGATTTCCCTGTTGAGCAATTTGGGCAGCGTTCACTACTTTTTTAATGGCTCCAATTGTAGATCGGGCTCTCCTGAAGCCATATTGCCTATCTGACAAGTCACCTGATGTTTGTACTGCCGCGATCAGTCGTGGTTTCAGTAGCTTTTCAAAGAGTTTGTGGACATTCGCCTGCATTGAGCATACGTTTTCATATTGCATTGTGAGAAGTGTTTTTAGACAAGTGTGATTGAATAAATTAATACAAATGTTGGCGTTGATTACAAATTGAAATTTGTTGGTATGGTTTGAATATTTTACTAAAGAATTAAAACTAAAAAGAGTAAGTTTTATTTAACAAAATATGTAAAAATATTACATTGCTATCATAAAAGTGAAATAAAATTTATTGTTAAGTGAAGTTCGGGCTAAATGAGCGATTCACTGAAAGAACTCTAATGTAATGAGCTGAAAAGTAAATTAGGCAAGCGAGAAATTTCTGAAGCAGGATACAAAAATGAGCTGATTCTGCAACAGTCCGAATATTGGAAACAACAAAATGAAGACCCGGTAACTTGCGTCCTTTAAGAAATGCTGCCATTTTCGCTCATCTAACGGGAAATATCGAAGGACACAAATGGTGCAGTATCGAATAAATACAGGAGATGAAAGACCCATTATTGACCCAAGGTGAAGTTGAGGACAAAATTACCACCATGAAGAAGAATGGTTTGGTTGAGATTTTCAAGAGTCCTTGGGCGTCACCAGTGGTCCTACTCAAAAAGAAGGACGGAAGTACATGGTTTTGTGTTGAGTACCGAAAGTTGAATGACGTGACCAAGAAATATCTGATCGAATGAAGACAAGGTACGACACAAGAGCAAACAGGACAGGATTCCAAATTGGAGATCGTGTATTGCTGTATAATTCACATCGTTAAATGGGATTGTAACCGAAACTTTAACAAAACTGGGAAGAAAAGTGTTATTGTACAAGTGTTATTTATTAATAAGTGTTTAATGTTAACAAAGAAACTAAAAACAGTAATACATTTTATATAACCAACCTAGTAAAAAAACATAGTATCTATTGTCTTTGCTGTTCCATCTACTCGTATTCGCTCTAGGAATAAACTATGTTTGTAATTTACTCAAATTGTTAATTTTACATTTGGTGACGATGTTGTGCAGTTGAAAACACAAGGTTCCTTGAATTAAAGAAAACCATTTCAAAAATGTTAAAAGATTGAAATCCTTTCCACACATTTTGTGAATGTGTCACCTTTAAGGTGCATTTGCTGAAGCTCTCCTCCTTATAATTTAGTATTTTTTAAATACTCAGTTTTTCACAAATCTCTGCAGTTCCTTCCTAGTTGCGTGAACTTGTTTGCACAAGTAGTTGGTTGGTTGTAATCCCAGCTTGAGGCCATTCAGTACGTAATGTCTATCGCTGGATAATGACACAGTTAGATGTTCAGAAGATGTTTTTACGACGTACGTTTAACATTTTAAAACTTTTGAAACAAGTCAATGTTATTATTAAGAGAAATTATTGAAAGGTTAGATAGATATGCAATCCCAAGACTTAAGTTTAAGCTGTTTTATGTAAAGCTTTATTCAAGGAGTTAAATCCGAATATTTATCTTCTTTTATTCAAAATTAAATTTTTTGTACTTTTTAATTAATTTTGTTTCAAGTTTGTATTTTTCTCTCAATTAATAATATCATTTTCAAATAAAAGGTACATTTTTTTAATGTTTAAAAATCAAATAAATACAAAAACGGTATTTTTTACAGAATCAAATAATTTTAAATTAAATACTCTAATTTTGTCTCGAGATATTCGAGTCGAAAATCATTTTTTACCAAATCTTAGAAGTATTTTTGGAACGTTTCTATTATTTATAAAAAAACTGTCAATTCGATTTTATTGAAATCATTACATAATATTGTTTAAAATATTTTGTATACAACTAAGTAATTTTGAGGGCAGTAAAATTATTTATTCCTGAGATATTTGAGTCAAAACTGAGTCTTTTTACCAGTTTTCAGTAGTGGATTCATTTTTTTTGTATAATAAGCGCACACTCAAGGGGATATTACTACTCTTATTATGTAAAGACACAGTGTGAGAACTAAGAAGAGGAGAGAGAGGTTGAAAGGAGGTGTCGGTGCACATTGGTTTTGAATTCCTGAATATTGCAACGGCTGGGAAAAACAGACTGTGGTAAGGCATTCCACATTCGCGTAGTACGGCTAAGAAACAAATAAGGGGAAAAATGTAGCTGGCTATTTCTCTAGAGTATAAACCGTTAAAATAACGGTAAAAGAGGGTAAGACAAGAAACTTTACGACGATGTTCGAGCGACGTAAATGATCCTATGATGGTATTATCATCAATTAATCTAACTGCTTTCCGTCCAATACTGTCCAAGATGCTTAAATAAGTTACAGGAGCACCAGTCCCAGTCCAGATATGGGAATTATACTCAAGCTCTGGACGTATATTAATCTTGTAGATAACAGCCAGATCAGAGGGGGAGAAAAACTTCTTGCATCGCCTTAGAAAATCCAAACCTTGGTGATACACATACCGAGAATATCTAGATGTTCAGTCTCCTCGATGCAAGTGCCAACTATGGATAATGGCAAGGGGGGTGTATCTCGCTTTAACGATACAAAACAGCATTGGGTTTTCGAAGCATTAAATTCCACGCGATTTTTTAATCGCCATTGTAGAATGCTCTTTAGGTCGGAATTTAATGAACTTATCATATTTTGTCGTTGCAGTTCCACATCCGAAGAAGAGGGATGTGAGTCTGAAAACGAATATGAAAAGTTAAGAGTACTATCGTCAGCGAAACAATGTACTGGATTAGAAGTTGCAGACAGGAGATCATTAATAAACATGAGAAAGAGTGTTGGAGATAGAACAGAGCCGTTACTAATCCAATGAAGCAGGGATTCGTGAAAACCGAAAGCACTCGTTTTCGATAAGAGGGCCTGATGCCAAACCCTATCAAATGCTTTTGAAATATCAAGTGCAATAATCTTACTTTCTCCAAAACGATGTAAATATTAGCTCCACTGTTCGGTGAGATGAACCATGAGATCACCAGTGCACCTATTACTGCGAAAGCCGTACTGCCGGTCATTAAGAAGCTTTCGATCTTCGAGATATTTCTCGAGCTGATAATTTATCAGCGTTTCCATGACCTTGGAAAGAAGGGACGTAAGTGCAATCGGTCGGTAATTAGAGGGTGAGGAAGATTCGCCTTTTTTGGGAATAGGCTGGACAAAAGCTGTTTTCCATCCGCTCCGAACGAGACCTGAGGAGTAGGACAGATGAAAAAGCGTTGCCAGCGTTGAAGAACACCTCTTCAGAACAATAGCAGGGATACCATCCGGACTAGCGGCTTTATGTATGTTGAGATCGTTTAGGACTGTCGCGCATGGGAACCGAGGAAAAGGAATAATTCCTCATGTTTTTTGCGAATGACCAAAAAAACTTACTGCCTTTGGGACATTGCAGTAGTAAGAACATCCAACAGCATTTCTTTTATATTTTATAAGTGAGAAAAAGAATCAGATAAGAAGTCAATGATCCCAGATGGTTATTGTTAAGCAGCTCATTGTTATGTTAAATAACTGCGATCCTGTCTTGCAGTGTGTCTATTATTGGCTGAGAATAATAAGCTCTTTACATACAACGGCTGGAAAATGGGGGTAAGTTCAATATTAGCAAAAAATGAACTACCTTCAATTTCAGAACCATTTTTGATGATGTATGGTGTTGATTTTGATTATTTAAAATTTGTTTCACAAAATATTATCTATTCACTATCTTTAAACCTTAAAGATTTACCAAAAAAAATTAAACTCTATTACATTGACGA
Source organism: Eupeodes luniger (assembly GCA_951509635.1). NCBI lineage: Eukaryota > Metazoa > Arthropoda > Insecta > Diptera > Syrphidae > Eupeodes > Eupeodes luniger. The sequence goes on along the minus strand of OX608073.1, from coordinate 171,354,166 downwards.
ATTTCAAATTTCTCAAGGGGTGTGTACGGCCACGGAGAATGCAAAAATTAAATCGAACTGGAATAAATTTTTCGTGACCCTAAAAATTATTTTTACAAAGTTTGAAACAAATTGCAAATTTGCAAATGATTAACTTATTTTCGTATGGAATAACTCATATTTAATTCATGATTTAAAAGAAGTACTGGTCTTTTATCCACGTAGCATAGAACCAATAATTGTGTTTCTCATTATGCTTAGAGCATATTTTCTACCGGGAGTGTAAAGACCCATACTATTTTTACAAGTTTTCCGCCAAATTGCATAATTCTCAATACTACCTTCGAAAGGGTAGACTTTTAATGATGTCAAGATTTTTATTGTCTAATATTTTTGGATAGTGGTTTTATCAATTAAACGGCAACCACTTTGCTGGTTTCTTCTTTTAAGTTCACAATTGTTTATACTTTTAGGAAATTTTGTTTCTAATACCAATAATTGTATTTCTCATTATGCTTAGAGCATATTTTCTACCGGGAGTGTAAAGACCCATACTATTTTTACAAGTTTTCCGCCAAATTGCATAATTCTCAATACTACCTTCGAAAGGGTAGCTTTTTGATGATGTCAAAATTTGTATTGTCTATAATTTTTGGATAGTGGTTTTCTAAATTAAATATTAACCACTTTGCTGGTTTCTTCTTTTAAGTTCACAATTGTTTATACTTTCAGGATACTATTTTTCCAATATTTATAAACAAAATGGCTGATGATAGCTTAAATTACACTTCAAAAGTTTTTAAATCTCGATTTTATCTACTAGCTAATTCAGATCAGTTTTGACAATTGTATGCACTTTAACTATTTACATTATATATATAAGACCCCAATTATATTTATAATAAGAATATAAAAAGTAATTTCAAAATTTTCAATGCTCGTTATTTGAGCTTATTTTTAACTTTAACTTTAACTTCTATAGTTCAAATTTAAGTATGCAGCAGCTACGGTAAAACTGCATTTTCCCTACATCTATGTATGTATGTATACGCATTATCAAAATTGAATGTATATAAACTTTATTGAGAAAACTATTAGTTTTCACTTAATACAAATGTTAAAAATCTTTCTTAAAAATACCATTCCCCATGTTTTTGTAAATTGCGTCAAGTTTCTTTGTTTAAATTAAACATTTTTTTTCCTATTAAAGATGATGGAGAATTGACATCAAAGGATACTGGTATTTTAATTTCAAGCCTTAGTCCTCAACCAGCTCCTGAAATAAATGATGAGCCTATTGTTAAATCACCCCCAGAACCTACAAGGGTAAAATCGCCGGAGCAAATCATAATGCGATCTCCGGACCCCGTCAACTGGACTGTTCCATTAGATACTGGAAAAACATTTACTGTTACACAAAATGTTAAGGAAGGTAAGTAATTTAAAAAAAAATACAGAAAAAGAAAATAATTTATTCCACAAATTGTGTCAAAACCAAATCGAATTAAAACTACTCTGATTAGGAGTTCAATATTGAGAATAAAATGGTTAAATTATTATAATTATATTTATAAACTCTGTAATAATGGTCAAAGGTGCACCAAAAGGCTAGAGCGAGTAGATTGTGTTAGAACCTGAATAAAATTGTAAGGTAGAGGGATCTATTTCGCCCCATTTAGGAACAGCCAAAAATGTATTTCTTATCTTAGATTTTAAATTAACTTGTTTGAGTGAATAGTTTTTAAAAAAAAATATTTTTTTAACTTGAAATAAAAAAAAATGTTCGCTTTTTTGTCTATTCTGAGAAATCTAGCAAAAATAAAATTGGAACCTGTAAAAAATTAATTCTTAAAATTTTATGATTGGAATGGACGCAGGATGTCATCCTAAGCAACACGTCAAAAGTCCCCAAAAATCCCCCTATTGGCTTTTTGTTAAATGGCACTTTAAGGGTTGACATGATCTCAGGGTAGTTTTTAATGCCCAGCCTAATAAGACCTAAAGCAAATAAATTGAACCATTCTTTAAAAAGTTAAAGCTCTTTTTATAAAATTATGTTTATTTTAAGAACAACAAGTAAAATATTATAGAAACCACGTTTAAAATAATGTTATCTTAATGAAATTTAGAGCAGATGTATTTTTTTATATTTGAGATCATAGGGTGATTTTTTAGGGAGCATAATTGCCATAACATTTTCCAATGGCTTGATAGAAACATAAAATTTGCTTAAAATGTTAAGTTCAAGATGAATAAAGACGATATCATTATTAACCCAACAGATGTCGAATTTGAAGGATCAGGCAATGGTAGTTCTTTTAAGGCGAAACGTATGGAGTTGCGTTGAACAGATTCGTACAAATACATACCTGGGATGCGTACTCAAGATGGGGGCGGACCAAAGTCATATATAGAGCGAAAGAAACATAATAATCCTAAAATTCTCTAGACCAACTTTTAAAAAAGGGGTTGGCTAGAGATCGAGTTACTCTTCATGTCACAAGACATTTAATTGGGTTAAGGTTTACCCCATTCTTTTTGTACCAAATAGAAAAACTGTCTTGAAGTTGTAATCGATCGTTTCGAAATTGTATGCTTTTGCGGAATTCATACCATCCGCATGGATTACAATGTTACTGTATTGCTCACAACTTTATTGGTGACTCAAAATCAGCAAAGTAAATTATTTTGTATTTGAGGTGGAGAAAGTTATGCCAATCGAGTACATCTTCCAATTTCAATACAATGGAATATCTGGAAATATTTCTTTAATGAGACCATAAGATCAACAAATGCTCGGTGTCATTGTATTATTTTGCCTGTGGGAACCTTCATTGTTGTTTTCCTTTGGTATTCTGAGTTTGACATAACCCGTTCGCTTAAATTATCTTATCTTATCTGCTTTATTCTTTCCTACACGAGAAGCCCTTGTATCAGTTTTGTTTTTTTTTATTTACAGGAGAGAATTATAGTCGACCTCAAAGTGAAATAAAAGCTTCGACACCAGTGGAAAAACCTCCACCAGCTCCACAATCTGCTCCTCCAGAATTAACAGAACAGGCCAGAATGGATAGTAAGTATTTTTTATAATTGTAACTAATTATAGTTGGTGCAATCAAACACAAAATGCAATTTTTATCAAAATATTGAATATCTGTATTAAATTTAAATTGTTTTGATTTTATTATTACACAAGTTGGACCATTTTTTGAGATTCACGATTTGAGAAAAAAATTACCGTGAAAATGTTCAACGTGTAGTTTTAAAACGACACATTTAAAGCTTAAAATATTTTTGTACATTATCTAGATATAATCAGTCTTCCCAGCCCCAAAGAAAACGCATGGCATTTGAGCTGCCAAGAGGCTATTGTGGTTAAAAAATTAAATTTTCGTTGTTATAAAGCCAACCCAACCGAGGAAAACCTCTCGGCTCTATGGAGAAAGCTTTGCTAGGAAGTTCGCTAACAATTCAACGCTGCCAGAGAGTATTATGATTCCGTCTGTATTTGAGAGCGTAAATGATAATATGGGGCTGATCTTTTGTCCCACCCGTGCAGTGGCCAGGTTAGGTTAGGTAAGGTTAAAGTGGCTGTCCAAGATGGAAACGGACACACTTAGGCCAGTTTAATGGCCCATTGTGATACCACATGAATCTTGAGGCTTCCTCCTAAGCTCAATGGAACCAGTTTGAGTCCTTACGAAACGTGAGAGGCTGATTATGCTGATATTATTTAGATCGTTAAAGAAGAATTCTCCTAGGTTATTCTTGCGTTTTTGATGTAGAGCAGGGCATGTACAAAGAAGAATTGTTTCCTCCTCTTTCTCGTCCATACAGTTTCTGCAAAAGTCATTTGAGAATACGCCTAGTCGCGTGGCGTGCTTTCCTTTTAGACAATGTCCGGTTATGATACTTATTATCGAGCTTATATGCGATCTGCTTAGAGATAGCAAGCCCCTTGAACGTTTTAAATCTAGTGTTGGCCAGATGTTTTTTGTGACCTGACACGTGGTGATGTTGTTCCACCTGGTGTTTGCCTTCTTCATAGCGTCTTGCATTACCAACAGTTTACAAGTAGCGATTGGTATGCCAGTATGTGCCAAACGTGGTAGGATGGGCTGCACTGTACCGTTAATGGCGAGTTCATCTGCCTTACCTGGAATGTCTCTATGGCCCGGCACGAAATAAGGACAACGAACTTCGGATCTGTACGTGGAATATTAGGTCCCCTAACAGACCACGTGCATAGGAACAATTAGCGGAAGCCCTAAACTGCTGCAAAGTAGATATTACCACCAGCAAAGAAAAGCGATGGGATAGACCGGGCAAATGCAAACAAAAAGACTGCGATGCATACTACGGCGACTGCTACCAAGAACAAAGACAGCGTCTATTTTGGTATGGATTTGTTTTTGGAACTAGACTCAGGCAAAAAGTTTCAACAGTGTGAGCGAGTGCATCACAATAATCCGCATCAAGGCTAAATTTGCCAACATAAGCCTAATATGCGCGCATGCTCCAACAGAGGAGAAAGATGAAGACACCAAAGACATATTCTTCGAGCTCTTGGACGAGACATATGAGCAGTGGCCTGGCTATGACATTAAAATTGTCTTAGGAGATTTTAACGTCAAGCTAGGAAGCGAAAACATCTTTGGTGGCACAATCGGGAGATACAGCCTGCACGACACAACTTCCGACAACGGATTCAGGCTGATCGATTTCTCTAGCTAGTACGCAGTTCACACATCTTGATATTCTCAAGGGGACATGGAAATCTCCTGATCAATAAACTGTCAACCAGATTTACCACATTGCGATCGACGCACGACAATTCTCCAGTATACTGGATAACCGAACATTCCGAGGGGCCAACATTGACTCGGACCACTACCTCGTTGTAGCCTAGAAGGTACGGCTACGGATATCCCGATCCAAGCCAAAACAAGGAAGTACTGTGAGAAGATTCGACGCTAGACTGCTACAATCGCAAGAGACTGTTCTTTCCCGATCGAGTCTCTAATAACCTCTTAAGAAGTCCTATGCTGCCTGCATTAATCATTGAAAACCAGTGGCAACATTGCCTTGCAGTCATCCGAGATGCCGCCTCTGAAGTGCTAGGTTTCACACGGCCACCACAGCAAAACTCCTGGTTTGACGATGAATTCTGGCAAGCGCACCCAGCTAAGCAACAGGCATACAAAACGGCGCTGCACAGAAGAAAGTCTTTGTTGAGAATATGGAAAGACCACTTCTCCAAATTATATAACGGCGATGACGAACCGAATTCCGCTGTAAGGCAGTTAGAACCACTCAACCTAGGCGACGCAGATCAACAATTCCGCCTACCCGACCTCTAAACTGAAGTCAAACAAAGCTGCTGGAGCTGACGGAATCGCTGCCGAATTATTCAAAGCAGCAGGCGATGACTTGGTAGGGAGCATGCACCAACTCATCTGCAAAATATGGTCGGAAGAAATCATGCCCGATGAGTGGAATCTCAGCATAGTTTGCCCAATACATAAGAAAGGAGACCGTCTAAATTGCGCTAACTACAGAGGCATCAATCTCCTGAACATTGCATATAAGATCCTTTCTGCCGTATTATGTGAACGTCTGAATCCGTTCGTCAACAACCTGATAGGTCCTTATCAGTGTGTCTTCAGACCAGGAAAGTCCACCATTGATCAAATATTCACATTACGACAGATCTTGGAAAAAATCCAGGAGCTTCAAATCGATACCCACCATCTCTTAATCGATTTTAAAGCCGAGTATGACAGTATCTATAGGAAAGAGCTCTACAGAGCAATGTCTAGTTTTGGCATCCCTGTCAAACTTATCCGTTTATATAGAATGACTATGGAGCATGCACGCTGCTCTATCAAGATCGGAAAAAATCTCACCGATGCATTCGATGTCAAAAAAGGTTTTAGACAAGGCGATGCACTGTCATGCGACTTCTTCAACATCGTTCCGGAAAGAATTGTGCAAAACTCAACCGTCAACACTAGAGACACAATCTTCCAAAGGACTATCCAATTACTCGGATATGCAGATGATATTGACATAATTGAAAAAGATGGCCTCAAGGTATTTAAGCATTTATTATCATTAGAGAAGCCAATACCAGACCCTGAATACGAGAGCCGAAAATTCATGTGAATTAGTGCTAAAAACCGAAGAACACTTACGAGAAGCCGAAATATTTTATACAAACGCTTCAATCATAAATGGGGAGAAACTTCTCATTATCAAGGAGTTCTGCGCAAAGTATGTAGAAATTCTCATCATAAGTTACTGCATCTAGGAGAACCAAATAAAGAAAAATATATTATATTTTCAGGTATTACACAATACACATGAGGAAAATTACAGACACCTCATGTGGAAATATTACCTTTCAAATCAAGCAGTTATACGAGAAAAAAGTACCACAACAAAACTCCAAGTGGTATTTGATGCGTCAGCAAAATCATCAAATGGCAAAAGTCTAATTGAAATAATGTACACTGGACCCAAAGTGCATCGGTATAATTTTGACGTTTTTTTTTTCATTTCGATAGTTGGTGTTTCGTTTTTGTCATAATTATTTTTATTTCAAATTCACCGTTTGGAAACCAATCTGAAATTTTTGGGAACATTTTCGTACTATAAATACTACTTCTAAAATAATTGTATATAACGAAGATTAATGTTTTTAACATCTGGTAGTTTTAAGAAAAATTGAATGGACAGATATTGGCTTTAAGATAGTTTCACGTTACAAAGGATATTTGATAAATAAAAAAAAAAAAACAACTTATAGTTTTCTTATAGAAAACTAAAAACCCACATAAATAATAGGAAACAGGTAAAAATTAATTTTTGACTCAAATATCTCAGGAAGAAACAATTTTGCTGCCTTCAAAATATCTTCATTTTATAAAAAATATTGTTATGAATATTGGATTATAGTTTTAATAAAATTTCTTCCAAAAATTCTAGACCTTCGTCAAGTGCAGTTGCATTTTCTTTTCGCTCCGCAGTTGCCTTTTGCCACCTTTTCACCGACCCCAAATATCACTCAAATAAATAAAACAAAAAAAACCTATCTATATACTCGCAGCACGTGTGATATACGTACCCGACCCACTTTACTGCCCATCGCCGTTTCCCATTACACCAGCATTTTTTTTTTTCTTCTTGTGTATTAACAAGTATAGACAAAATTAAAAACAAGTTAATAAAAAATCAAATCAAAAACCCTAAACAAAAAACCATATCTTTGTCTTTTTTTTCTGTTTCAATTAATTATGTCGTGCGCGAATAAAATGTGTGTCATCGTTGACTCAAACGCGGAACTGTTGAAGTGCAGTGGCCTGTGTGGGAAATACCTTCACCCCTCTTGTGCTGGCTTGGCCAGAAAGGCAAGTGTATACCTAAAAGACTATCTACGCAATTTTGCGTTTTATTGTGATGAATGCAATAAAATATCCGTGTCGGATATTATGATTGCAATTCAATGTCATAAGGAATCCCTGTCTAGTGAACATTCCGTGTGCCAAGATCAAATTTCTAATCTCTCTAAGAAATTTGATCACGTCTGCAATAGTGTTGAAGACTCAAACATCCAATGTCAACAATTGTCCACCCAGTGCCTTTCCACGATACGTTCCCTGGAAAAACAATATTGTGACGTAATCGGTGGATTGAATTCTCTTCGTTTAGACATTGATGATAAATTAAAGGTGTTAACTTAACTCTAAAGAAAAACTTGTCTGACCAGTTAAACCTACTGAAATCGGATATTGATTGCTGTTTTCAAAGTTCGTCATCCCGGCTCTACCCCTCTTCCAATCATTTGAGTGATGTTACAAATGTTAGACTCGTTAACGAATTTGAAAACATTAAGTGCATGCTTTCGCAGGTTTCAACTGCACTCATATCTATTGCTTACGATGTAAGTAATCAAGAACAAAAATATATGAGTGTGCAACGTGAACTTGAAAGCCTTAATGTCCAATCGCAGAAAATTGAATCGCTTCTCTACGACGTCATTAAACAACCCGGCATTCCGTCGTGTGATATCGGGAACGTATCCATTCGTGATGAAATCCATGCGGCAAACCTGGGTGCTGACCCTCTGCAACAATCCACCACAGTAAATACCATTGAGGAAGAAGAAGTAATCTACAAATGTGGCCATTCCTGGAAGTTATCCGATTGGAATTTGAGACTTAGCAGGCTTGAATCCGCTAACAACACATGGTTCGTGCTAAACAATTGTCCCGGATATGCTGATGCTACATGGATTCGCTCCTATTTTAAACGAGAATTCTGTGTTAATATTTGCGAATATCTTCAATTGTCTGGAAGAAGATTCAAGTTCCTGATTCCCTCCAAATATAACTGGATGTTTCATCACCAAAGAGGATATACACGTATTGGTCGAATGCGGCTTTCCAGAATGAGTAGCAATAATAAGTCTAACAAACCCAAACTAATCCCAAACATATTAACAAACCTAATCCCAAACCTAATCCCAAACAAAATATTGAAACAAACTGGACTCTCAAAACACAAATAGTTCCAAACTTTTCTCTCTCTAACCAACTTTCGTCCCTTAAACGGAAAACTTCTCCTACCTCTATAAAGCCTCCATCCAAACGAGTTTCTTTTAACCCTTCTCATCCGGGTCTTGGTTTTCGCCCTCCGATGGTTGATCCTCCTGCCAAAACACCCGAGTATCCAAATTTCATCCATTCTCACGCCCTTAATCCTGCTTCTTCTTCATCAGTTTCCCAAGAACCACAAGGATTCCTTAACCCAATGATCCCTCCAAATGTTAAGTTAACTAAACATTTATCTGAGGCCAATATTAATGATCGGTATGTTATGTCCCGTCTAAGCGACCACAAAATTTACAATAATGTTCGTCTTTACCTACCTTTCCTGCACGACAAACCAGATTCTGTTTGCTTTGAAGGTAAAACAAATACGAACATAAAGGTTTTGATCTCCCAAGAAGGCCTCCCTACCAAACGAGATGCACTAATGGAAATATTCTTGAAATTCCATGATGGTCTTGAAATTTCTCCTCAAAAAGTTAGAGAAGACCTAACCTCTGTTGCGTCCTTTATCTCTTCAAAACGATTATCTCATATCCAAAAATCCCGTGCAGATATGAAGAAATACTATCGCTCCTAACCTGAAGACCACTAAACCTAAATGTCTTAGCCTTTACTATCAAAATGTAAGAGGGTTAAGGTCTAAAACGTCTGCCGTCTTTAATAGCTCCCAAAACCTTCCTTATGGCATCTTTGCCCTTACCGAAACCAACCTCACACCCGATATCCTTAGTACCGAACTCTTCACTAGCGACTATTCCATCTATCGAATGGATGCCGTGGAGTGTGCGAGTAATACACATGGCCGTGGTGTGCTTTTAGCTATCAATAGTAATTTTGAAAGTTCATTACTCCATATTCCTACCTCAATCGAATTTGAAGGTGTATCAGCTAAGGTTACACTCCCTTAGTTTTGTCTTTTTGTCCTTTGTTGTTATATTCGACCAGCCCAACAAATTAAAGCATACCAAGCTGCTGTTAATGCCATCGATTATCTGCTTGAACAAGTGCAACCGAATGATTTGATCATCGTTCTTGGCGACTTCAATCTTCCCCATCTCAATTGTTCAACCTCAGATGATCAGACAACCTTCTTTCCAACTAAAATCTCCTCTGAATCTGAATCGCTGTTCATTGATCGTCTGTCTGATTGTGGTCTTTTTCAACTAAATGGAGTAGCAAACTTTATGGGGAGACACCTCGATCTCATATTCTCATCTGATTGCGATAACTGTGTTGTCTCCGCGAGCCCTCACCTTCTCTCAACCTTGGATCGCTATCATCCTCCCCTTAATCTCTCCTTCCCCATTGAATTTGAAAACAACTTTTTTGAAATGGAGAATTACTGTTATGATTTTCGTAGGGCTGATTTCTCCAAACTCAACAATCTTCTTAGCTCAGCCGACTTTGAATTAAATTCCCTCCACTCAACAGTAGAGTCCCTTACAAATTGGTTTTATTTGATTCCCTCATACTGTATTGAAGAATCAGTACCGTTCTCTCGTAAAAAAGATTTCACTTCTGCTCCCCCTTGGTACAACAGAGAGCTCCGTAGCCTAAAAAATACCCGTAACAAGCTTTGGAAGATTTTTTTACAGTCCAATTCTGATACCGACCACAACAACTATCTTCTCGCCTATAATTCTTTCTCTGAGTTAAGGGAATCCCTATATAACCAATACCTTAACCAAATGGAAATAACCTTCTTTCTGATGCAAGGACATTTTTCAAGTTTATAAATGTCAAACGAAAATCTGATGGATTTCCACCTTCAATGAGTTTCTCTAACATAATCTCCTCAGATCCAACAACCATATCAAATCTATTTGCTAAATACTTTAGCAAATCGGTTACTGAATATCTTCATGATCCTGATCCTCACTACTTTAGTTATTTAGATGGTTGCACTCAAACCTCTCTTTCATCTTTTACAATAACTGAAGAAATGGTACTTGCCAAAATCGTAAGTCTCAAAGAAAACTTTAGCCCTGGTCCTGATGGCGTCCCATCAGTTGTTCTAAAAAAATGTATGCATTCTTTGTCAAAGCCTCTAACTGCACTCTTTGAACTCCCTCTTTCCCAATTTGTGTTTCCTCATATATGGAAAGATTGATTTATATTTCCCATTCATAAACAAGGCAATAAAACTGAAATTAACAATTATAGACCTATTGCGAAACTTTCATGCATCCCAAAACTTTTTGAAAGCCTCGTTTATGATTCCGTTTATTTTCATTGCAAGCCCTTATTCTCCCCCGCTCAACATGGTTTTCTTAAAGGTAGATCCACTACGTCTAACTTAATTGAGTTTATATCAAAAGTTTTGTCAGCCCTTGAGAATGGTAATGAAGTTGATGTTGTATACACTGATTACAGCAAAGCCTTTGATAAAATATCCCATAAGATAATTTATCTCAAACTTAGAGCCCTAGGCTTTCCATCTATGTTTATAAACTGGATAGGCTCCTACCTTGCCAATAGAACTTATGGAGTCCTCTTCCGTAACTCAATTTCCAGTCCCACACATGCAACTTCTGGCGTCCCACAAGGTAGTCACCTTGGCCCCCTTCTCTTCGTCTTATCTGTTAACGATGTCTGTCTTAAATTAAAAAACCTAGATATCCTAATGTTTGGGGATGATAAGAAAATTTTTAAGATTATCTCAACTCCATCTGATTCTTTACTTTTACAAAATGATCTTAATATCTTTTTTGTTTGGTGCATGCATAATTTCCAAGAGTTAAATGTAGGTAAATGTAAACAAATGACCTTTTCGAGCAAACAAATCCCATCTCATAGAGTATACACTTCCTTAATGACGACGTCAACGTAGTCGATTCTATTAGAGATCTTGGTATAATGTGTGACAAACACCTCAATTTTCGTTCCCATTTTGACCAAATTATTAATAAAGCTAATAGATCTCTCGGTTTTATTAAGAGATGGTCAAAAGAATTTTCCAACCCCTATGTAACTAAAGTGCTTTACATTTCCCTAGTCCGTCCTCATCTTGAATATGCATGCCAAGTATGGTCCCCCTTTTATGAAAACCATTCTCTCAGAATTGAAAATGTTCAAAGACCCTGGGATGATACATCCAACTTGCCTCCTTATGCCGATCGACTAAAACTGATAGGTTTGCAACCCTTATATATTAGACGCAAAAACGCTGATATATTATTTGCTCATCAATTGTTAATGAGCAATATAGATTCCCCGGCACTCCTGAGTGATATTCATCTTAACACCAACCCTCGAAATCTGCGATCAGTCCCCCTTTTCTATATCCCCCATCACCGCACTAATTACGGGCACTTTGAACCAATGTCCAGAATTCTCCGTCACTGCAACGCTGCTATGCTAGTCTTCGACTTTAACATTTCTAAATCCCATCTGATACCCTTTACTTTTTCCCTTTTTGAGTCCGAATTCCTCGTCCCTTTTAATTTTAAGTCTATAAAAATCAAAATTGTTAGTTCTTGTACATTAAAGAGCTTTTATGTGGGCCTTAGGGTCCACATGACTTAATGTTGTAAACTGATAACAAGAACAAAAAAAAAATTTAAGTTAGTGTTAAGTTAAGCTAAGTTATGTTAAGTTATAGCTTGTATTAAGCTGAATAAATAAATAAATAAGAAGATTTGGTAGAATTATTTCCACTCGAATATTTAGAGGACAAATAACTTCAAAATTATTGGATTCTGCACAAAATATTGTCGTTCACATTTAATTTAGGTTTTGGAGGACCATTTATTTTTAACAAAAAACTAAAACCTGCAAATAATAAATTGATTTTCGACTCAATTATATTGAGACCAAAAAAAGGTATTGACTTTAAACTTTCTACATCTTATACAAAGTGTTGTTATCAACATTTTTTACTTATAATAAAATTAATTTTTTACAAAAAATACCATTTGAAAATTTTGAAAGGGTAACAGTGCGAAGTTGTCGTTTGTCGCATCCTAGACTCTGTTTTGTATGGTTACCGTTATAATGTGATCACCCACACATGCATTACTGCATTTTAAAATATTTCATCAATATTTCATGACTTTAAAGTAGTACACACAAAAATTAAGCTATTTTTTTAAAACAATACATATTTAATTTCTTTCAGATTGGAAAGGAGTCGATTTTATTGATCCAAAATCATCAGGTAGTCCAACTGGGGAACATGAAACGAACGTTTTAAGCGATGGTAACACCGGTGGAACCCTTCGCTTCGATAAGCCAATACCAGAATCATCACTTCGTTGCTTAGATGATCCAACATTAGAGTCAGATACATCAGCGATAACAGTTCGCAGTAATGCAACAGATGTTTTGGAAAAAGCTCGTGACCGCTTTGACCGTTTCTGGGGAGGCAGCAAAGAAGACAGCGTCTAAAGCTTTTTATATCTACCCATATATAATTTAAGTAGATAAATATGATCAACGAGTAAACTGAGTTTACTCTTACTACAGAGTAGTATATTCTTAAACCGAAACAAATGAGATGATCTTAAATTTAAAAAAAATTACTAAATCAAAGCAATCAAGAGAAAATAATTTTTTGAATTTTGTTAAAAACAAAAAAATTAACAACTACAACTTTAATATGAGTCTTAACAATTTGTTTTCATTTAATTCAACATATTTTAAAAATCAGCTACTTACAATATTACGAAAGAAAAATCAATAGTTTTTAATGAAAAAAAAACGTTATTTAGTTCAGTTTCACTAGACTCGAAAATCAAGTAGTCAGTTATGGAATTTGGAAAACAATCGTTTTTAAATCGAAATCTCACTGTCATACTCGCTTCAATTTGAAATCATGAACTTAAGATCTAAAGTCCAATCTGCTTTTAAACATTAACTTCAAATTCCAACGAGTACTTTATTTTTGACCCTGAACATTTGTAATGACGTCTTCATGAAAACAAAATAATCATACAAAACAACCCGTCCAAAAAACAACATAAAGAAAAAAGGAGTCAAAATTAAAACATCATCATATAATACAATAATACCTTACGATCATTTTTAAGGTTGTAGAAATTTCATAAATGTGTTTTCTTTTGCCGAAATCAACATTTTTATTAAAAATAATACTTCCAGAGAATGTCTTCTCTCTATTGGCTCTAATGATTTTAATCGAGAAATTTATAAAAAAAGGTACTCAATATACATATTTGTATGTTAAGTGGTCATCTTCAACAGCAATGTCTTTTGTTTAAAAACTTTTTGATGATACCTACAATACATAGGTATGTACATAATTTTTTTTAAATGACTTGACAAAACTTAAACAAATAAATGAAACCTTCGTATATCAAATTCAACATTATTTAGGTTGATCGCATTCGTAGTCTAGATATTTCAGGTAAGTTATCAGAGACCATGGTATAATTATGTCAAGGTTACAACCTACGTCCGTAAAACGTGACCCATCAAAATTCCCCTTGATGATAGAAATGATTTTGTCGAAGATAGCCACTCCTCCACAAAGCGAGCTATGATGCTCTCGAAATGAATAGCGGGTAAGGTGGAGATCGATTTTCTACGAACTGTTCGATTTATGATTATCATGGTGTTGATATGACCAATGCAGAAAGAGCCCAGCTTGTTGTTATGAGTTCTGAACATTTTTAGATATTGTATTGCTATTGGTATATGTTGGTCCCTCTTCTCGTTCTAACATCCAGGAGACTGCTCATGCAACGTCAACTAATCATTAAGTATTGATTTAGATAAAAGAAGCATTTCAGTCCATCGAAACCCTGTTAGTTGTGTGGCACGTTTTGTGTTTAAACATGGTGCCATTAATCTCAAGTGTGAGTCCTTTGTTATAATGTCTATTTTAGCATTTAAGTCCCCTTTTACATTATTCTGATGTCCGGTGTGTTGTTGTAGGTAGTACTTGGAGAAATGTAAAATCGTTTTATTTGATATGAGGGTGACGACGCGACGTTGCGTACTCTACACTGGAATCAGGCCTTTAGAATCCGTTCACCTAGGCATTTCCATTCAATCAGATTTCTGATAGTTTTTTCAGTTGGGAGCATCTCAATTCCATTTCCTCCAATCCTTCCGAGTGTCCTTCCGAAATAGAGAAGCACGTCATTTCCTACGAGTATTGGGAATTTAAAATTGCTATCCCAATCATTATACTACACTAATCCCCAAGGTATCAAACTTATCAGTAGTACAGGTGGCGTGTTGGTTAGTGCGTTTGACTGTCATGCCAGAGGTCTTGGGTTCAATCCTTACCTTTGCCTTTTAAATTTTTTTCCACGGTACTACCTCTTTCGAGGAATTGACAAATCCTCCAAGAGTAATTCTTGTCATGAGAAGAGCTTGCTCAAATAAGCCGTTCAGATTCGGCATAAAAACTAAAGATCCCCTCCATCCCTGACGACGTTACTCGCACACAGGAATGGTTGAGATCTGTAAGTCACTGGGCCTAGTTCTCACCGGACTGTTTCGCCACCTAATTTATTTTTATCAATCTTATGAAGCAATTGAACTCTATCTCTCCAATTAAAGGAATCTGGCGTAGTGTGGTCATTCTTTATCAAAGTCATAGTTTCGGGTTCGTAACTAAATTCGAAAAATGCTTTTTCTTACATGAAGCGCACACTCAAGAGAACTTTCGTTTCCCTTATTGTACCAAAAGTAAAGGAAAGGTAAAGAGGGTTTTAAACGAGGTGTTGGTGCTTAATATTGCAATGACAGGAAAAAATGAGTGCGTTAAAGCATTCCACTTTCGCGTAGTAAAGCTGAAGAAGAACATAGAAATATGATCAAAATTGGGGTCAACGGTCCTGCATTTCCGAGGGATAAGGTAAGGCAAGAATTACGGCTGAATTCCCTTAGAGCACATTGAGTTTAAATAACGGCGAATAAGGTTTCGACAGGAGATATTACAACCTTGCTCAAGCAACTTAACTGAATCATCGTAGTCTCAAATAGTTTTGAACGTTATTTTTTTAAATATGTTTAATTTAAGTCAGCTACTACAGAATCAGCCCAGATATTGGAGTTAAACTCAAGCTTTCGTAGAATATACATTTTACAGATAAGAGCTAGAGCAGAGGAGAACTCAAACGTCTTGCATTGCATATATATTTTGCTGCATTTTTGGTGAAGATATCCTGTAAATGATCATTCCCCAAGAGGTGATGATACACATAATATCTAGATTCAGGATGTTCAGTTTTCTTGATAAAAGTGTGGCTCATGGATAGTGGTAAAGATTGTAAGTTTCGCTTCAACGACAATAGGCAGTGTTTAGTTTTTGACACATTTAGTACTGCACGATATTGTATTCCTTATTTAACAATGCTGTCGTGGTAACAATTTGACGAGCTTATGATATATTGCCGTTGAAGATTCACGTCCGAGGGTTGTGAACTTAAAAACGAATAAAACAAGCTGAGGGCACAGGTAAGTGAACTAGAAATTTTAGAGATCATCATAAAAATGAGAAAGCCCAGAGGCACAGCAGCATGAATCCATCTAATACTACTTGTTTTGAATGTTGTGATAGGTAATTTCAAATACAACGCAGGTGAGATCTATCAGAAGCGAAAAAAAACAAATGATCGGTCAGGTAGTCTTTTGTCAAACTCTATCAAATGCTATACTACATGACAAAAATTATATTTTTGATAATGTAAAAGTATGCTCTTTTCAAATTTTGAAAACGGTGTGATAAAGCTGATATTTAAAAGACTAATTTTCGAGAATAAGGTATCATAACAATTAAGCAAAACATAAATATTTTGTAAGTAAGTCTCCCTGTGCTGGCTCTCACCCTGACCAATTTTATTAAATAAGACAACTTTCTAAAGATTATGTGAATTGTTTTCTTTTAATATAATTTTTAATTCGTTGAAAAACAAAACTTTTAATTAAAATAAAAATATGAAATACTGGGAATATTATATATTTTATCAACAAAAATGGTTTATGTATTTTCAACAAATTAATAGAATGAACAAACCATTTTTTTTTCGACAAGTGAGTTTTCCGGTATTTTATAAGTATTTTTTGTGAAGTGTTCTTTCGTACGTTATGAGTGGTCTTAAAATTAGCTAAGCCAGGAGATAAACCGTGCGGAATGTTTTTCTTGGCGGTGTGACCGCTGCCCATCTCATCCCATACCTCATCCAAAAAAATCTGAACACCGGTAATCGAAGACTAATAGTGTGTATCTCTTTATTCGCGTTTTGATTTAGGTTTTTGGACAAAATTAAAATTATTTTCAAATATTTTTTAACGAAAAGCAAATTTTTTTAATTTGTGTAAGAACTCCCTCTTGGTTACGCCTTATATTAGAGGAACCAGAGTGAAAAACAAAAATTAAAAACGGTTCAACTAACTTTATAAAATGAAAGAAAAAAAGAGGATGGGATGCGACCCACACTGATAACTTCCCATCCCGTCTGTCGATTTGACTTGCTTAAAAATTTGTCTATATGTATCAAGTTTTACCAAATTTGCGTACTATTTTTTGTAGATTTTATTTTATTATGAAAAAACGGACTGTTGGATTTTTATATCGGATGATATATGAATATCGAAAACAATATTTTCCGTGAAATAAAATAAGTTTGAAGCCAATATTTGTAATTTTTGAAAAGCTATTTGAGTCGATAGTAAATTTTTACCAAGCTTTAGTAGGTACTGTTTTTTTTAGGTTTTTATTTTTTGGAAAAAAAAACTGTCAACTTTATCTTTAACTTATAAGTTAAAATTAGTTAGAAGCCAATATCTCAAATTTTTGAAAAGATATTTGAGTCGAAAATCAATTTTTACCAACTTTTGTTAAATTTTTCTTAGGTTTTTAATTTTTTATACAAAATCTGTCAATTCCATTTTTTTCAAAATTTTACTGAATGTTGACAACAATATTTTTTCAAAGATTAAAGTAGTTTAAAGCCAATATCTCCAAGTTTTTACCACCTTTTATACAGTTTTTTTAGGTTTTTTTTTTTTTTTTTTTTAAACCGTCGATTCGGTTTTTCTCAACATTTTTCAGAATGTTGAAAACTATATTTCTTATAAGATAAAAAAGTTTGAAGCCTAAATTTCAAGTTTTTGAAAAGATATTTCAGTCGAAATTCAATTTTTACCAACTATGAATAATGTTTTTTTAGGATTTTATTTTTTATAAAAAAAACTCAATTAGATTTTTCTCAAAATTTTATCAGATGTCAAAAACATTATTTTTCGTTGCACAAAATTGTTTTGGAGATGAAATCATATTTTAGTCGTAAAATTTTCGAGGTGACAAATTTTTTTTTTCAGTTTTTTTTTTTATTTATAAAAAAAACCGTTTATTGGATTTTTTTCCAAAAATATAATTGTTTTGTATCACGTTACAATATATAATATAAAATTTAATTCAAGCCTCTAGCGACATTGGTTAATGAGATATTTAGGTTTAACCAAAATTTTCACCATTTTTTAAACTGCTATGGTAAAAAAACCACCCACTCAATTTTCTTTCCCTTTCTGCATATTTCTGCATTATTATCTGTATAACAAAATTTTTTTGAAGTCGATATCTCTTCTGGTTTTTGAGCTATGGAGGACGAAATAAACGTCGCAAACGTACAGACGTACGGACGTACGAACGTACGTACACACGCACGCACAGACATCTTTCTAAAAATCTTTTATTTCGACTCTAGGGACCTTGACACGTTGAGAAATGTCAAAATTTTCAATTTGACAAATCCGACCCATTACAATAACTTCCTATGGGAAGTTAATAAGAGACTAATTATTACAGAAAGTTTGAGATATAAGTATACCTATTTAATTAATTAAAAAATTTAAATTTGGTTCCGTGAGTTCCCGCACGTGCACGCTTTTATATATTATTTCGATAATACACACACCGAAATATTTATAAATGCAAGCTGAATTTATTATCTTTAATATGAAAACAGATATTTTTTAGAAAACAAATTAAACATTACTTTGGGTACTTGGCAACCCTCAATTTCTATGAGTGATTTTTTAAGAGCTTGAGAACTTTTTTTTTAAAACAAAACGCATAAAATTTGCAAAATCTCATCGATTCTTTATTTGAAACGTTAGATTGGTCCATGACATTTACTTTTTGAAGATAATTTCATTTAAATGTTGACCGCTGCTGCGTCTTAGGTGGTCCATTCGGAAAGTCCAATTTTGGGTAACTTTTTCGAGCATTTCGGCCGGAATAGCCCGAATTCGAATTTCTTCGGAAATGTTGTCTTCCAAAGCTGGAATAGTTGCTGGCTTATTTGTGTAGACTTTAGACTTGACGTAGCCCCACAAAAAATAGTCTAGAGGCGTCAAATCGCATGATCTTGGTGGCCAACTTACCGGTCCATTCCTTGAGATGAATTGTTCTCCGAAGTTTTCCCTCAAAATGGCCATAGAATCGCGAGCTGTGTGGCATTTAGCGCCATCTTGTTGAAACCACATGTCAACCAAGTTCAGTTCTTCCATTTTTGGCAACAAAAAGTTTGTTAGCATTGAACGATAGCGATCGCCATTCACCGTAACGTTGCGTCCAACAGCATCTTTGAAAAAATACGGTCCAATGATTCCACCAGCGTACAAACCACACCAAACAGTGCATTTTTCGGGATGCATGGGCAGTTCTTGAACGGCTTCTGGTTGCTCTTCACTCCAAATGCGGCAATTTTGCTTATTTACGTAGCCATTCAACCAGAAATGAGCCTCATCGCTGAACAAAATTTGTCGATAAAAAAGCGGACGTAAAGCGCGAAACACATTTCGAACCGAACACTGATTTTGGTAATAAAATTCAATGATTTGCAAGCGTTGCTCGTTAGTAAGTCTATTCATGATGAAATGTCAAAGCATACTGAGCATCTTTCTCTTTGACACCATGTCTGAAATCCCGCGTGATCAGTCAAATACTAATGCATGAAAATCCTAACCTCAAAATAATCACCCATTATTTAAAAACAAGTGTATTTATTATCTTAAAATAAAAAAGTCGTTTTTACCGTTTTTCATGCGAAATAAATACAAAGGCATTTATGATTTACACATTTAATTTGACCTTCAATGAGAGCGCAAGTGAGTAAAAGTAATTAATGTTTTCTTAAAAGTAATTTTTTATTTAATTTTTGAGTTTTTATTAAATTAAAAAGCTTTTTGTTGGTTTCTTTCTTAAAGGTATACCATGAGATAGGCCTGTCAAATCGAGAAATGCCACGACGTTTGTGTAGTTTGAGCCTAAAGACGAGAAGAAGTTTAACTTGGAAGATCCAGACGGTGGACATAAATATTGGCGCTCTAAAAACGACCCCAAAGTAGTGCGCAAACTGCGAAATTTTGGTGGAGGATCCCTTATGCTTTGGGGGGGGGGGGGCATATGGTATAATGGAACTACTCCTATTTGCTTCTTGAGAACAAGAATGGATTCTTTTTATTACATTAAACTGCTCGGTGATGTCTTAATCAACTTAGGAAGGGAAATAGGGAAATAGTCACTCCAGCAACAAAGAAATTCCTGGAGTCCTGAAATATCACCACCCTCGACTGGCCAGCAATAAGTCCTAACTTAAACCCGATTGAAAACCTGTGGTCACTTTTATCGTCAAAAGTGCTTTTATAATTATTTCGTAGTGAGTTTTTAATTTTTAGTTAATTTGTTGCCTAAAATTTAAGAAAAAGAAATGAAAAGTGTTCATTTAGCTAGAATAAGTATTTTTATTATGTTTTTCATTAGTTTTTGAAAAAAGTGTTATATTTTCTCCATTTATTTCGACAATAATACTGCCTTTCAGTCGCGAGGCGTAAATAATTTCAAATGGTAGGTCGAAGAAAAGTTTGTTACCAACAATTTAAATTTCGAAAGTTTACTTGAAATTTTTTCGTGCAATGCATGTCTTCGCATCAAGCCAAAAAAGTATTCATCAATTATTCAAAAACAACGTTACTATACCTTTAATCATTTTATTAAATGTAACAATGAGCTTAAAGCACAAAAAAAGTGGTTTCGAAAGAAACTTTTTTGACAGATGCACATATATGTATTGTATCAAACGCTAAAGCTTTTATCAATTCCGACTCTTGTAATCAGAGTGAGACAATTGAAAGAGCTGCGAAGATAACCGTTGCAGTTGGAGATTCCTTGACTTCTAATAGCGCGTACTCTAACTCTCTGACTGATAATACAGATAATTCCGATGTGCGTGCTATTCATGTCTCAATTCTGCACTCTGACTTATTATCTACTGATAGCGCTAATGCTGTTGCTACGTGTGCTGAAGAGAAAGTTACGGCGGAATACTCTCAAATTGATGATGTTGTGGTTGATGGCCCTGGAGTTTCAAATGTTGCTGAAGTTGCTGGTGTTGGTGCTATTGCTGGTGTTGCTGATATTGCTGTAGTTGCTGATATTTCTGCTGTTGCTGATGTTGCTGATTTTGCTGATGCTACTGTTGTTGCTGTTGTTGCTGATGTCGCTGATAATATTTCAGATGTTGTTGATGTTGCTGATATTGCCGATGTTGCTAAAGTTGCTGATGGTGCTGGTGTTGCTGGTGCTGAAGGTGCTGCAGGTGTCGCAGGTGCTGCTGGCATTGCTAGTGCTGGTGAATTGCCAACTGGCACCTACAATGATGAAGCTGGTACATCTTCAAACACTACATCGGCTACTGGTCTACGATTCACGAATCCACCAGGTGTTGTTGGCAATAGAGTGCATTTTGGAAACATCAAAGTAATGCGAAAAATTAAATGGTTTCATATTTCGAATTTTCATCCAAAAACAACCGGTGATGATATAATATCATATATTTTATCGAATGTGAATGCTAACTCATCTGATTTTTCCTGCTTTTTACTCACCAAACCCAAAGGTAGTGAACGTAGTGCAAAATTCGCAAACTTCAAATTGAGTATACCAATTGATTTTGTTGATTCAATCTATAATGCGGAATTCTGGCCTGCTGGGATTATTATTCGCCCATTTATCTTCATTCCAAAAAACGTATAACCTCTTGTTCTCAGAATAATGGGAGCAACGTTGATCGTATAGTTGGAAATTTAAATAAAAACTTAAAAATTTACTATCATAATTCCAGCGGTCTAAGAACTAAAGTGACTAACATATATAATGCTTCGAGTCATACTGAATATGATATCATAATTATAACCGAAACCTGGCTGTATGATGGAATCTTGTCTACTGAAATATTTGATAGCAAACTTTACAATGTATTTCGCGTTGATCGATGTAAAACAGCTGCTGATCGTGGAGGTGGAGTTTTAATAGCAACTCGCTTATCTCTTGCGGGTAATAAAATTGATTTGCCTATTCCTGATGTCGAGCAATTATGTGTTTCTATCAATCTAGCATCACAAACTTTATATTTTTTAGTTAGTTATATTCCGCCAAATAGTGGTCTGGATATTTACCTTAATCATACTACGAATATAGATTATATTTTTAATAAGTGTAATGCTTCTAATAATGTTTGTATAATTGGTGATTTTAATCTTAGTGATATTGTTTGGACTTGGTCTGACAATGAAAAAATGTTAATTCCTTGTAATATGAAAAAAAATGTTGAATTCGAATTCATTGATTATCTATTTTCATTAAATTTTATACAAAAAAATTCAATCTTAAATTCTTTACAAAAAATTTTAGATTTAGTTTTTGTATGTAATGATGATTTTAAAACCGATGTTTTTGAAGCGCCCTATCAATTATTAAAAAACTCTATTCACCACAATCAAATTTTGATAGAAATTAGAGGTTATACATTCTTGGAACCAGTTTTTTGCTCTGAGAAAGTTTTCAACTTCGCGAGATCAAATTTTTCTGGACTTAATAATTTCCTAAGCATTTTTGATTGGGAGAATGAATTCAAATACCTTAATATCCAAGAAATGTTTTCTTCTTTTACTAATATTTTAAAAAATTCTTTTCCTAGGTTTGTTCCATGCTTATCTAATAGAAAATTGTCTAAGCCCCCTTGGTACAATAATGAGCTCGTTCACTTAAAAAACATTAAAACGAAAGCCCATGCTAAATACAAAAAAACCCTTAGCCAAATCGACTACGATCTCTTCCGCATTCATAGAAAAGATTTTGAGGTTTTAAATAAGTTCCTGTACAGAAATTATATTTTTGATACAGAAAGCAAACTCAAACATGATTCAAAAGCATTCTGGTCATACATAAGTGATAAGAAAAAATCAGTAGGAATACCAAAAACTATGTTTTATAATGATATCGAGTCAAATGACGTTGATCAAACCCTGGATCTTTTTGCCTCATTTTTTGAATCTGTCTACTCAAATTCAATATCGCATATTAATATTAATGTTGATACAACATCGCGGATTGATATCGGATTAATGAAACTTGATATCCTTGATGTTGAAAATGCTCTTTTCAAACTGAAGCCAAATTCTAAGCCTGGTGTTGATGGAATACCTGCCATAATTCTTAAAGAATGCTTTCAAACAATCTCCAAGCCATTATTAATCATTTTCAATGAATCTCTTAGCTCGGGAATTTTCCTTGAGGAATGGAAATCGTCGTTTTTAATCCCTATCTTTAAATCAGGATCTAAAAATAACATAGAAAATTATAGAGGTATATGTAAACTGTCTTCAATACCAAAAGTTTTTGAATCGATTGTTAAATCCAAATTACAATTTCAAATTAAGGAACATTTATCCGAAAATCAGCACGGTTTTATTACTGGTCGATCAACAATCTCCAATCTTGCGCTTTTTACATCTTATGTTGCTAATGCCATTGAAAATGGGTCACAGGTAGATTCTATATACACTGATTTCAGCAAAGCGTTTGATTCAGTTAGCCATGGTATTCTTCTTAAGAAGCTTCAGCATTTTGGATTTCATTCAGCAATGCTAAATTGGATTGCTTCGTTCTTAATTGGTAGAACCCAGCGAGTATCTATAGAAAACAAACTATCTCGATCTATAAATTGTACATCTGGCGTACCCCAAGGAAGTCATTTGGGACCGCTGTTGTTCATTATTTTTATTGATGACATAGTTTCAAGAATTAAGTTTTGTCAATGCTTGATATACGCTGATGATCTAAAACTGTTTCTCAAAATAAACCAACCTAAAGATTGCTTATATGTCCAGCATGATTTAAACTATCTCTCGAATTGGTGTGATGAAAACTGCCTCAAACTAAATATAAAAAAATGCCATGTCTTAACTTTTTCTAGAAGCTCTGCTATGTATATTTTCGACTATAACCTGAATCAATGTCAGTTAAAAAGAGTCGACCAAATTAAAGATCTTGGTGTAATTATTGATACGAAATTGACATTTAACTTACACATCGATTATATCGTAGCAAAAGCTAATTCAGTTGTGGGTTTTATCAAAAGAAACAGTAAGGAATTCACCGATCCCCACACCTTCGTATCTCTTTTTGTAGCAATGGTTAGGTCTATTCTTGAATATGCTGATTTAATATGGAATCCTATCTACAAAGTACATTCCGATCGCATAGAAAGCGTACAAAGACGTTTTACCAAATATGTTTTTAGGAAAATGTGTTGGGATTTTTCCCCTTCTTATTCCGCTAGATGCCAGTTACTTGGCATATTGCCTCTTAGTGATAGAAGAAACGCGCATGAAGTAATGTTTATTCGAGATGTGTTATGTAACCATATAAATTGCCCTTCGCTACTTTGTCTTATTCCCATTTATGCTCCTATAAGGTCACTGAGGGAACGAAATTTTCTATTTCAGCAACAGCATCGAACAAACTATGGGATGAATGAACCTATCTGCAGGGCTATCAGATCTTTCAATAAATTTTACTCTGTTTTAGATTTGCACTATTCTAGGGACCATTTCAAAAACATTGTATTTAATTCATACTCATTCAATTGAAGCAAATTGTTATTAATTTTAATATATGCAATATGAATTTAACTTATTTTTCTAATATTTTTTGTATTTATATTTTGCTTTACTTTATGTTTAAAGTCTGTTAAGCTAAGCTTGTAGATGAATTATAAATAAATAAATAAATAAATAAATAAATAAATAAATATATATGTAGTTGTTTCAAATGAAAATAGGAAAATCACTATTCGGAAATGTTTTGTTAAAAATAATAAATAAATAATAGTTAAAAACAAACATTTTTCATTTTACATACATATATGTACATATACATGAAATATTTTTATATTTGAATAAGTTTATTCAAATTTAAATATGCTTTATGCTATTCGATCTTATATGCACACATCTATGTTATCAAATTGGCACCAGTCCAGAGTAGGGATACATAGATAAAATAAGTCGGAGAGTTGCGCGTTATTTTCTTGTATACTTATTTTTTTCTTTGAAAAAGAAACCTACCTCAATCTGCAATATACATTTTGGTTCATAAGACAAAGGAAAGCGTTTTTTCCTTCTATGAAACCCACCTCAAGCAAACACTGAAGTTTGCAGAACCAATCTGCAGATGAGCACTGCATTGCTGCGCTAGTGCGCTGCCCAAAACGTTCGATTCATCCACTCAAAGCGAAAAGAATAAGAGATACAAACAAATTCACCAAAAAATAAGACGCAAAACATCATCTTATTTTCTTCCATAACAGAGAAGTATCAACCGCAGTGAATAGAACAAAAAAAAAAGAGGAAAGGAAACAAATATGTTCTATCCACTGAGAAATTTTATAAGACGTCATATTTGGGGTTACCTTGATGTTGCTTAATACTATCAAAATTACTTTTTTTTTCAAAATGATCAACATAGACGTCAATAGGCATGATCTTTTGGCATCGCTATCTGCATCCAAATTCGATTTCCCAAAAAAACGTACATATCTGCAGTTGCTCTTCCGCAGCTGTTTTATTTTTAAGTTGGTAGACTTG
The DNA here is from genome assembly GCA_951509635.1 of Eupeodes luniger. Classification (NCBI taxonomy): domain Eukaryota; kingdom Metazoa; phylum Arthropoda; class Insecta; order Diptera; family Syrphidae; genus Eupeodes; species Eupeodes luniger. The sequence goes on along the minus strand of OX608073.1, from coordinate 171,328,673 downwards.
TCTAGCTATCAGATAATAAAACAAAACAAGCATAGAAGTCCAGCAAGGCCTCCGCCTCCTCCTTTGTCCAGGTTTTTTTCTTGATGCTACTATTTTAAGAAAGAATTGTATTATGTACCTGATTTATAATTTCAAATACATAAATGTGGAGTTAGTGCTCCACAGAATTAATTGTTTGTCTCTCGATCTGTCCTTTTTTTAAATACGCGGACACACAATGTTTCAAAATATATATATATTTATTAAGGGAAATGGAGAGGTCTTTCCTTCTTTACCGTCGATCTATAACCAGAGAGAAAAGAACTAATAGAGAGAACCAACTTCGACGGTTGCTCTCCTTTTGCCTACAAGCTGTGATTTGCACACCAACTTTCATATGTATGAACTCCATATAAAAAATGTGGGGAACAAATCCTTATGCAAGTTGGCGTGCATACTCACCACCAGAGAGAACAAACTTTTCTCTCTTTTCTATCTGCTTACCACCTTTGAAAAATGGCGACCACCTTTGAAAAATGGCGGATGTAGTCACCTGTTCAGAGGCGTTCAAAGAAAATTCAAAATTATATATGAACAACTTTTTGGTACTCTCATTGTGTTCGTTTGGGAGTAATATCATTCGAATATGAAGTGAAATTAATTACTCTTGTTAGGTGCCAGAACAATGAAGATTTAGAAACAATTCTAAATTACGCATTTAGAAGTTAGTTAGTTATTTGAAGCCAATTTTAATCATTAAGTAAGTAAAATAAATTAGGTGGTGCAACAGTCCAATGAGAATTAGGACCTAAAAACATAAAACTCTGAAAGCACTACAACTATTATTTTTTTATTATTTGCTGCGTTTATGCGTTTAATTTTCGCTCAGACCGTTGAAAAATGCAAACAAAACTCAGATTTGTTTCAATTTTCAGAGTTTATCGACTTAATTTTGTCGAAGCGAGAGTTGCAGGAACATTGAAAACCAGAGTTACAGAATGTAAACATGGATCATGAAAATAAAACAACGCAGGAACATTGAAAACATTTTTATATACTCATCTCTTTTTTCCATTCCTATTTTATTTGTGTGTACTCGTTGTTTATTTTCTTTACATTACTCACGACATTTCCAAAATGCTGAAAATAAGTGATTTAAGTAGAGACTACAGACTACATAGAAAGACCGTCAACTTGTTACTTCTGTTGCCAATATTCATAGCATAAGATTTGTGAATAGGTGATAAGCTATTCTTACTGCTTTCCACTAAGCTAGTGTGTTGCTTTTAAAGGCTTAACTACATAAGCCGAAAAGTACTTTTGTACAAAAGTAAAAATATTTGTATTCTCGCTAGGTCAGTGCTTTTGTGAAAAGAATATACTTGTTCTTCAACCAACATTTAAGTCTTATGCATCATTTTTATAAGTTTTCCAGTTCTAACTATTTATACCTCATCTTTCAGTTATATAGCGACAAGGAAAAATCTATGAGGCAAAGTTCTAACTACAGTTTTTCTGAAAGTGCAGTGTGGCTTATTCATAGATGTTTGCTAAACATTCATAAATAAGTGCAAATCTAAGTTAAGGGCTAAACCTGAATAACTGTGAACATAGAAAATGCTGTGTTCAAGTAATTATTATCGCAGCCAAATTTTATAATTGATTTTTTTGGTGTATAAAAAAGCTGAAAAAGTAATTCATGACAAATAAATGTTACGTTAACACCAAAAACACTCCATTACCAAGACCGGAATCTCAGACTGACATTCGGTTTGCCTACAAGCTAACTACACACTAAATGTGAGAAAGTGTGCGTGAAATGATGCAAAAAACCAAACACATTCTCACATTTAGTGTTTCGGCCCATCAAAATGCTTCATTATAGTAATCAGCCCCATCTAAATGCTTTATTTTGAATGTTTCATAGCCTCGTTCAAAAACTAAACAATCCTTACCAACAGAATCTGAAGTGCTGACATGGTCTTAAGTTGGAAGATTTATATAGCTTTTTAATTGCAATCCAAATAAATGTTGTTAATGTATATTAAATAAAATAAAATTGACCAAATACATATTTAATGATTTATTAGTGCTGCATTTTGTTTACTTAAATTATTTGCGAACGCAATACGCGCTGCAACTGGTTAAGTAAAATTGGAAATGGACAAAGTGTAACTTAATACTTTGTAAAACAAGAAAACACACAATTTTTTCAGCTGTTGTTTTCTTAGAGCATTTTTTTGGCGACGTTAGAAGTTCAGGTGGAAACAATAGCCGGGTGCCTCCGTATTTGTTTGTACAGAAAATGCTACGAGAAGCATACTTGTGAAGTTCCATTGCCAATTTTAGCTAGTTCAGATTCCTCAATTAGAGTAGTATTTTCATCATTTAAGCAGTTCGGTAATTGCAAGACCAAATTTAAGTTTTGTTTGTTGCAGAAATATTCCTGAAAATTGCTTTTTGAGGGACTATGTTAGATTTAGAATTTTGTTTGTAGTTAGATTTTGGAATACAAATTTGAGGGAGCCATGTTTTAAAAATAAGCTGCTTTGTGTAAAGCATCTTTAAGGAATAGAAATAGGCAATATGGTTACACACAATACCAACTAAACGCTGCTATTAATTTAATTTTGTTTCTAAAAAGTTGATGAAGGTTAGCTGAAGCGGAAACTTCTTTAATAAACATACCTAAAATATTATTGGCTTTCTCAAAAATATTTTTCTAATATTTTTAAGGAATGAATGAAAATTATATTTTGCGTTAAACTGTGGGAATTCACTAAAATAAACTTCTGTACGTCAACAATAAATATTCATGTCGATTACATGATCTATTGAATGAGTTGCGCATGAATTCAGAACGATTTTAAGACGTTTTCATTTTGTGACATATGTCAAAATTTGCATTTTATTTGCTCTGCATTTATTCAACAGGTTCGCTAGAAAACCCATAGAAACCTTAAAAACTGTAGAATTTTCTATCGGTAGAAATCAACTGTCAAAATTTGTATGGGAAAAATATTCTGCAAAATATAGACTTTTATCTCTCAAATTTGAAGCAGAAATCGTAGAAAAAAAAGACAGATAAATTTTGTGTTTGTTTCTAACGTTTCCGCAAATATTTCTAATGGGGTGTTCATGTAAACCCTTGCGGAAATTTATATTTTTCTACAAAGTAGAAAATTATATCGTTACATGAATACCCTTAATAAATAATTTGTTTTGTTTGTATTTTTTTGTTTTTTTCATTATCTGCTACATATTTTACAAATCTACTTCGTTTTTTTGGGCAAAATGCTTCACTTTTCGGGCTTAGCATTCTCATCCCTGCTGTCTACATGTGTTGTGCCTTCAACATTGTGCTCACAGCACTATGTGTCTACATGTGTTGTGATTACTCATGACCCCTTTTCCATTTTGTGTTGTGGAACGACAAACTTGAAACGTTTGTGTTTGAAATTTTGAGCCGGTGAAACTACCGACATGCATGTATGTATATACTATATGTGCAAAGCCGAAGAGCAATACAAGTATAGGTACCTTTCGCATCGACGAACAGAAAATAATAAGAAATTCGGAACGAAACGAGAAAGGAACTGTACTGCCCAAGCAGAAAATTTAATTTTTGTCATGAGCATCCCGTCCCTTTACTCAGCTCCTCGCTTGCCAACAAACTTTCGTCACAACGTTGTGGGCACAACACGTGTAGACAGGCACTAAGATGGCTACCGAGGTTTTATATCTTTATGAGTGTTTTTGGTTGTATCCAGGGATGCCATTTGTAGCTAGATCTAGCGACATTTCAACTTCTTCCGCGACAAAAAATATTTTGATGTCGCTAGATTATTTCTAGCGACTTTTCTAGCGACTTTTGAAGCAATCGTCTCTGCCTTATTTTCTTAAAAAGTACCTTAGGTACAGTTCAATCCGCAATAAAAATTTTTGAAGGTGAACATTGTGATCCATTTGAAATTCTTTAATTTTGTTACTGCGTTCACTATGTGGCGGTATTATTATTCCCGATGTTATTAAGACTGACAAAGACTATTTAATTTGCGATATTGAAAACAATTTGTTGACACACCCATACCGGGGTTATATATTTGAATCTTAAATAGTAGAATCTAAATTGGATATCAGCATAATAAGTGCTGTAAAAAGTAATTGTATTTCTTTTACAATTAAGTTTATAAAAGATATACAAAAAAGGGTTTCAAGCAATTACATTGCTTTAGAAAGAATGCAATTGCTGTCAGTTCAAAATGCGTTAAGAGCTGTAAAAGATCGATCAATAACTGATTTGGCTAAAAGCTTAGGTTTTCTTGATGAAGACATAGAAAAGATCTTAAAGCAGTGGACAAATATTAACTTTGTGCAATGGAAAGAACTGCATGATAGTGTTAAATTTTGGGGAGAAGTTTCAAAGTACAGAGATGCAGCGGGTGTCAATACTTATCAAGAATTATTTGAGCTAGCTCGAACTGTGATGTCACTTCCCCATTCTTATGCTGAAGTTGAGCGCATTTTTAGTACGATGAACCTTGTGAAAAATAAAACCAGAAATAAATTGTCAACAAAAACTTTAAATTCTATTATTCTTATTCGAAATCAGCTTAAATTACTTAACAAAAACTGTCATACCTATGAACTACCAGAAATCGTTTTAAAAACAAATGTATTTAAAAATAATGCTGTTGAAGTTCTTGCAACTGAGAATATTGAAGAAATCGATAGTGATCTTTTTGTATGTGATTCAGAATAAATATTAAGTATTGTTTTACCTTTATTTGTTTTTTGTTACTCTAGCCCTAAGTTTGTTTGTTAAATAACTTTGAATTTTTGAAACAAAAATAAAGTTATTCAAAAATAAATGTTTGTTGATCTTTATTTTACAATTTTTTTCTAGCGACTTCTAGCGACTTTTTGTCTCCAGAATTTCAGGCAATCTAGCGACTTTTAGGGGTTGGCCTAGCGACTTTTCATTTCAGCTTGTGGCAACACTGGTTGTATTCTGTAACTTATTTTGTGTATCATGTTCTTGTACCGCAGCATATACATAATAGGATAGATAAGAAAATTATAACAAAACAGATATTTTGATCATCACCCAATATCCTAAGATTGATTGGCAACTCTGTTGTGTTAAAGAAAAGTTCAGTTTACGGTCGCTCTAAAATAATTCTGTTTAATCAGTTTATAATTAACAAAATTGTGTGATTAATTTGCATTACCAGTGGTACTTACATAAAACATTGAAATTTTGGTGAGTCCAATTGATTTCATTAGTTTTTATATAACAAAAAGCATCAACTCAAACACAACAATCGAAATGAACCGTACACAACCATCGTCACAAAGATCTAGTCATTTCGCGCAATCACAGAAAAGACCACACAAGGAAATAGTTCCAGATTCTCCTCTTAACAATGGTCTGGGTATAGGCAAGGAACCCGCAGTTGGGACAATGGCGATATCTGACCTCAAACTGATAATAGAGGAATCGTTATCTAAAATGCTGGATGTTAAACTAAAAGACATGCCAACCAAAGCGGACTTTCAATTCATCAGAACCGAATTAATGAATCTACAAAGAAAGAGCGATGAGCTGCAGGTTCAAGTTGAACATTTTGATGCACGTTGTGTAACATTGGAGCGCCAGGTCGAAATGTAACAAACCAAGGCCAATGAATATAATGTCTTTGTCCATCTCCCCATACAAAATGGAGAAGATGCTAGTGAACGTGCGAAGGATTGTTGCGTCAATCTGTTGCAAGCAAATGAAAACATAGTTGCAACAACGAAAGTTTTGAGGTCCAGTAACAAAAACAAGGCAAACGTCATCGTCAAAATGCGTAACATTGAAGATGTAGGACGGGTCTTGAAGGCTTCATCAAGATTGCGTAACACTGGTATTCATTTGCACCGAGATCTTCCAGCTTCGGTTCGTTCAAGAAGGAAAAAACTTAATGATTTAAAAAACGAAATTCTACAGAAAAATAAATTTATAAGAACACAGTTTCGCGGACAAACATTAATTGTAGAAAATAAAGCCTTCTATTTTGACAACCATAACAGTTTGATGTGTGAGGGAGAATGTGGAAAATTGTTGTTACTTCAAATTATAGATGCCAGCTGTAATGGGCGCATTCAAGCGCCATCTACACATTCAACACAACAGCATAAAGTACCGGGTGTATCTGAATCTTTACGAGTTAATATTTCTGAAAATTAAGAATAAGCCGTCTGTCAGTCGCTTAGTAATTTTAGTAATAGTCTTAAATATTTAAATATTTAAAGTTATAATGTTAATGGTTTAAAAAGTAAACTATTGTTCTCTAACTTTTTTAATTTTGTAAAAACTTTTGATATATTTTTATTATTTGAAACCTTTATATTAAAAGAAAATTATGAATTATTTAACTGTAATTTTAACTAATACGAGTTGGATTGGGTTGAAGCGGTCAAAACAAATAAATTTGGAAGAGCAAGTGGTGGATGAATATATGGCTTTAAGAAAATATATAAACACTTTTTGAAATTTGAAAGCATCGAAGGTCATAGCACTATTAGCTTAAAGTTTCGTAACACCTGTAAGCACCGTATACTTCCGGCATACATAAACTGCAACCACTGGGAAGATGATTTCAACATTTTGAATGATATCGTTTGTTCTAAGCAGGAGCAAAAATTGATAGTGATAGGAGATCTGAACGCAAGGATAGGAAGGGAACAAGGATTCTTCAATGAAAATGGTCACCAGTCCCAATTAACCCAACGAAGAGCTTCGAAAGACACCAAAACTGATCGAAAAGGTAGATCACTTCTTGATTTTGCTGATTCCTACAATCTAACGATACTAAATGGAAGGTCTAAGGGTGATATCAAAGGAGAGTACACCTTTATAAGAGGAAATGCATGCTCTGTAATAGACTATTGCCTTGTTGCTGATGATTGGTTTTATGAAATATCTGACTCTAAAATTTATGCAAGGATTTTCTCCGATCATATGCCAATCTCTGTAACTTTGAATATGTCCAAAGTGAATCATTCGCTAGATACCAATGAACTTTTATGCCCCAGATTAATATGGCGAAACAATTGCAAAAGTTCGTACCAAACAGCATTGAATTTGCAAATGTATGCATTGCATTCGAAAGGGGAAGCAGTATCGATAGAAAATATGCCAGATGTTATTCGCAAAGCAGCGCCGAAAGTTATCAAAAGAACTCATCAATTTCAAGCTAAACAGCAATGGTTTGATAATGATTGTAGACGAGCGAGAGATAAGGTATTTGCTTTTCTTAAGCTATTTAGAAAGTATGATACCTGTTATTTTAAACAAGAGTATGTCAAAGAAAAAGCGACGTTCAAAGAAATCTGTTCGCTTAAGAAAGCTCAATACTACGAAGAAAAAGCACAGATCATAATTGGGAGTAGAAATACTAAAGAGTTTTGGAAAGCAGTTCGTATTTTAAATGGATCAAAGCTTAGGATTGGTATAAACATACCCACATCGGATTTAAAAATACATTTTCAATCCCTTTTAAATGTAGAGAAGTCAGCTCTACCTTTTCAGTATTGCGTCAATTACATCAACGATCAAAAAATGGACCAGCCTTTCACAATTACAGAACTAAGAGCAGTACTAGTTGAAATGAAGGAAGCCAAAACGCCTGGAGAAGATCAAATCCCTCACGAATTTTATAAGTATTGTTCTGACGATTTTGCCAACTGTCTTTTACATCAGCTCAATGAATTGTATGGAAATGATTATATCCCTCCATGCTTTGAAACATCTGTTATTCTTCCAGTTTTCAAAAAAGGAAACCAAAATGTGGTTGACAACTATAGAGGGATTTCACTACTTAATACAATCCGCAAGATATTTGGAAGTATTTTATATAAGCGCTTAACGAACTGGGTTGAGGAACATCAGATACTAAGTGAATTTCAAGCTGGCTTTCGTCAAGGATATTCCACTGTGGATCAAATTTTTACACTTAGTACTATTGTCGATATCAAACGCACTCAGAGTAAAAAAGTTTATGCTTATTTTATAGACTTTAAATCCGCATTTGACAGTGTTGATAGAGATTTAATGTTTTATAAACTATCGGTATTGGGTCTACCATTTAAAATGTGGAAAACACTAAAAAAATGTATTCAAATTGCTCAGCAAAAGTTTGGGACGGGACCTCGATGTCGGAAAGTTTTTTGACTCCTACTATACAAGGATGTATTTTGAGCACACTACTGTTCTCCCTCTTCCTTGATGATATTGTTTGTTATTTAAATGGTGGGATTGATATACGAGGCAGTCTAATCAAAGTCTTGATGTATGCTGACGACATTGTGATGTTAGCCGACACTCCCATAAAACTTCAGATGATGATTACCAAATTGGAAGAGTATTGCAAAAGATGGAACCTAACCGTAAATCGTGCAAAATCTCAGATAATCGTGTTTGGTAGAGGTAAGGGACTTTGGAGTGGTAATTTTAATTGGAAACTTGATGGGGTTCCTGTAGAAATAGTAGACAACTACAAATACCTTGGCTTGGTAATGACGCCACAAAATAATATGAAGTTTCATTTAGGAGAAAAACTAAAAAGTTCAAAAAAAACTATCAACTCTACTTGGTCCAGCTGCATGAAAAATAAAAATATTGGTCTACGTGCAAAATACCAGGTATTTGAGGCTACTGCTCGATCAATTATGTTGTATGCAGCCCAGGTTTGGGGATACCTTCAATATGAGACTGTCGAACAACTGCGTAGAATTTTTCTCAAACGAGTACTACACCTGCCCATGACAACGCCCACTTATATGTTACATATTGAAACTGGACTTCCACCAAAATACATCACAACACTGAAACTACATTTCGACTACATCCTTAAAGTGCTTAACATGAATGTATCTCGTCTTCCTAAAATAGTAGCAACCTGTGCCTTGGAAAAAAAATCGTCATGTTTTGAAAAGTGGAAGGAATTGGCTGAGAAGACCGGATGTCCGCTCAATCTAAAAGCGTTTAACTTTCATCAAATGAAATCAGAGTTATACAATATTCTTCGGGTTCTGGATGAAAGTATGCACAAATCATTTATCGAAGAAGCACAATCTTCAATATACAGAGTATATTATCCCAAGCTCGAGCACGATCTCAGCAAGATAAGTTATTTCGGAAATAATGAGAGTGTTAATAAAATATCTACCATTTTTAAAACACGAGGAGAGTTACTGCCGTTAAATTTTATACCCCACCGCCCAGATCTCCCAATCCAATGTAGTATGTGTAATCTGAATACTCGTGAAGATATAATGCATTTTGTGGGAATATGTCCATTACTAAAGAAATACGAAAACTATACTTAGGAAAAGCTATTTTCACAACGGAAGAAGTTATTTATCTTTTTATTGGAAATGATTGGTCGGATCTTTTCAAATTTGTAAAATCCGCATTACGATATCGAAACCAAATTTTAAGAAAAGCATTTTAATTGTAATAATTATAGGTAACTTGAGTAACTATTTTTTTAATTTATATTTATATTGTCAATCTGACAGACGGCTTTTGCCATGTCATAAAAGATTTGTAAACCTTATGTAAATTCTTATAAATTATTGTATGTAATAAAATCTTATTCTAATCAATCTAATCTAGATAAGAAAATTAGCGTAACCGAGAAACAGTATCTATCTACTTAAAAGAAGCGAACCAAACTCGAGGAAGACCATATTCTATATCCGTATATATTATCTTATCTACACAACCAATAGGCGATCGCTTAAGAACTTAATACTACTTGTTCTTGCTCTTTCTTATCATTAAAAATATATTTTCAATATTTTTCGTCTTCGAATGGAAAATCTACTAATAGTCCAACACAAAATTCCCAAGAAAATCCCTCATGGTCGTTGATGAAATATTTAAGAAATGCGTATGCCCCCACCTGTTTTGGTGCTTCGCCAAAAGTTTGTGCCATCCATACAAACTAAAATAAGCAAATATTCTACAAATTTGTCTTTAGATTTCAAATACCTAGAAATAAAAACAATAAATAAGCAATAGAATTCGCTGTCCTGTCACTCTGTTCATTGTTCAGTTTATTGGGGTTGATAGCTTTCGGTTAAAATAAAACAAATATAAATTTGCGATTCTTATCATGCTCTCCTGCTGTTCGGTGACATACAAACTTTTTTGTATGTATTTATACTCTGGTATCCGAGAGCTCTCGATTGCGACGACTTTTCATTGGTTACATTTGTTATCCGAAAATTTCTTTAAAAACCCACTATTTTAATCGCATATGTTAGGAAGTAAAGGGCGGGAATTCGACCATTCTCAAATATTTTTCCAATTTGTTTTGCGGAATTATAAACGAAGATTGATGAGGTATTATTTGCCTATTTTTCACTTATGTCTCTTATTGCTTGCAAAATTCGTTTGACATGGCCAACTTTAACAACGCCTAAATCTTTTAGATCTCGACGCACTAAACTAAGAAGTTCTTTTCCACGAATGTCATTCTTAACAAATGTATCTGCATACTCCGACATTTGCATTGCTTCCAACCAAGTTACAACCTCATTAACACTCCAATTACAAACTGCAGCTCTTGTATTAGCAGTTGGTTTGAATATTTGACTGTTAGCTGTTGATCCACTGCGAAGCCGCACCCAAAATGGTTTTGATTTCTTGCGAGCATCAAGCTAAAAAAAAATAATTATATTTTTTATAATAGCAAGTAAAAAGTAAAGAAAATACAAACAAATAACTCACATCTTCATTAGGAGCCGCGGCATTGAAATATGCTCGAATCTTACCATCGACACATTTTAGAACAGAACATTTCTTTAACTCCATTTCCATGTTAGCTAAAGCTGCACTCAGTTTGAACTCTAAGTCCTCTCTTAATATCAAACTGTGACCACGTTCTCGAAGTAGGGTACATGTGTCATCGTATAAATGTCGGGAAGAATCAATAACTTCCACTAATTTCATTCTAAGAGTTGGTCCTTCTAATAATTTACCATTTGGGTGAATGGATTCCAAGGCATCTGCAGTTCTGCATGCAACATCGTACAGATTCCTCTGCAGCGATGGATGCGAAATAATAAGAAACTTTACCCATTTTACAAGCGAACTAATAGCCTCAATGAAATTTAGTAATACATAACACTCTCGTTCTGAGAGAACATCTTCAGAACTTGGGGAGCCTTGTTCCAAACCAGTTGATGATTGATCTCTTTGTATTGAAATACTTTGCTGACGCTGCTTTTCTTGCCATTGCTTTAATGACACCTCGAGGTTACGATTTCTACCAAGCATTTGTACTCTATTTTTGTGAAGAATTCTGATCATTCCCGGTGGCTGAAGCCACGCTTCTCCATCAACTTGAATTGGCACTTCTTCGTCGCCAAGAATGTTTATTTGGACACTCTGACACTGAGCAATTCTGTGATGCTGCAAATTAATAAGCCTTGATGCAGCCATTTGAACAGATCCAAAAACCGCAACAACTTCAAGGATACGGTCATCAAAACTGGGAGCAAGAAAAATATCATCTTTCTTGGTTCCACCCCAAAAATTTGTGCCTCCCATAAAACTAAAATAAGTTAACATTCTACAATTTTGTTTTATAATGTGAGCTTTTATATATACCTAGGAATGTTAAGAATAACAATTCCCTGTAGTGAAGGCAAGGGAATTCGCTGTCCATCGCATTCTAGTTGAACGCGTTGTTCAAGATTTTTATACGTTTTTTGTAATAACTGTTTTGAACCCAATACTCCATACCACATGTAATTTCTTGCTCTTGACCGACACTTCTCTGGATGCTCTTCTCTCTTGTTATGAAAATCAAGTGAAATCTTAGCATCAATTCCTATGCCAAAATAATTATTCATAACGCATTTTTCATGGTAGCCTTCAAGAAGGGTTTCATCTGGATCCATCAAAGGACTAACAGCTGCACACAAAGTATCCGCATTAGCAAGAAGACACTTTGATATGAAACCAGTACCTGTAATGTCTGAAAACAAAATTAATGAAACTTTATAGTCTAGATAAAATGTGTTTTTAGTACTTGGCCATGTAGGAAGACGAACTAAGGGATTAATGATAGGAAGTTTCTTATTCGCATCATCTATTGCTTCTTTATCCTTCGAAATTTGATCTTCCCTATCTTTTCCTTCACCATGATCAAAGCTAAATGGAGACGATCCCATCAATAAGTTTGTTTTTGATCCTTTAAGTGTTGGCATAGACATAACTTCATTTGGCTAGAAAACAATTTTAAAAACGGTTAATGGTTTGATAAAAATAAATATTAGTTATTATATAAGATGATGCATTAAACGACCTCGTTATAAAACACGTTCTTTCAAATCACTTGATATCGGATCTTTAACTATCGACTTACTTTTTTCTGGTAAAAATGCTCTGTATTGTGTATTGAAATACCAAAAAATGTATTCCTATAATCTATCAAGCAATCATTTTCTAAATGTTGATGTTGAAATTGTGACTTAATTCATACTTTGGTCCAACTGGAGGATAAAACATAAAATTCAGTGCCACTTTTCTTTTATTCTCTATTTCTATACAGTAATTTCCGCTTAATTGCACCTCGCTTAGTTGATTTTCCTGGTTAATTGACCGAAAAAATCTCGTTCTGCATTTTCCCGGCTAATTGAACCCCTTTTAATAGAATTACTCGCATAATTGATCTTAAACAAATGCAACTAACAAACTAAAAAAAGCCAAAATCAATAAATGTATTGATAATCGAAGTAAGTTTTTTAACAGTAGCAATGTAATTGGCAGCACTGCTTACTTCATAACAAATTAAAAAATGACAGCTCCCTGATATTTGTTTTCTGTCATTTGCAATTTCAGTTTTGACCATAGCGTCGCGTCGTCGTCAGTGGCATTAATTGAAATGAATATTGTATCTTATAATTGACCAACTGGTGCAATTCAGCGGTGTTCGCCTTTATAATGGTGCCATTGGAACCATTATTTTTGTTAAGTCTCTGGTCGATTTTGAAATCGTTTTGGAATGAAAGCCTCTTAAGTAGTTTTTGTATTTTTCCTCTACTCTTTCAATGAAGTGTGTTTTCATTTCTAATTTTACACAATTGTATTGCTTTAAATAAATTAAACAATTTGTTGAAAGCAATAATTTTTTTTTCTAAGTTTTAAAATTTGATTGCGATAAGGCATTGCGTTTTGGTAGTATCTGTAGATATTATTAATATTACTGTTTAGTAGCGCCATTATACTTCATCGACTGAAACTGAAACTGCTGTTCAAAAAAAACTCTTCTCGTTTCGCATAAAACAGGGTATTTTCCAATGAAATGGAGTTACACAAGCTGCAGTAAATAGGCAGATCTTTTCGATGTCGTATATACATAGTGTAGGTTTATAAGCTCCCCTCTCATTTTTAATATCTATGCAATAAGTGCCTGACTGTTGTCGTCCTGAAAATAATTTTTTTCACATAAATTTTGGTTCGGTAGGCTATACCTAGATTGATCTATGGGCCGAAGCAGTCGGTTTTATGCTGTTCGTCAACCTTCGAAATAAGCTCCAAGAGTTTGTCCTTGGACAATCTTCCATTTTCACCCAGCAGTCTGAAATCGGATCCGCAGTAGCTCTCAAGTTCTTCCAATTAATTGTACCATGCATTTTTTTTAGCAATTGTATCTTCATCTTTCATCTGGCATTTCAAGTATTTTTGTGATGTAGTCTTCATGACACTTCAGAGTTCTTATGTAAAGACTCCTGTACAATCGGGACGTCATAGCACAAGGCGGAGCAGAGCTCCTTCGGTTCAGTAGGGCTGTGTCCGAACGGGATCGAACTGATAGGGTGAAGCAGGAGAACCAGTTTTGGTGGCTTCAATCTGCACTTGATAGTGGGTAGTCGGGATGGGGTTTTAAGCCTTGGCCGGCTTACATACTTGTTTTATAGTTTTAGGGTTTAGTTTTAAGTAGAATAGGCATGGTGGCACAAAAAAAAAAAAAACATACAAAAAAAATACAAAAAATACAAAAAAGAAAAATACAAAAAAATACTAAAAAAAAACTAAAAAAAACATGGAATAATCAAAAAAAAAAAGACAAAATATGAAAAACAAAAAACGTTAGATAGTTAGATTTGCTGCTGTGGTTGTTCTAGTTTTAAGTAGTTTATAGGTAGAATAGGTAGTTTTAGTTAGCTTTAAGTTTTATATTAAGGACCTTATTTTAAGTAGTTTTAAGTAAAAATAAAAAAGGATATTGATATTAGTTTTTTCAAATTTTCTAATAAATACAAAATAAATAAAATTTAATTGAAGTAAAATAGATCTTAGGGCCGAAAGGCATTAGTATTAAGTATTATAGTTTAACTTAGAGTGTCCGTATGGGACCAGTAAGTTAGTAATAAGTTATGGATAATTAGGCTAGTTTTATGAATTTTTGTCTAGCTTTAAGATAGTCTTAAGAATGAATTAAAAAAAATAAAAGTGACAATCATATTTCAATCATAAGCATAGAGTTAGGGGTGGTTTTAGATAGTCGGAAACATTTTTTGATAAAATATCTTAAAAGTTGTTCGACTGCTTCATATTTTTCATATCGCCATTTTTGTGCTGCATAAAGCATTACAGATTCAGCCAATGCAATAAATATCTTGTATTTAACACTATACGAATTTTTTTCTTTGAGGTGGTGTACCATACTAAATGGTTACATCCAAACATGAAGTACCATTTTTCCTTTTAGTTCTGCTAGACCCCTTTCGGAAAATCATCACCTTTGATTTGCCCAGATTCACTCTCAAATTCCAGATTCGACAATACGCTTCAAGTTTGTTAATCATCAGCTGCAGAGTTTGAGGGGAATATGCAAACAGTATCATATCATCGGTAAATAGGAGTGCTTTGATATTTGTCCTTGTCACTCTTGTTTAACTCCCATCTTTGACTCGAACCACTTTGAGATATCGGAACCATTCCAAACCGCCGATTGCCATGATACATATTTTCAAGTACTCTCCCAAATTTTGCTGACATACCAACGTTATACAGTTTGAACAACAAAGCATTGCGATCCACTGTATCGAAAGCTGCTTTGAAGTCAACAAAAAAGGCGTACAGCTACTTTTTTGTTCAATGCAGTTGTTCGCTATAGTTTGCAGAGCAAAAATGTTGTCGATAGTAGAAAAACCGCTCCTAAATCCTGCTTGAAATTCACTGATCAACTTGTTTCTTTGTATACACTGTATCAAGCGGTCATTTAGAAGTGATGTGAAGATCTTATAGAATGTGGTAAGAAAAGATGTCCCTCGATAATTGCCTGGATCTGCTATGCTTCCTAGATGAGAGATTCAATGAAGTTTTCTGGTAGGTATTTCACCAGTGTCTAGAATGTTGTTAAACACAGAAGTTAATTCGCCGGTTAACATTTTCGTTCCGTATTTTATGAATTGTGTTGGTATTCCATCTGCTTCTTCTGATTTCCCGTCCTTTAATTTTTTTTAATATATCAAATCAATTTTTAATCTGGTGCTAATTTGAAGTTTTTTACAATTTAGTTGGTTGATTGTACTCCCAAATGCTCTTGAATCTTTGCAATTGGTAAATTTGAGAGCCTCATTTTCAAAAAAGGTGCTTCCATATACATACTTTTGAGGTAATTAGAACTATGTTTTCTAAAGGCTTTTAACCATCCGAAATTTTTGGCGAGCTTTTTCACACTCAGTATCAAACCATTGTTATTGTTGGGTTTTTCGTGGCAGGGCAAGATAGTTTGATAATGTCTTCAATATAAGCTATAGCAGTTTGGTCCTCTGAATGTAGGTTTTGTTCTAAGTCCCGTTTATATTTTTCAGCTTTGTTCTCTTTCCACCTTATTTTTGGAGGAAGTTTTAAGACTGTTGAATTCGCCTGGTCTAAGTGTTTGAGTCCAAATTCGACTACTATTGGCATATGGTCAGAATAAGGAACGCTCACGACCTCGAAATCTGCTACAATAGAAATCCAGCTTCCTTTTACCAGGCAATAATCGACTATTGAATGTCCTTGCTGAACCACAAATGTAAACTTTCCATATTTATCCGATTCAAAAACGCCATTCATCACACGGAATCCAAAGGTATAACAAAAATCTAACAACTTAACTCCTCTCGAATTTATTGTTGTATCGTTTGAATGTCGAACCTTTCGAACCTGTTTTCCCTACCTTCCTCTGTTTCCATTCTTGCAATCATGTCACCAATTACCAAAACATCATCGCTTTCCAAATGTTCGATGAAACTGTAGAGCAGGTTAAAATCGCGATCCCAGTGGTTCAATTTATGTATGATATAGTAATAAAAGTGTATAATGGTGTATTTTTTAGTTTCTACTCGTATTATAATGTTGATCAAATTGATTTCTTCGTCAAATTTGAATTCGCAGGTAGTATTTTAAGCGACTTCTTGTAGCCGAAAAGCTCGCCCTACCTCTTGTGTCGTGATGCCGAAACCCAAATAAACTCAATTTTTTTTTTAAATTATTTGTATATAAATGACATCCATTCTCAACTAAAAATGTTTCATATAGGAACACAAAATTCAATACTTTTATTTAAATTATTATTTTTTCTTAATTCAATACTTTTAATTACATTATGGAAGACGGCGCCATATTTGGCCTACCCTATTTATTAACATAAGTGTTGGTGTGTGTATGTGCTAAACTGCTTTCCCCTTGAGAAATAGGTGGAGCACTAAGGTCTTGACGGCTTACTTCAGCTGTTGTTGCTATGTGTGTTATTACACTCAAACGTTTTTAGAAAGACGCAAATAAGTCCGAGGAGAAATAGAAATACTTTAAAAAGTCTCAACCCGCAGAGTTGTGGGTTCAGGATTTTCTTGGATGGTTTTAGACCTTTCTTTTTCTTGCCTTTCTTTGTTTCTTGGCGTTGCTTTATTATTGTTTCTAGTGTTTCCGAGTAAACAAGAAATATGCCGCCGGACAATTTTATGTGGAGCAAAGACCTTATAACCAAATTAATTTAAATGAAGGAATGGTTTGAATGTTTCACCCGTTGAAACAAAGTGACAGCCAACTTTTCTACTGGTCAAAAGCAGGTTAAAAGTTTCTTAATTCACCTTCAAAAAAGTGAAGGATCCGAAGAATTCCCTTTTTTCTTTTGCTTGGAAATTTTTAAAGCATCCTCACAAGGTCTAACACATCTAAAAGCATTTCTTCATCGGAACTATTATTCTTACCCATGATGTCAATAACCATGGCTGTAGTATATAATAAATTATTTATCACTATAAATGACATTTTGCTTCTTATGAGTGTTTTTCGTATTGAGTTTTATATAAAAACTGCACATTCCTTTAATTATTCTCAGCATTTCACTTAGTGGATGAGAACAAACAATGAAAGAGAAGTGTCAAAAACACACAACCGAAAAACATCCGAGTCTTCAAAAGAAAATATGCGAAACACGCAGCATACAAAAAGTCTGAGTGTAATAACGCACTATGTTATCGACGTCAAGAAGAGACGACAGGTGTTGAATCAGATCGGTTTGGTAAATGTCATTTAAAGCTTGAATTGCAGCCATGTAGTTGTGGACAAATCCTCGCGTAGAACTCCAACGAAAAAGGTTTTTCAGGATTAAAATTATTTAATCATCGTTTAATGCACATCTTCTCTTTTGTCTAATCGATGCGGGAAGATCTTTTAAGAATGTAAAGCCATTGCTTCGCAGAGTGTTGGACGATTAAAGTGCAGCAATTACCTGGTGTTTAGTTTCGAGTTTGACAGTAAAATTCTTCGCTTTTGGATTAAACGACTTGATTTGATAAATTTGTATATTTTTTGTTGATGGTGGTTGAATAATGCTCGTACAAACATTTTTTGAGTGTTCCCTTTCTTCTCGGCCCTCTGGGCGGAATATTTTCTTTCAATGAATGTTTCAATTACTATACCCAAGCTTAAATAATTTTTGGCAGGACGTTTTAAGCCCTTAGCATGAGTATTGGTTTTTGCTCAGGCTTTACGAGTGTAATCACCTCAATAATTAAACAAAAAGGGATACGATTGCAAACATTTAGAATTTGCAAAGGTTCAACGAACACATCGTTGAATTATCAATTATAAATGGAAGTCACAAACACGTTTGCAAATTGTTTATTAGATATTAAAAAACTTATTTGAATGATTTTTGTTAAGTGTGGAAATTATTGTTAGATGAAGATTTTCACGAATTTTCCTTTTGTATAGAATAGAAATACAAAATTATTAATCTTCTTTTAAATTTTAAATGTGAAATTTGCGGATAATCCCACTTCTGACACAACTTTTTGTTACCCCTCGCAAGATTAAATAACAACTAAATGTCGTAGTTACAAATAAAATAAAATAATAAAGTCTTTTCCTTTAGTTTGCAATAAACTGCAATACTTAGACTAAATACAATTTGTAGGAGGGAATTAATTAATGAATCGCGAAAGTTGAGAGATCACATTAGGAGGTTATATTTTGATCATATATTAATAAATATCATAGGAATATATAACAATAATACTAATAACATACCTTAAATAAACTTCCACAACTAATGCGTCTAGTTGCTGATGGAGAATTGTTCAAAAACTTCATATGTTCAGGGTCCAAGCTAAGGAAATTTGGATTGAAACCAGAATGGCGTCTATCCTTTTCCTTTTCGAATTCCTGTGTAGTTAAACTTGGAGAATGACTAGAGTGTCGTCTTAAATCAGGAGGCAAATTTGTTGATAGCTTAACATCGTCACCTCGCAAGGGTGTTGGTGGTCGAACTACCACACTTATCTGTGGATATTTGGGAATATCATCATCAAGGGATTGTTTTTTACAAGACTCATCAAATGTTATTCGTTTTACATCTTGATTATTGCTAGCAGGTACTTTTATTTGTTTTTTTGGTGAGGAAGTTTGTTTAAATGTTCCCTTATCCGATAGATCTGAATGTGATCTTTGAACTTTAATATCAATCGAACACGGTAAGTTGTCATCTCTGTTGGGTTCAATAATGCTTGACGATGAAGATTTTGAAGTAACTGGCTGTGATTTTCGACGCTTAAATGGATTGGAAATGTAACATTACTTAAGTAAAGGAAAAAAAAATAAAATGTGTACCTTGAAACTTTTGCGAGCAATATCATTTCCCTCTACAAATTGTGCCAGGCTGCAGTACCGAGGTGGTTCACGTATTTTCTGATCATCACAACGATTGTCAATTTCGAAAACTATGTTTTCAAACCCAAATTGCTGTTGGTTGTTCTCAAAACAATCAACAAAAGCCACATTATGTGGCGACGATGATTGGCGACTAGACAAAATCTTCTGATTCGATGGTTGAGCTAGATCTGTGTATAATGTGGTTGTATCTTCTGTTATTGTACTATCCTGAAGAACAGCCATCATGTCGTTTCCTAGAACAGAACTAATATCGTCCATAATGCTTTCTGCGGGCATTCCTTCAGTCTCATCACTTGATTCAGGAGAGTCAATATGAGTAAAATTTTCCAACTCTAAATTCTTAAAACGAAGAAAATACATTTATTTTATATTAATAAACACATAAATATACATGGATCAATGTATAACAAGCCTCTAGCTATGGATTTCTTCGAGGAGGAAATAACATGTGTTTTTTTAAAGGTATAGAACTAGCCACACAACTTTGAATTGCGGTAATTTTGTTAGCTGTCAAGTGATTTTTCTTAGTTTGGTTTGCAATTTCAACATGAATAGACTGACGCCTTCACAATGCTTCCATGATTTAGTTTAAAAATCATTTTTCTATTCGAAATGGGTATCGCACGAATTTTATTAAGTGAGTTGACATACCGTTACATCCAGTCAGTTATAACTGACTTTTTCGTTCATCAATTGAACAAACGTGATGTGCAGAAGTTGTGGTTTCAACAAGACTACAGCTCGTGCCACAATTGATTTATGGAAGGAAAAGTTTGGTAACCACATAGTTTCACGTTACGGACCTTTAAGATCTTGAGATTTCTCGCCGCTAGACTATTTTCTGTGGAGATATGTAAATATACGATTGACCACTTGAAGGACAACATTTGGCGAGGTATTGCCTATATAGCTACGCCAATAAATGTTGGAAAAAGACAGTCGTAGCGTAGTCTAATCTGGACCTCCAGAATAGACTACGCCCGAGCCAGCCATGGTGGTCATTTCCAAAAAATCATATTTTAATTATTATTCCACAAGATTATTTTCTAAATAATGTAAATTTCAGATCAATTTAAGAAAATGTTTATTTTATCTCATTGAAAAGTTTTATACCTTTAAAAAACAACCTTTACAATAAATACATGTTTAAAAATAATTTGTGCGGGTTCTGATTTTGACATATTGCCTACTCGACGGTGAATACACAACTTAAGATTGTGCACTTTGCATGTGTAATGTGTGGTTGAAGGGTGTATTCACTATTTTTGCAGGCACGTGTAGTGTATAGGACCCATAACAAAATTTTTCAATCAAAAAATGAACTGCCAAATTATTATTGAAAATACCTTATTTTCCATACCTGCAATAAGTCACCTATCTGAAAAGGTTGTAATGAATCTATATTTTTGTCCAAAATCTCTGAAGCCAAGCTACATTCTTCGTTGCTAATAATCGACAAAATATCACTGGGTTCTCCTGGCAGTTCTTCCGTTGATGATTGGTCCTAAAAAATAAAATTTTATAAAAAAATTAAAAATGGTTTAGAGAGCGAGAACATACTTGGGCATCGGTATCAATGATTGTCATGCTTTCACCTATATATACATTGGAATCTATTTTAGGAGAAACTACTTGTGGAACCTGAAGAGTTCTATTGCTTTTAGCAGGGGAAACTAAATGATCTTCATTCTGTCTTTGCTCACATTCGACTCTGTTGCAGTTATTCAAATCATCATGTCCTCCACTTGGTAATAGATTTACGGCTTCATCCCGACTTTTATAATTTTTTTTTTCAAAAACTTCTATAAGGCGGTAATCCGAAAGTGGATTAATAAGTGCTTCAGGAGTAATGCTGGGTAAATTCAAAAAATCTTTTGTCGGAGTGCAACTAAAAAGATCTGATCTGCAACTGTCATACTTTTCTGTGGTTAGTATTTGTAAAGTTTGGCAGCAAGGGTTTTCCTCAGCTTCCTGTATACTTTCAGGGACACCGGAACTTCGACGGCTGTCTGCAAATTCTCTGGGAACTGGTAAACTCATGGTATTAAAGAAACTATCATCTAGTGAGTCCCTTCGGTTATATGGCAGTGGAGATAAACACGTTAATTGAGTCGTAGAAAGGGATGGGCAAATAATGTTAATTGGAGGAATTGGAAGTGAAGGGGAAATGTCGTTTGATGATGTTTTAAGCTTCATTGCCTCGAAGGGGGTGATTGAGAGCTTTCTTTGATAACGCTTTGGCCTTCCCGGTTCTGAATGCTCAACTAAGTTATACATTGCCCGTTTTACACTATTTGCACGACATTGAAGGGCTTCTTTCTCTGTAAAACGCAGATTTCGAGAATGTCTACGTTCTTTTGAATTTATGTGATCTTTTTCAGTCTTTTCCAAGGAAATGCTCCAATCTCTGTTGTGCATTAAAAGAAAAACAAAATTTATATTCACACATTTATCACAATTTTGTGAAATTTAAATTAACGAGTTTAAAATTAATTGAATTAAAATTGTCTTAAAATAAGTTTCAATAAGTTTTTTACCAAACAATTGACATTAATATTTTTATTTTACTAGAAAATTCTCGGAGAGACGAGACCATACTATCTCAAAAGTACCCAAGACGAGATTGTATATTTGGGACCCCATAAAAAAATCCCTTGTGGTTAAGTCAGGAAACCTCGATAGCGACGGGATGACCCCAAAGCGACTGATAAATTTTTGAGGGAAAGTTTCCCTAATCTCTAGCCGTGTGTCCGGCCGCACTGTCCTGTTGGAACCACGTGTGCGATGAAAACGATGGATGAGCTTCCAGGTTCGGAAAAAAGAAATCCGTTTTCATGCATTGGTAGTTGTCACTATTGACATTTTTCGCCTGGCCCCGAGCATTCTCGAAAAAAAGGCCCAATTATCTTGTGCGTGAATAAGACGCACCAAACAGTTATCGTGGGACAATGCAATGGCTTTTGGTGTTTCAGTAGAGGGTTATTGGTTCTTGGAGCCCACTAACGGCAGCATTGTTTATTAACGTGACCGTTTAAATGAAAAAGAGCCTCGTCGCCCCAAAAAATGGAATTCACAGTACGAAAACGCTCCAACATCGTCTCAACAAAATGTTAACATGAAACAAAATCACTTTCTTTGAGTTATTGAACGATTTGAATTTCAGATGAATGGAACTTTAAATCCATTTTAAAAATATCATGAACTAGCGGCCCGGTACGTGCTTCGTTACGTATAAGGCATAGTAATAAAAAAATAAATGATTATTAAGTTCATTTATTCAAACAAAAAAATATTTTAAATTGCTAGCTATCTAAAAGTCCAAATGACCCAAATGATATATTGTTTATATTATATTTATCAGCAAAGAGTAAAAACTAAAAAATAAAAAAGAATTGGGTACTCTTACAATGGTGGATCTATATGGGTTAGTCTAAAACAGTTGGATAAACAATATTTTTTGTTTTTCCATTTTGAGTATGAATAAATAAACAGTTGGGGGTACCGACTCTAGAACAGGCCAGTTAAGATTGTAGCTTCAATCAAATTTGGCAATAACTTTTTCACTACCAATCTGGTGCTATTACACAATTTTGGTGGATTAATATTTCGCAATAATATAATCAAATGACCAATTTTCAGATTCAAGCAATGCGATAATATACCAGCCGGTTCCAATGAATTTAAAAATTTAATTGTATAATTCATTGCCTCATCTTGATTTATAACACTGTCAATTGATTTATATGTCGTGACTACACCTGGCAGTTTCGCTTGAATTTGAAAATTAATGGCATTGATATGAATGTTCTTCGGTGCTAAAATGGTTTTGAAAACTCATGGGCAATTGCATCATTATGTAGGTGAAAACGCATATTAATGTTTAGTGTCAATTTTCGTACATATCCAAAAAACTGATGACTTCAAACAGGCGTTTATTTCATCAGCAGGAGTTGATCAAGGAATGACGGGCAATGTTTGACGAAAGTCCCCTGAAAGCAATATGAGAGCACCACCAAAAAGCTATTGATTACCGCGTAAATCTTGCATTGTTCGATTAAATGCTACTATTGATTTTTTATTCGCCATTGTGCACTCATCCCATAAAATAATTGACGTTAATCGCAGAACTTTTGGCATAGCAGAATTTCTCGAAATATTGCAAGTTGGAGTTTCAATCAGCTGTACATTCAATGGCAATTTTAATACAGAGTGTGCGGTCCGACCACCTTCAAATAATATTGATATAAACATGGGACAATCCTGTCGAGGTATTTACCTTAAAAGTCGGCATAAAATTATCTCTAATAATGTTAGTAGCACCAAAAGAAGTCATTTGAAATGCCGAATTGTATTGTTGAATATTACTCAAAATCTGCTTCGACGTTTGAGATGTCCCAAGAATAAATGAATACAATGGTTCGGGTGGAGTATCTAATGTTGGCAATCTCACTTTACCATTAGCACAACACATGCCGGGCGTTTCACCTGGAAAGTTAGCCGCATCACAATGTGGACATATTGCGTCCATCATTCCAATGTATCCGTACATACCTACTAACTATAATCAATCTGATTATTGTAATTAAAAGCAGCACGCACATTTCATCCAAAACAGCACGAGCGACGTATTCGTGATCGCCGTGCAAGATTAAGTACAGGTACAGGGTCAACAGATCTATTCTGTGCAGTACGTTCACGCTGCAATGCATTAGCATGTGTGCGTTCATCTGTAGTCTGAGATCGTCTTGATAATGTCACTTGATTTGCAATACGCGTTCGACGGCCTATGTTTGGTCGTCTTGCTCGTGGCATTTTACCTTCACTCAACAATATTTTGGAAAATATTGTTGCAATAATATTGTTGAAAGCAATAACTCAACAATATTTTGGAAAATATAAACACAACAAAGCTATAATTATCGCTGATAAAATGAAATGACATATGATGACATTAAATTTGTTTGACAGAACTAACGCCACTTTTTTTTGTCTTCGATTGTTTTGCCAAAGGTTCAAATTGGCTTTTAAGTATTAGTACAAATTGTTTGTATATGGGAGTATAGAAAGATGTTGATTTTACACCTTTTCAAAATTAGCCAAATCGGTAGAGACATTGTTGAGTTATAACATTACAACGAAAAATGGCATTGATTCTTATATATATAGATAGAAGATATAGATAATAATCGATCCCATTGAGGCTGTCCTTTTCTGCGTATCGAAAGTCGTGGATTTTCACGTAAACTCTCTTCAACCGCTTTAACGTTTTCGGGAATCCTAGAAGATCGACTTAAACTTCGCGTTCTAACAATGCTTTGAAATACATAGAGATTATTTTATTCATTTATGTAGGGTGTTTTTTGTAACTATGTGGTAATTAAAAACCACGTTAAAGAAGGGTTGTAAAACATTCCAAGGCGTTTTAAATGAATTGATTCTGCTCGTATGGACATTTAAATAAAACAGTTAAAGACACCCATAACAAACATATTTAATAAGTTCTTTATCCGCATTATTTGGCACTTTTTCAGATATTTGAAATTTAAAAATCGTAGGTACATAGCATTCTGTGAGACGTTCTCTAACGTGGCCTTATACTACGTTTCCACCGGGCACTAAACCGAGATTTAGCTAGATTTGTCACAAATCTCCTTGAAATCTCGAAGATTTACCATACAAATTTTAGTCTCCTCAAATGAAGATTTCAAATAAAACTCATTGAAATCTACTTGGAAACATTAGTTTGTCAAATCAAACAAACTTTTTTTTCGGAGAATAATTGTTGAACCGACCCATTTAAACGCCAATTTCGGTTATTGACAGATGGAAATGTCAACAAAAACTATCTGTCTCACTTCCATATGATTCAAATTCAAAACAATAAACAACTTTCAAGAAATCACAGACGAAATAAAATGTAAGTAAACAAAAATAATAAATATATACAAGAATATAATAAAACTAATTACTTACAGATGATGAGTGAGCAAATTACTTACTTACTTAAGGTGGCGCTACAGTCCTGTGTGAACTAGGGCCTCACCCAACAAACTTCTCCATCTAGCTCGGTCCCTAGCTAGATGTCTCCAGTTTCGCGCTCCGAGTTGGGTGAGGTCACCTTCCACTTGTGCGCGCCACCTGATTCGCGGTCTTCCTCTACTGCGTTGTCCTGTGGGTGTGGATTCGAAGACTTTCCGGGCCGGAGCATTGGTTTCCATGCACTCTACGTGACCCAGCCATCTTAGTCGTTGGACTTTTACCCTTCTGGCTAAGTCTACGTCGCTGTACAGCCCGTACAGCTCGTCGTTCCATCTTCTCCTCCACTCCCCTTCGATGCATACGGGACCGTAGATCACACGAAGAATCTTTCTCTCGAAACGACCCAAGGTGCTTTCATCCGCTTTTGTCATAGTCCATGCTTCTGCACCGTATAGCAGGACGGGGATGATAAGGGTCTTATATAGCGACACTTTGGTCCTTCGAGAGAGGATTTTTCCACTCAATTGCTTTCTTAACCCAAAGAAACAGCGGTTTGCAAGAGTTATTCTTCGTTTGATCTCAGCGCTGGTGTTGTTTTCTGCGTTTACAGCGGAGCCTAGGTAGACGAAGTCCTTGACTACCTCAAAGTTACGTCTGTCGATGGTGACGTTTTGACCAAGACGTCGGTGTTGTAGGTCCTTTCTTGATGACAGCATATACTTTGTTTTGCCCTCATTAACCGTTAAACCCATTTTTGCCGCTTCTGCCTCAATACTCACAAAAGCCCCATTGACATCACGCTGAGTTCTTCCGATTATGTCAATGTCATCAGCATATGCTAGTAATTGGACAGACTTTTGAAAGATAGTGCCTCTAGTGTTGACGTGTGAGCTTTGCACTATTCTTTCAAGTACGATGTTAAAAAAATCACATGACAGCGCATCACCTTGTCTAAAACCTTTTTTGACATCGAAAGGTTCTGTTAAGTTGTTTCCAATCTTTATGGAGCAGCGTGAATTCTCCATAGTCATCCTGCACAAACGGACGAGTTTGGCAGGGATGCCAAAACTAGACATGGCTCTATACAGCTCGTCCCTGTAGATACTGTCATATGCGGCCTTGAAATCGATGAAAAGATAGTGGGTGTCGATTTGTTGTTCTTGAGTTTTTTCCAGGATCTGCCGTAACGTGAATATTTGATCGACTGTGGACTTTCCTGGTCTAAAACCACACTGATAAGGACCTATCAGGTTGTTGACGATGGGCTTTAGACGTTCACATATTACGGCAGAGAAGATTTTGTAGGCGATGTTAAGTAGACTGATTCCTCTATAATTGGTGCAGTTTAGAGGGTCTCCTTTTTTCAGGATCGGGCAAACAATACTGAGGTTCCATTCATCGGGCATGCTTTCTTCCGATCATATCTTACAGATAAGTTGGTGCATGCTCCTAACCAACTTATCTCCAGCTGCTTTGAAGAGCTCGGCATTCAAGCCATCCGCTCCAGCGGCTTTGTTAGACTTCAGCTTAGATATAGCAATCTTTACTTCGTCTAAGTCGGGAGGACGGGATTGTTGGCTTTCGTCGTCTATGTTGAATGGATCATCCTGCCTGACAGCGGAATTCGGTTCGTCGTCGCCATTATACAGTCTGCAGAAGTGGTCCTTCCAAATCCTCAGCATTGACTGCGGTTCCACTATGATGTTTCCACTTTCGTCTTTGCAGCCTTCGGTTCTAGGTTTATGTACTTGTGAATTTCGTTTCACCTGTTCATAAAACTTTCGAACTTCATTTCTGCTTTTAAACCTCTCAATCGACCGCACGCTTCTCATGCTCTCTCTTTTTCCTTCTGAGAAGTCGGTGTTCCTCTCGCCTCTTCTGCTCATAGAGCTCATGAGCAGCTCTCGTCCTTTTATGCAGCGCCGCTTTGCGTGCCTGTTGTTTAGCTGCATTTGCCTGCCGACATTCCTCATCAAACCAGGGGTTCCTTGTTGGTGGTTGCTTGAAACCCAGCACGTCAGAGGCGGCTTCTCTGAGTGCATCTTGGCAATGATGCCACTGGTTTTCTATACAATGTGTCGGCGGCACAGAACTTTGAGAGAGGTTACTTGTAACTCGGTCGGAGAAGGATTTGGCGATCTCTTGCGATTGTAGCCGTTCGACGTTGTATCTTCTCCCATCATTTCCCTGTTTTGCCTTGGGCCTGGAAACCCGAAGTGCTACCTTGGCTACAACAAGGTAGTGGTCCGAGTTGATGTTAGCTCCTCGGAAAGTTCGGACATCCATGATGCTGGAAGCGTGTCTGGCGTCGATCGCAATGTGGTCAATCTGGTTGACGGTAGATTGATCTGGAGATCTCCAAGTTCCTTTGTGGATGTTGAGGTGTGGAAAACGCGTACTGGCTACCATGACGTTTCGCCCCGCAGCAAAATCTATGAGCCTGAATCCGTTGTCGGAAGTATTGTCGTGCAGGCTGTTTTTCCCGATTATTCCACCAAAGATGTCTTCCCTTCCTAGCTTGGCATTAAAATCGCCCAGGACAATTTTAATATCGTAGCTAGGACACTGCTCATATGTTTTGTCCAAGAGCTCGAAGAACATATCTTTGGTGTTGTCATCCTTCTCATCTGTGGGGGCGTGTGCGCATATCAAGCTAATGTTGCCGAATTTAGCCTTGATGCGGATGGTCATGAGGCGCTCGTTGATGCACCTATAGCTCAAGACTTCTTGCCTAAGTCTGGCTCCAATGACAAAGCCGTATCCAAATAAGCGCTGTTGGTTTTCTCGGTAGCAGTCACCAATCACCATAGTAAATATCGCAGTTTTTCATCCTCTTTTTGCCCGGCCCATCCCATCGTATTTCCTGGATGGCGGTGATGTCTGCTTTATAGCAGTCTAGGGCCTCCGCTAATTCTTCGGCTGCACGTGGTCTGTTAAGGGACCTAACATTCCACGTGCATATCCGAAGTTCGTTGTCCTTAAATCGTTTGCTTAGGTTGTCATCAGTAAATCCGTCCGTATCCGAGGCTTGTTGGTGCTTCGCAACTATGAGATTTTTAAGTGGTCGGGAAGTCACCCCGACGGCACAACCCCCAACCTGGAGGGCCAGATCCTTAGTATAACTCCAAGGACGGGGAGTCGGATAAACCGCTCCTTATAGGCCTGGGCTCCGAATAAGTCGTAGAGTGAGTGAGCAAATACATATTTTTTTTCTTTTCGAAAGGAGAATAATTTGAAGTTTGGTTGTTATGACATTAACCAAACGTCAAATTAATCTCCTTTTCTTTGGTGGAAACACCTCATGATTTATTTTAAATCACTTGCCTTAAATCTCGGATTATTTGTTGGTGGAAACGTACTATTAGAACCGTTGCGTTGAAACGAGTTCTGTGTGTTGATCCCTCTAAAATTTTGTTTCGGTATAAAAAATAAAATTTCGTTATTTTATTACTTCAGAAAAGAGTGGTTTGAGATACAATTTGAAAAATAGATATAATTCAAAGGTAAGTAGGTATATTAGTCGTTTTGGTTTTATGTTATTTTTTATATTTTTTCAGTCACAACCACCGTTACTCAATCAACAACGACTTGGTTGTCGCCGCTTGATACTCTTTTATTTCTTTTGTTACACAAGAGCAAGTATAGTTTGATATTCCTAGATTAAATAGTATTTGTAATAGAAAGAACCTGAATAAAACAACAACAATTACTTGTGTGTACTTAGAAAAATGCTAATCGGTTCAGTATAGTTCGATAGAACGAAAAAACCTGTAATTGGCTTACAACTTTCATGTGGGTGCGGTGGCGTAGTGCGTAGTGCACTAGCTCCTCACACGCTAGGTCGCTTGTTCAAGCCCAGCTCGGGCAAAAGTTCTTCAAAAAATTAAATTGAACAAAAAGCGATTAAGTACCACTAAAGGAGTCTGATGATCGGGTTGGCCCCCGTGAAATAGCTATAACTCCAGCCTATGAACTTGGTGGTAGCACACACAAGTTGTTGTTGTTTTCATTCTAAATTTTCAATAGTATTTGTCTTTGCTTAGTTAAAGAATTTGCACTTGTTGGTGACTTCGATTTATGAATTCATTAATTTTTTAGATTGGTTGGTTTTTTGCATACATATGAAGTCATCAAATATCAAAATCCATTTAAGAATACCTAAGAGACGTCATTGTACCCTTATTATTTGCTTCATCATGTAAAGGGTTTATCAATTATCGCGGGTAGACTTGTTCAAATGATAAAACTTTACTATCAAAATGAGTGTTCATTAACGCAAATATTGTGCGCATTGCCCCCATTTTACGGTAGACGTGGTGGCCCTTCACAGTCGACTCTTCAACGTTTGAAGACGACCGGTTCAGTAAACAATCAGCCAACACCCGTACGTTCAAGGGACGCAAGATCGGCCGAGAACATCGCCGAGGTCCGTGAAAGTGTACAGCAGAACCCGCGGCAGTTTATTCCTTGCCGTGCACAAGAATTCGGCGTTCTGCAACTTGGCGAATTTTGCGTCGGGACTTGGGCCTACACCCGTACAAGATCCAACTGACCCAGGAGATCAAAGTTCATGACCACAGACAACGCCATTTGTTCGTTGACTGCAATTCGAATAGTTTGGAAGAGGAATCAATTTTGGCCGAAAAATCATCTTTAGTGACGAGGCTCATTAGTTAGTTGAATCATTTTATTTCAATATAATATGTATGTATGTATAACATTTTCATATAATATATAAAAAAAATATAATATAAAATATTTATCTTATAAGTCGTATCGGTATGGCTTATGGCCGTCTACCAGACTGACGTTTTCGAAAACAAATACATTTTATTTAACAAAATAGGAGTAATAAGTTACATTGATAAATATTTTTCTTATTTTTTTTTTTTTTTTTTAATTTAAAAATCTTCTTCGACTATAAGTTTTCTATATTTAAGAGCAGCAATAGAATAATTATAAAGCGAGTCCCAGCCTTCTTCTCCATTTAATAAATTGAAGAATTCAGTTTCATCGAGGTCGCTTTTATTGAAGTAGATAATCCGAAATTCTTTTAGGACTGGACACACCGCAATAAAGTGAAAGGTATCTTCCCCTGCTTTCATATTACAAAGGCTACATAATATAGGCAGATCGGGTCGATGTGGCATATAATTAAGGTTAAGTAATTCTCCCCTTGCTTTAAGAATAATGCTAATTTTATCGATTGTGTTGTTATTTATCAGATACGATCTATTCTGCAAATTAAAATTTAATTATATAAAATTTAACGACTGTAGTAGTTCCTGAATATCGATGATCTAGCTTCAGACTCATATCTTGCATACAGTACTCTTCCAAATTTTTCCAAAATCATGTTGAGTTTTGACTCTAATAGGGCGGGTTGTACATTCATTTCTATTTTAAGATCAATACCGCATATTGAAGCAAGGCTCTCCCACTCTTTTACCATAGATCCTTTTGCTTGAATAACTGTTTTAAGAATGATTTTTGGAATTCTGCTGTCTGTCATATTCATTACTTTGACTACATAGTTAAAATGCATCTGTAGTGTATACATTATCAGAGGAGGAGTTCCTGTTTCTAGATACAGCATATAGTTCGGAGAGTTTCGTGGCAATCTGAAAATTCTTTTGATGAAAAATCGAAGAAATTTGTCTACTTCTTCGAAGGAGGTGTATCCCCAGACTTGGGATCCATACAGTAAAGTTGACATTGCTGTAGAGCGGAATATCTTTTGTTTTGCACTGTGCTGGATAAATTTACTTTTAAAACACCGTTCCCATATTGAAGATATTGCTCTTTTTGCCTCTGTTAATTTACCGTCTAGATGCTTGTTCATCTTCAGATTTGATGTTATTAAAACTCCTAGGTATTTGTACTCCCGTACTATTTCAATAACCTCACCTTTGTATGTCCACTTTTCGTTCTGCGCATGTCTGCCACCTCCACCTCTAAACACCATCATTTTAGATTTTTCGAGATTCACTACCAGGTTCCATCGTTTGCAATATTGCTCAAGTCTGTTAACCATAATTTGCTCATTATTGGATGAATGGCTGTGTTAACAAGCAAAATTGCCAAATATGGGAAGACACCAACCTACGCGATATTTTTTTTTTTTTTTTTTTTTTTTTTTTTTTTCGAATTTAACCACTTTTTCTGGTGACTGTTTATTATTATTATTATTATTATTTCTTTATTTCATTAAAAATATTTGTTTACAATTTGAAAATTAAAATAATATATGAACATGGCAAGATTGCCGTCTGCCAGAAAATAACATTTGCTTTAATAAAATTATAAAATAAATATTTGGTAGGTTTTTATTACAATTCATGTTAAATAAAAAAATAAAATATAATTTGTTGTTTTACATTCGCTCACATGAAAAAAAAAAATAGATAAAAGTTCTTTTGATAACTATTAATTTATGCGTTCTATTTAAAATTTTTTTAAAATCATATTATAAAATGTTTTAGAGTTTTGTAAATTAATATTTTTTGAAAAAAAAAGAACAAAATTAAAAAAGAATTAAAAGGTTGAAAAGCTTCTTCGATAATTTAAGGCATGGTCACAGAACATGAAGAGATTTGTCCACCCAACGGATCCGTTCATTACACCAAACATTTGTTCTCTAGAGAGAACACTATGTTGAAAATAGAGCCTTCGAATTTCTTGTAGTATCGGACAAATAGCTATGAGGTGGTAAATATCGTCACGCTCATTTCTGTTACAATAATTGCAAAGGAGAGGTAGATCTGGTCGATGCGGAATATAATTCAAGTTCAGTATTTCAACCCTTGCTCTGAAAATTGTACCTATAGCTCTCGCAGAAAGTCTATTATTGAAATAATTTGTCACATTAGTATTTAAGGAGTGGCTTAGATTTCTATAAATTTCTCTTGTTGAAGATGATGATGCTCTATTTAGATGTTGAAGATATATATTTTCATCAACTTTTGCGATAACATTGGAAAAGATATCTTGCCAATTATCTATGTTAAACTCAGACAGTTCAAAAGAAACATTATGCAACCGGGCAAGTTGAGTCCATTCCTTAAAAGGCGATGCTTTTGTTCGCAAAAGAACCTTCATGATAGATGTGTGAAGTTTCGAACTTGGTTTATTCATTACTCTTGTTAGAAAATCTGCATGCAATTTTAAATTTTTAACATACATCGGCGCAATTCCAGATTCTACATGAATTGCATAGGTCGGAGTCGAATTTGGTAACCGAAATAATCTTTTGAAAAAAAAGCGTTGTATCAACTCAAATTCTTCAAAATAGGTGTGACCAAAAACTTGAATACCGTAAGACAAGCAGGTGTTAATGGTTGCTTCGAAAACTCGGTATTTAGATCCTAAGTCTATGTTTTGGTTTGAGAAGAAAGATGGCCACATCATGTTAAGAGCTACTTTAGCTTCTCTACTCTTACGCTGAACATGTTTATTGAAGCTACCGTTAGCAGACATCAACACTCCCAGATATTTGAATTCCTGTACTATTTCAATAGGTTGGTTGTTAAGGAACCATCTTTCATCTCTCAATCTTCTACAACTCCGTGCCTCAAACACCATTATCTTTGTTTTCTCTGAGTTTATTTTAAGATCCCAGATATTGCAGTACGTTTGGACCCTATTGATTTGTAGCTGGAGAGAAGATGGATTATCCGCTAGCATAACCAAGTACATACATCTTCTTTTTCTTTTGGATAAATTTGTTAGCAATACTCGATAAAGCAAAAATATGGTCAACTGTTGAAAAGCCCTCACGAAAACCAGCTTGAAACATACTTAAACGATTGTTTGATTCTACCCAACTGATAAGTCTTTTGTATAGGATTCTAGCAAATACTTTTCTAATGGAATTTAATATTGAAATACCTCTATAATTCTCAGGTAAGCTAGGATCCCCTTTCTTGAATATTAAAAATATAACAGCTTTATTGAAACTCGTGGGAACGCAAGCAGAATCGTACAAGTTGTTATAAAAAGAAAGAAGATATTGCTTGTATTCTAAAGATGAGTTTTTTAGAAATTCAGCGGGAATGCCATCAATTCCTGGGGACTTATTGTTCTTCATATTAAATAGAGCATGATCCAGTTCATCGAGGACTATAACAGAATCAAGCAAATCAACGGCTGTGTCTGGGCAAGCATAATGAAACGAGTGCAAGTCATCTTGACATGTCAACAAGGATCGGAAATGGGATGCCAAAACTTCAGCTTGCAATATACTTGAAGACATACGATTGCTTCCACCCAACTCTCGTACATTATACCAAAATTTTTTTGAATCTTTACACCTTTCTAAACTGGTCGCTAAATTTAGTGTATAATTTAACTTTTTAGCCTCGCAAACCTGTTTGAATATTTTGTTTGCTTCCAGATATGCAGACTTAAAGTGGTCTGAATTAAATCTTCTAAACAACTTAAGGAAAGCGAAAGATTTTTTTCTGAGCCTCATACATTCGGAATCAAACCATTTATTTCTGGGTTGCAGCTGCTTGTGACTACAAATACGGGAAGCAGATGATCTAACAATTTCGCTTATTTGTTCTCCTAATTGGTCAAATGCCGAGGGGCTTGGGGGTGGCAACGATCCAACGTGAAGGTTTAATCTTTCTCGGAATCTCTCTCCCTCCTGAGGTTTCCATTTGAGTCTAGGAATTTTTTCTACGCTTGGGCAACGTGTTTCATACAAGAAGTTTGCATTCACCAGAATTGGTAAATGAGAAGTAAAAGTTGCTAATAATACTTCAAAATCATTTACAGCTTGAAGCCAATCACCATTCACTGCACACAGATCGATAACTGAACTTCCCTGCCCACCTACAAAGGTCAATTCACCACATACATCACTTCTCGATACACCATTCAAAACCCAATAACCGAAACTTTCAAGTAATTCAATTAGCATTCTCCCGTTTCTATTTTGTGTTTCATCTTTAGAGTTTCTAGTTGAGAGTAAATCCGTTTGGGTATTCAATTCTTCGATGTTTGAATTTTGAAAAAGCCCAATTCTGGCATTGAAATCACCGATCAACATTACATTTTTGGATTTGAAATTATTTAAAAAATCGTACAATTCTTCATAGTCGTTCAACCAATTATTACAGTTTAAATATAATGGGACAATAAAGTGAGTTTTGTGGGTTGTGTTACCATCTATCTGGAAAACTAATTTACTTTCGACTATTCTAAACTTTACAAAATTACTTATTTTATTTTTTTTAATACCACACAATATTCCCCCACTTGCTCTACCGTGAATATTATTTCTTACAGCCGGAATATAGCTGGTATTAAAGTCCTTAAAATATTTAGAAATTTCATTTTGTCTTTCTTCTTCTAAAAACGTTTCAATCAATATAATTATATCATATTTTTGAATTAAATTAAAAAAATCAGCTAGCATTAATTTGTTTTTAATTCCAGCTATATTGTAGCTTAAAATACTTAAATTAATAAATCTACTACTAGTACTTATCGTTTGGCAGACGGCACTGTTTTCCTATTCATTATTAATATACACCGGTGGAGGCGCTGCTGAGGGTAAAGAGCACTCAGTTTGAAGTTCTCCCACGCTGCAGTCAAAAAGTTCAAGTGCATTCGAACCAAATTGTTGTTGGATAAATGTCATCTCTGCCGAAGTTTTGATTACTAATCCGCGATCGAATTTGTAAACAAAGGTGTTGTTGTCGATTTGCATTTTGTCTCCTTTAATTATAACTTTAGCAGTGGGGTTAAATTTAAGCAATTTGGTTTTTGTTTCGAATAAGGACTGCCTTTTCTTGCGATATAGAAGTGATTGCTCGCGTGTTACACTTATTCCAGTTCCTTTAAGAATACACGAGCCGCGCAGAATCTCTTGAACCGTGTTAGCAGAGTCAAGCTCCAAGAGTACCGTGCATCTTTGCTTTCTGCTGTTAGTGAATTCCCGCGTCTTGTTTACAAGGAAATTATCATTTTCCTTTAGATTGAGAAGACCCTTGCAAGTTTGTTTTGCTGAGTCAACTGCATTGGTGTTTTCTTTTAAAGGAAGATGCACAACTATGGTGTTTTCGTTGGCCCTACGCGATATTCACCAGGTGATAATGCATCCCCAAAAGTTAAAAAAATAATTTTGTTAATACCTCACACATAGCTTGTTTTATTCCGTTTCAACATCTACCCGCCCTTATTGAAAAAACCCTTTAGGTGTATTTTTGCACAAAGTAGAATTTTTTACCCATGTTTCTGTGAACAATGTCATAGTATTTATTTTTTATGATATGAATTGCAAAAGCAACAGTACTTATATATATAGTCTTTGAAAGATAGGTTCAAAGGTCCAAATAATTAATTTATAAAATTGTATGATTGAAATCGACGCAGCAACATGTCAAAAGCCCCTCAAAATCCACCTATTTGCTTTTTGTAAAATTACGTTTTAAGGGGGATTGATTGGGGAGGTGTAGGTAAAATAAACTGAAATATTCACCAAAACATATGGTATATTTTTCTAAGCCTCACACCCCCGACACACCTCATCACACACATAGTCCAATACAAACCTCACTAGACACATTAAACCAGTCATCTTCTATAAACTACAATAACTTTTTTTAGGGAAGTCGTATTGTTGTAAGGCATTGAAAAATACACTTTGACCATTTCTTACATTAACTAAGACAATTTCTTTAAAAAATACTCCTCTTTTTCTTTATCGCCCCAAAAAAGAACCCTTTAAATTTTAATTTCTGATTGCCATGACAACTGAACTATTTTAAGCATATTTTATGTTATATCACATACATAATTGGAAAATGTCTCCTTAAAAAAAAAACAGCATTTGACCTCAAATGTATTTGTGGACTCTTTAGATTTCTAAAGATCGTTCGGAGTAAAAAAGTTAATTAAATCGATAAAACATTACAGAACATAAGTTGTAAGTGCAGCAAAACGAACTTTAATTGTGAGCTTAATACCAACAAGTCTTGCATTACTAAATTTGATTAAACAAAAAAGTAAAAAAAAAAATAGATCCTAAATTTAAAAAACAAATAAAAAATAAAAGGAAGGCACAGAATATAATATTCAGCAAAAAAAAGCCTCATCAAAACTAAAACCATAAACAACGCCATTTACAGTTATGTGATTTGCACTATCTTGCAAGAAGCTCTTGAGGAGAATCTCAAAGCTTTAACACAATCTTTGAAAGAAGTAGTTAGACTTTCTGGTCTGGAAAAGCTACATACATTGGGAATTAAAACAATTACTAATAAATAAATATATAAATTGGGTGGCGCAACAGTCCGTTGAGAACTAGGGCCTAGTGACTTACAACTCTCAACCATTCCTGTGTGCGAGTACTGTTGTCAGGGATGGAAGGAACCTACAGTTTTTTTTAAGCCGAATCCGAACGGCAAATTTGAGAAAGCACTTTTCATGACAAGAATTACTCTTGGAGAATTTGTCAATTCCTCGCAATAGGCAAAAAACTTTAGATGGGATAGGCAGGGATCGAACCCAAGACCTCTGGCATGACAGTCCAACGCACTAACCATCATGCCACGGGTACTACAAAAAAAAAAAACAATTACTAAAAACCAATAAAACTCTGATAGAAAAAGTTATGACATTGGAAAATAGGTTGCTATATTAGGTATGTCTTCATATAAATAATTCCAAAGAACTGAAATCCTGCAATTAATCACCCCAGAATGAATAATATTTATACCTACAAGGCATCACATGCCTATATCAATTCACATGTTTCACATAAATACAGTAGAAGAAATTCCTTGCACATACTGCAAACTTGGCAGATTTTTTTATTTTTGGGTCTAAATGATCTGTCAGGCCAATTTGAAGGTAACGGTTATGTTTTTAACTCTTTTTGATCAGCTTGGAACATTATTTTTATAAAAAATGATTGAATAATATAAGATTATACTTTACCTTATAGCACAGATAATAATTTTATACAGATGTCTCATCCCTGCAGGAAAAAATGAAACATTTTTTTCCCTTAACAGACAAGCCTTAACAGACAAGAGCTTTTAAAAATAAAGCTGAGAAAGCTCTTTTTGCCTTCCATATTTTCTTTTTCTTTTAAGAAACTTTTCTCTTCTCTTTTGTCATTTTGTTTGCCAATGAATACAAAAACAAAGTTCGGTCCATTGGAAACAAATGTAAACAATCCTATTTTTTACAAGGAAGTATATGGGAGTTGATGTAGGTTATGTCTGTATCTTGTTTTTTTATGCGCGTTTTGGTGCGTAAAAAAAGAAAGGGCGATAATTTTTGTTTATTTTTTTGTGAATGTTAGGTTGTTAGGTGTCCGGTAAGGAGAATAGAAGAAGTTGCTTGTGTATTGTTATATGAAAATTGTGTGGGCAAGTAGGGACAAGTGAATGTGCACATGACTTGGTTTCTGTGTTTTCTATTTTTAACTTCCCATAGGAAGTTATTGTAATGGGTCCGATTTGTCGAATTGAAAATTTTGACATTTCTCGACGTTTCAAGGTCCCTAGAGCCGAAATCAAAGATTTTTAGAAAGATGTCTGTGCGTGCCTGTGTACGTACGTCGTCCATAGCTCAAGAATTTTGAGAAACATCAAGTTGACAGTTTCCTTACAAAATATAAAAACATTATCTACTAAAACTTAGTAAATATTTACTTTCGACTCAATTATGTTTACAAAAATTAAAAATATTGGCTTCAAACTAATTTTATCTCACAGAAAATATTGTTTTCGATATTCAATAATTTTTTATAAGAATCCAACAGTCCGTTTTTTCATACAAAAAAATCTACATGGGTAAAAAATGATGGTCTGTTCTCGATATCTCGTGAACGATAGAAGATATTGACTTCAAATTAATTTAATTCATCCAATTTGTTTTTGTTTAGGTATATAAGAAATAAAAACTTTTAAGAAATGCTACTTAAATTGGTAAAAATTGATTTTCTTATGTGTATTGGAAAAATTAGGTTTTCCTTCGGCTTTTTCCAATACACATAAGTAAATATTCATTGGTCAATACATTATCTTTCAAAATTGATTTTCGACTCAAATATCTTTTCAAAACTTTGAGATATTAGCCTTAAACTACTTTTATCTTTTAAAACATATTGTTGTCAACATTCAGTAAAATTTTGAAAAAAATCGAATTGACAGTTTTTTATAAAAAATAAAAACCTTAAAACACATTACTAACAAATCAAAACAACAAATACATAACAGGCCCCTGAAGAAATCAACGAGCGCATCAAAGGGTTTTATGTATTTCGATGGGGGTGATAAAATGCAACAACAAATAACTTACGTTACTGCGAACAAGTACCGAGCACAACAAATGTGCAACAACAAACATACGTTTGTTCCGATACAGGTCAATGATATTTTTTAGAAAAGCAACAACAACCACATTGGTTGTGACCGAAAACTATGAATAAAGAAAATATTAACGATGGGACCGGAAATAGAAATTTTTTTACCGAAGTTATCTTTTAAATAATAAAAAAATAGATCAGTTCTTTGCAAACTAGAAAAAAATATTATTTTAATTGTTGACTCATTATGTACAATGAGGTACATACATGTGCATTGTACATGGGTACCTCATCATCCAATTGACACCAGTCAACAACACTTCATTACGTTTTAAAAGATATAAAACTGAAAAATGCATTCGTGGAGATTTTAGAAAATTGAAGAAAAAGATGAATTTATTAAAAAAAAAATCCAATTGAATGCACGCAGCTAGCATTTACATATCCGATTATACGAACTCGAGTTATAAAGACAACCTTGTCCTTGCTTTGTTTCTATTTCCAAAGACAACTACTGTAAATATTTTTTTTTCTCGTCGTCGACAAGCGATCAACTCTCCTGCATTTGTTTTCAACGCATCACCACCAACCATACCACACCACAAAAAACCAAAATAAAACGAGTTTTGTTTTCATTTGTGAAGAATGATCATGGTGTATTATGTGTGTCTGTGCATTAGGATTATGAGAGGAAAAGAACATACAAAAATTATTTCAGTTTTTTCTTTGCCTTAGTTTTCATTCTTAGGAAAGAAGACGAGTTAAAGCTTTTTGAAAAAGCTCTTTTTTTTGGTTGATTTCAGTTTCATATATCATTTCTCGCCATAAGGGTGAGACATCTGTATAAAATTATTATCTGTGCTTATAGTCTTCATTCGAAAGAAAAAACAATTCGTATACCACACTTGAAGCGTTTTGAATTACGAAAATCAAAGTCTGTGGGAAAAAAAATTATGATTTTAATAAAACAGACAAGAAGTGCTGAACATGGATAAACATGTATTTAAATCACAATCAATCAATCCATAACATATGTAAGTTTCTATATGTGTCATAATATGGCACATAAATCATTTCAACAGTCGCATTCTGGCAATTGGTTTAAAGCATCAACATATCGTTTTTTCTTTTCGTTCAGACAATTTATTTATTTTTGTATATGTTTTGAAGATTAAGCCAAGCATTTCGGTTCTCACTTTAAAAATTATACTCATTTCAGAAATTTTAAAATCTTCGCTAATAATTTGGTTCCATGTTGATAATTATCCTCTCTGGTTTGTCTTTGTATGTTTTCCATTTTTTCCAACTCTTCGTATCCATACACTTAATTTTAATAACAAAGGCAACTATTTACTATTACGTTGATAGCCAATGCGTGCGTCTATTTGTTTACCTGAAAATCATAATATTAGACTTTGGGGTACAGGTATTTATTTTCAGATCCCATAGATCTGCTTAAGCTTATTGATTTCAAGTTGAAGTGAAATCTGATTATCAGTCAAGATCGCTAGGTCATCAACATGAAGTAAAACTTCGACATTAATATCTCCAAAGACCACCCTACCTGGTATTTGGTTTTTGACATCGCATCGTTAGTGAAGAGTGAGTGAAAATATATGAAAGTGGACTTAGAAAGCATCCTTCAAGGACGCCAGTTTGACATTTCAAATCTCTTGATTTGTTTGTCCCATTCTGCACAGCTGCTGTCATATTCTCAAGGAGTTTCCCATAAATTCGTATAAATTTGGTTGATAATCCAACCTGTTAATCGTATTAAAAGTCGACAAAAATGCATACAAACATATGTAGCTTCTTGTCAATAAAATGCTTAAACCAAAATTTGATTAATAGTTAAAAGGTTGATTCAAAAACCGTTTTGAAAGCAGCATTTCTTCTACCCAATTTATGAGCCTATTGAATATTATTTGCTTAAAGAATTTAGTACACAGATTAATCTTTAATTTTTAGGTAGATAACAATCACTTTTTTTTTTAAATCGATGGAATTCTAGACGGATGCAAGTTTTCAAGAATTACCTCGTCACAGAATATTCTATTTAAAACTTCAACTCAGGAGTAGATTGTTGACAGGGTTCTGCCGGAATCCCATCAGAACCTGAGACTTTATTGTTTTTCATTTTCATTAAAGCTGATTAAAAATCAGGCATAGAGAAAATTGAGTCTAAATCTGAAACAATAAGATACCAAAACTTATTGTTTTGAGGTAAGTGAGAGGTAGAAAAAGAGCTTCCAAATGCGACGCGATAAAATTCTCATCCTTTATATACACAATCTTATAACTCCATCATTAAATAAACGCACAACTTTCCAAAACAATTTTGAATCCTAATATTCTGCGGCAGTTCAGCTTCTAAGGGACTTTTGAAGATATAATTCCTTCTTGAGTTTAAAAATGTGTTTATGTTCTTGATTAGATGATATGCAAAAAATTAAAAAAAAAAATCGCGGTTTGTTTTCTGCTAGCCTCATCATACCACTCAGATTTCAAGTATTCAATGCGATTTCGATAAAAAGAATCAATTTACACAACTTTACAAAGAAACTTTGTCTTCCTTTCAGAAATTGCCATTAAAGTGCATACATATATGTAAGTTCAGTACACTTAGATTTCTCTGATGTATGTATGTATTTATTTATAATTTATAAGCCTGGAAGAAATACAATCAAAATTACTCAAAACTATACTTTCTTGAAGACTTTATTGCTCATTTCCCACAAGTTGCAATTTTTGAGTTAGGTCACTTTCATGCGATATGTTTGAAGCTATGTATGCTTTAACGTTGTAGGTATTTTGCTTCCAGAAATTCTTGTTTGATTTTAAATTTTCAATTTTTGTGAAAACTGAAAATTTAAAGCAACGTTTAAAAATTTTAATTTTTAATGAAAGGTATAATGTTGCCATATTCGGCATAATGCTACATTAAAAATTTTAATCACATTCAATTTATTTTTCATTGTTTTTAGAATCATGTTTTTCGTAAGGTAGAGGATGGTTCGGTAGGTATGTACTTGACAAGTTGGATATTTGGGAGCTATTTTTGCTTAATTTTGAGTTTTAACTTTTTTAACATTTTTAGAATGATTGCGAAAATATAACCAAGGTCGATTTTCTGATAATCGACAGGGTGTACTGAAATGATTTTTTAATTTGTATCCATTGCACATACATAGGTACAATCGTCTTGAATTAGTTGATCATGCACTTAATTTATTCCTCATAATAATTGTTAAGGATGAACGAATTTTATTATCAGGACGATCTGAAAAAATAGATTAATATATTTCCGCAGAAACAGAATGTATCCGAAATAATTGGGGCACAATTGATGATTTGACCTATCACTATTACGATTAAGAAAAAAAGTGTATTAAGCTTTTTGAAGTCTTGTAATTCATGAATTTTTTTTGCCAACTTTAGTAAAATGTATAAACTAAAGATAATAAGTTTTTAATCCAATGCAAAATTAAATAAATTAATTAAATCTTAAATCAAAACGAATTTATTTGTTAAAAACTTTGTAAATTATAATATACATACATAATACAAAAATACACACATAATAAAATTGTATACTCAATCAAAAAAATTGTAAAATAAATGTTATAGGTTATGTAAAGATAAAATAATTATTAAAAGAAAGAGCATATTGTATTCTTTTCCACATCACCCAGTGGTGTAGAATACTAGAAGTGTTTTATTCGTGGTGTACCCAATAGGCCTATTCCTTGTTCTATTACAATAATCTAAAGTGCCATGTGTTTTTTTCTGAAAACAAAGATTAAAAAAATAATATTAAATTCATATAATAAAAAATATACATATGTAGGTACTGAAATTGGAAGGGAATAAGAATTACATTTAGGTGGTACATTTTTTGACTATAACTTCTTGTCAATACTTAGTGAAATGAAATGGAAATGCATACTCACGAGAATTTGTTCGTGTAACTTAGGTAAAAAATTAAATTGTTATATTAAAATCAATTGAAATTACAATTAAAATTACGTGAACTGAAATTAAATTTAGATTTTCATCCTAATTGCAATGAAATTTATTTTAGCATGCTTCTTCAATTTTTTTTATTTTCGTATATTTTGACGCCTAATGAAACAATATTTAAATGTTTACCTGAATAAAAATAACTGAAATAGTATTTAAAATACGTAAATTGAATATTTATGTGCATTTTTAATTGTTTGTTTGTTTTAACTTTCACGTGAAACTAGATGAATTTTAACGTTTTTTGAAATGAAAACTTTAAGGTAAACTTAAATAAAATTACAATTTTCACATGAACTTAAATCATTTAGTACATGATGTGATATATTTTTAAACATCAAGTGAACGGAATTGAGCTTTTGATGTTCATGCACAATAAAACCCTAATTTTTACAATATTTTTTGGTTTAAAAACAAACATTTCTATGACTTCATGAAATTCGTCATACCATCGTGGGATGAAACTCACCAAATTTGATCCAACTCAACCTCAAATATAGTTAAGTTAAATTTATATGACTCTAGAAAGTAGTACGACCGAGAAGGAAAAGTTCATACAAGTTATCATCGATGAGGCGCCTGGCTAATGACTTGAGAGAATCTTTTTTACAAACTTTGCCATAACTAACACGAAATGTTCTCACAGCCATTGAGAACTACTCTCTTGATGGCTTAGCTTCGGCAGCAGAAAAGACTCGTTTCATATAGATTATAGTTCAAGTGTCTCATCACTTACTTACTTACTTAAGGTGGCGCTACAGTCCTGTGTGAACTAGGGCCTCACCCAACAAACTTCTCCATCTAGCTCGGTCCCTGGCTAGATGTCTCCAGTTTCGCGCTCCGAGTTGGGTGAGGTCACCTTCCACTTGTGCGCGCCACCTGATTCGCGGTCTTCCTCTACTGCGCTGTCCTGTAGGTGTGGATTCGAAGACTTTCCGGGCCGGAGCATTGGTTTCCATGCGCTCTACGTGACCCAGCCATCTTAGTCGTTGGACTTTTACCCTTCTGGCTAAGTCTACGTCGCTGTACAGCCCGTACAGTTCGTCGTTCCATCTTCTCCTCCACTCCCCTTCGATGCATACGGGACCGTAGATCACCCGAAGAATCTTTCTCTCGAAACGACCCAAGGTGCTTTCATCCGCTTTTGTCATGGTCCATGCTTCTGCACCGTATAGCAGGACGGGGATGATTAGGGTCTTATATAGCGACACTTTGGTCTTTCGAGAGAGGATTTTACCACTCAATTGCTTTCTTAACCCAAAGAAACAGCGGTTAGCAAGAGTTATTCTTCGTTTGATCTCAGCGCTGGTGTTGTTGTCTGCGTTTACAGCGGAGCCTAGGTAGACGAAGTCCTTGACTACCTCAAAGTTACGTCTGTCGATGGTGACGTTTTGACCAAGGCGTCGGTGTTGTAGGTCCTTTCTTGATGACAGCATGTACTTTGTTTTGCCCTCATTAACCGTTAAACCCATTTTTGCCGCCTCTGCCTCAATACTCACAAAAGCCCCATTGACATCACGCTGAGTTCTTCCGATTATGTCAATGTCATCAGCATATGCAAGTAATTGGACAGACTTTTGAAAGATAGTGCCTCTAGTGTTGACGT
Organism: Eupeodes luniger; assembly: GCA_951509635.1. NCBI lineage: Eukaryota > Metazoa > Arthropoda > Insecta > Diptera > Syrphidae > Eupeodes > Eupeodes luniger. Next base: position 171,284,534 of record OX608073.1, on the reverse strand, counting down.
GTGAGCTTTGCACTATTCTTTCAAGTACGATGTTAAAAAAATCACATGACAGCGCATCACCTTGTCTAAAACCTTTTTTGACATCGAAAGGTTCTGTTAAGTTGTTTCCAACCTTTATGGAGCAGCGTGAATTCTCCATGGTCATCCTGCACAAACGGACGAGTTTGGCAGGGATGCCAAAACTAGACATGGCTCTATACAGTTCGTCCCTGTAGATACTGTCATATGCGGCCTTGAAATCGATGAAAAGATGGTGGGTGTCGATTTGGTGTTCTTGGGTTTTTTCCAGGATCTGCCGTAATGTGAATATTTGATCGACTGTGGACTTTCCTGGTCTAAAACCACACTGATAAGGACCTATCAGGTTGTTGACGATGGGCTTTAGACGTTCACATATAACGGCAGAGAAGATCTTGTAGGCGATGTTAAGTAGACTGATTCCTCTATAATTGGTGCAGTTTAAAGGGTCTCCTTTTTTCAGGATCGGGCAAACAATACTGAGGTTCCATTCATCGGGCATGCTTTCTTCCGACCATATCTTACAGATAAGTTGGTGCATGCTCCTAACCAACTCATCTCCAGCTGCTTTAAAGAGCTCGGCATTCAGGCCATCCGCTCCAGCGGCTTTGTTAGACTTCAGCTTAGATATAGCAATCTTTACTTCGTCTAAGTCGGGAGGACGGGATTGTTGGCTTTCGTCGTCTATATTGAATGGATCATCCTGCCTGACAGCGGAATTCAGTTCGTCGTCGCCGTTATACAGTCTGCAGAAGTGGTCCTTCCATATCCTCAGCATTGACTGCGGTTCCACTATGATGTTTCCACTTTCGTCTTTGCAGCCTTCGGTTCTAGGTTTATGTACTTGTGAATTTCGTTTCACCTGTTCATAAAACTTTCGAACTTCATTCCTGTTTTTAAGCCTCTCAACATCTTCGACCGCACGCTTCTCATGCTCTCTCTTTTTCCTTCTGAGAAGTCGGTGTTCCTCTCGCCTCTTCTGCTCATAGAGCTCATGAGCAGCTCTCGTCCTTTTATGCAGCGCCGCTTTGCGTGCCTGTTGTTTGGCTGCATTTGCCTGCCGACATTCCTCATCAAACCAGGAGTTCCTTGTTGGTGGTTGCTTGAAACCCAGCACGTCAGAGGCGGCTTCTCTGAGTGCGTCTTGGCAATGTTGCCACTGGTTTTCTATACATTGTGTTGGCGGCACAGAACTTCGAGAGAGGTTACTTGTAACTCGGTCGGAGAAGGAGTTGGCGATCTCTTGCGATTGTAGCCGTTCGACGTTGTACCTTCTCCCAGCATCTCCCTGTTTTGCCTTGGGCCTGGAAACCCGAAGTGCTACTTTGGCTACAACAAGGTAGTGGTCCGAGTCGATGTTAGCTCCTCGGAAAGTTCGGACATCCATGATGCTGGAAGCGTGTCTGGCGTCGATCGCAATGTGGTCAATCTGGTTGACGGTAGTTTGATCTGGAGATCTCCAAGTTCCTTTGTGGATGTTGAGGTGTGGATAACGCGTACTGGCTACCATGACGTTTCGCCCGCAGCAAAATCTACGAGCCTGAATCCGTTGTCGGAAGTGTTGTCGTGCAGGCTGTTTTTCCCGATTATTGCACCAAAGATGTCTTCCCTTCCTAGCTTGGCATTAAAATCGCCCAGGACGATTTTAATATCGTAGCTAGGACACTGCTCATATGTTTTGTCTAAGAGCTCGAAGAACATATCTTTGGTGTTGTCATCCTTTTCTTCTGTGGGGGCGTGCGCGCATATCAGGCTAATGTTGCCGAATTTAGCCTTGATGCGGATGGTCATGAGGCGCTCATTGATGCACCTATAGCTCAAGACTTGTTGCCTAAGTCTGGCTCCAATGACAAAGCCGCAACCAAATAAGCGCTGTTGGTTTTCTTGGTAGCAGTCACCATAGTAAATATCGCAGTTTTTCATCCTCTTTTTGCCCGGCCCATCCCATCGTATTTCCTGGATGGCGGTGATGTCTGCTTTATAGCAGTCTAGGGCCTCCGCTAGTTCTTCGGCTGCACGTGGTCTGTTAAGGGACCTAACATTCCACGTACATATCCGAAGTTCGTTGTCCTTAATTCGTTTGCTTAGGTTGTCAACAGTAAATCCGTCCGTATCCGAGGCTTGTTGGTGCTTCGCAACTATGAAATTTTTAAGTGGTCAGGAAGTCACCCTGACGGCACAACCCCCAACCTGGAGGGCCAGATCCTTAGTATAGCTCCAAGGACGGGGAGCCGGATAAACCGCTCCTTATAGGCCTGGGCTCCGAATAAGTCGTAGAAGCCCTATAAGGTGTTCACTAAGTAGTTCAACCTTACTGGAACTGTAGACGCCACTGTTGATTCCATCTCAAGAATTCGTCCGCTGCCGTCTGGATAAGGAGAGGTGCCTTAGTGGACGCACCTCTCCCCCCCTCTCTCGTTTGCTGCCCCCAACAACTTTCCACTGGGGTTGGAACCCAATCTCCAGTTGAGGTACTAGGCACCCGATGTTCACCACGGGGAGGTGAGAGTAGGAGTTGATAGACAGAGGTTTGTTTTGAGAAAAACCTGTGGACGCTTGTGTCCTCTTGAATGCACATGTCTACCATTTGTCTCATCACTGCAGACCTCAAAAAATCTTTAAAAAAGTGCCTTATTGATGTAACAACAAACGTCATATCGCATGAAGATCTAGTAAATGCTCATGAGTTTGAAATATGAGCCCTGAACAGTTTCGCAGATACTATTAGTGAGTAGGTACTCAAAATTACGCAAAGAATTCATTGATGTTACAACAGCTCTACAAAACCTCAATCCAAACTTACAGGCCCACCAGTTGCAAGTCGTTTCAGACGCCTTTAAGGAAACTAATGTACATACAATACAGCCGCAAAAGCTGTTGAGAAAACATCATCTCACTATAAATATAAAAAAATTATGTTTTGGTTTATGAGAAGTAAAATTCCTAGGTAATCATATTCACGCGGAGGGTTACAAGTCTCCACAAGACACCCAACCTTATAAAACTAAAACCAAAGAAATTGAACCATTCTTTAAAAATTGTAGCCCTTTTCATAAAATTATGTTTTTTGTAAACAGTTAAAATATAATGGAAGCCACTATTTAAATAATGTTTAATGTTTGTTTAATGAAATTTGTAGCAGCTGTAGTCTTTGGCACAAGCATTAAAAATCAAAATACAGCTGCTGCAAGTTTATTAAGATAACATTATTTTAAAAGTGGTTTTCGTAATATTTTACCTGTTGTTCTTAAAAAAATCTTAATTTTTTGAAAATGGTTATAACGGTTTTGAAGATGGTTCATTTGCTCTTGTTAGTTTCTTCAAAATTTCGAGTTAAAAACTACCTCAAAGTCATGTTTCGTATGTTTTGGTTATATTAAAGTGAATATTTCTTCCATCAATCACCCCTAAAATTACATTTAGATCTTGACATCCTGCGTCGATTCCAATCATAAAATTTCATGAATTAATTATTTTGTTTATATCGGGTGATTTTTTAAGAGCTTGAGAACTTTTAAAAAAAAAAAAACGCATAAAATTTGCAAAATCTCATCGATTCTTTATTTGAAACGTTAGATTGGTTCATGACATTTACTTTTTGAAGATAATTTCATTTAAATGTTGACTGCGGCTGCGTCTTAGGTGGTCCATTCGGAAAGTCCAATTTTGGGTAACTTTTTCGAGCATTTCGGCCGGAATAGCCCGAATTTCTTCGGAAATGTTTTCTTCCAAAGCTGGAATAGTTGCTGGCTTATTTGTGTAGACTTTAGACTTGACGTAGCCCCACAAACAACTTACCGGTCCATTCCTTGAGATGAATTGTTCTCCGAAGTTTTCCCTCAAAATGGCCATAGAATCGCGAGCTGTGTGGCATGTAGCGCCATCTTGTTGAAACCACATGTCAACCAAGTTCAGTTCTTCCATTTTTGGCAACAAAAAGTTTGTTAGCATTGAACGATAGCGATCGCCATTCACCGTAACGTTGCGTCCAACAGCATCTTTGAAAAAATACGGTCCAATGATTCCACCAGCGTACAAACCACACCAAACAGTGCATTTTTCGGGATGCATGGGCAGTTCTTGAACGACTTCTGGTTGCTCTTCACTCCAAATGCGGCAATTTTGCTTATTTACGTAGCCATTTAACCAGAAATGAGCCTCATCGCTGAACAAAATTTGTCGATAAAAAAGCGGATTTTCTGCCAACTTTTCTAGGGCCCATTCACTGAAAATTCGACGTTGTGGCAGATCGTTCGGCTTCAGTTCTTGCACGAGCTGTATTTTATACGGTTTTACACCAAGATCTTTGCCTAAAATCTTCCATGTGGTCGAATAACACAAACCCAATTGCTGCGAACGGCGACGAATCGACATTTCACGGTCTTCAGCAACACTCTCAGAAACAGACGCAATATTCTCTTCTGTACGCACTGTACGCATTCGTGTGGTTGGTTTAATGTCCAATAAAGTAAACTGAGTGCGAAACTTGGTCACAATCGCATTAATTGTTTGCTCACTTGGTCGATTATGTAGACCATAAATCGGACGTAAAGCGCGAAACACATTTCGAACCGAACACTGATTTTGGTAATAAAATTCAATTATTTGCAAGCGTTGCTAGTTAGTAAGTCTATTTATGATGAAATGTCAAAGCATACTGAGCATCTTTCTCTTTGACACCATGTCTGAAATCCCGCGTGATCTGTCAAATACTAATGCATGAAAATCCTAACCTCAAAAAAATCACCCATTATTAGTTTTTGCTAAATTTTCCAGATTATAATTATATAATCCTTTACAGATACCCCTTGCAACGATTACTTCGAGAACACAAAAAACTTTAATAAACGAAATGTGCAATAATAATAACTCTGTTATAAGCAAAACAAGACTTACAAACAAATTGAACTAGGGGTCACCTTTTATATAAAATAAATATTCATAGTGTTCATAAATATTAATTATTGCAACTTTTCTTAATAAAGATAAACTGGCAATACCAACAAAACATAAAAGATATTTTCAAGAATAATTAAATTAAAATTAATGAAAACTATGTTTAAAACATAATGAAAACCAAAGATGCACTGTGTTCAAAAACGAATATTAAGAAAACTACCACAGGTACAATTATAACAAAAGAGTTCACGAAATTTTAATACATAATTGTACTTAATTTAATACTTAAATTAAAAGAAATTTCCTTGTAAAATTTAAAACTTGTAACATTTCACTAAATAACAATACATATGAAAATATACTGCCAAGCTTTGTAACAAAAATTGAGAACACAGAAAAATTACAAACATAAGCTAGATGATTAATAGAGAAAAAATTCGAACCATAATAAAATACCAATTTGTACTTAATTTAATACTAAAATTAAAAGGAATTTTCTTGTAAAATTTAAAACTTGTAACATTTCACTAAATAACAATACATATTATGAAAATATACTGCCAAGCTTTGTAACAAAAATTGAGAACACAGAAAAATTACAAATATAAGCTAGATGATTAATAGAGAACAAATTCGAACCGTAATAAAATACCAATTTGTCATCTATACCTATAAATTTAATCGATCAATTTCTGCTTTAATTTGATTGATAACCTTATGACAAAAAAAGCGTTATCATTTTGACGATATGATTCCTCCAGGAATGCTAATCAGTATGCCCAACTTTGGTCGTACTGTCAAGTACAGAGATTCGTTCTTTCGCTATACTATGCGTATGTGGAATGATTTGCCGCACTCTGTCACCTCCTTTCAAACCCTCTCTCCCTTTGGTAATGCTCACACTGTGCCTTGGCAGTTGCAGTTTACGAAGTGCAACGAGTACATATCCATAATTCCATAGAAATTGAAATTTACATCAAAAATAATCAAAAATCAATTTGTTGTAACTGTATCTCATTAGAATTCCATAGAAATGTTCGTTGCGCTTCCAATGGAATATTATTCAGCACACAAATTAAAAACTGTTTTTACATAAAAAAGTTTTTTTTGTTTAAATTAATTCCTAGGAGTCAAAAAATAGCTACTGACTTTGAAAGAACTATATTAAAAAGATGTATGTACATTGTACATACATATGTGGCTTACATGAATAGAAAAATGTGTTAGCAAAATACTTTTAGTTTTTCTTGGCTATTACCTTTATGCTATATACTTGAAAATGTAGAAAAAACAAGTTCTTGCCTACATATATATTGAAATAAATATTTTACGAATTTCAATCTGCACTTACAAGTATTCCGCAGAACTCTTTGATATAATGCTCCTTATCGAAGCACGCAAATCATCACCAGAGTGTTCACCGGTCTCTTCAATTTTCAGAGCATCCAATAGCATATTTAGCTTCTGTCGAAGTATATCACATTTAATTATCAATTGGTCGTCCTCTTTTCGATTTTCACAAATTTTATCTACAAGCTCTTCAGTTGTTTCACATAAGATTTTCGTACATGATACCAAAACAGCCAAATCCTCGGTCTCAACAATTGAGCGCAAGTTTTCATTCGCTGAAGTTACTAGTCCAGTTAATTGAGCTTGTTGGGCGCTTGATAGCGACATTTTTGGTGGTTTCACAGATATTGCCTTCTCAAAAACCATGATACTCCAACGGTCCAACATTTTTGTACTAGCAGACTCATAACGCTCTAAAATCTGTGGTAAATGAGCATCATCATCACAAGATGAACCCCAACCTAATACGCGTGCCAAATCGTTGCCAGTTCCAAGAGGAAGAACTGCTACTTGGCATTGTTTCTGAATAAAAATAAAATTAGTACAAGAAAATCAAGTGGTATTGTATTCAACTTACGTGCATGTTAAATCGATCAATTTCACTTAAAACCCACCCAACTGAACCATCACCTGAACATACAAGAATTCGAAAAATGTCAAAATGCCTAAACAATCTGAGTCCCAGGCTTGGTCCAGTAGAAATTAAATCGAAAACTTGTGCGGGATTCAGCAATTGCTTAAATCTTCTTAGAAATTTAACGCCTTGATTATCTCCAGATTTTGAGTTAACAAAAACCAACAAAGGTGAGAAATTTCCTTTGGGACTAACAACATCCCAAGGCTCATCAACACCTATAGAGTGTACGCTTGTAGGTGGTACAACGGATACTTTTGCCGGTCCTATTGGACATGCCACTGTCATTTCCGGTCTACACGCCGTATGTACGGTAGCACGACACCACAGACAGCGCCAGTCTTGTAGTCGCAAGACAGATCCGCAGGTCTTTTTGCATTTAAGACATGTTGATGCAACTGGTAAATTACCTTCCATCCATTGATGAGGCATAACGATACTTCCATCTACATCTTCAATAATATCCTTTCCCACAGTAGCTAGTGTCGTCCATTTGCAATTAGCTATTGCCTTAGCCGCACATCGTTTGTGTACTTTACATTTACATACTTCACAGGACAGTCCATGCGAAGTGACTCCTGGTAATGCTTCACGACAAACATTGCAGTATGTTGGCCTTGCATGGGATGTTGAATGCCATTGATGGTAGTTGGAGAGTATATCATGATGGTCAACAGCAGGTTCAAAATATTCCTGACTTGAGGCGGACTTTAAAGACGTTAGCCAATCTTCCATTTTAAAAGATAATCAACGAGTGAGCAAATACAAATACCTATGAAAACGAGAAAAATTGGAATAAATATGTAATTGGTTGGTTATTACTATTATTAAATAATAGGTACTTTTATCATTCAAAAATTATAAAAACTATCTCAAAATATTTTAGTACCAGAATCATAGAAGGAATATTTGATAATGATTAATGACCAATATTTCATCAAGGATATTATTGGAATTCACAATTAAAACTGACCATAGGCCTTTAATATGGTTACAAAATTTAAAAGAGCCAAATTCAAAATTGAAACGCTGGAAAATTAAACTAGAAGAATACGATTTCAAATTTTTTTTTTTTTCATTTGTATTGTAGCAAAATATAAATACATTATTAAATATGGCAGAATTGCACAATTTACATAGATATGGTTATAAACCACCTTACTAATGACAATTAACATTATTTTTTTGATATAGGTTTCGATTGAAATTTAAATTAATTCGAAGGAAAAACTACAACAAAACCTTCATTCAAAATAATAACAATAATAATACATAATACAATAGTTTATCGTCTTAGAAGAGATGAGAGAAGGGGGGTAGGTAAATTATTAGATAAATATATCTCAATCAAGATATATGTACCAGTAGTTATTTTACAATTAATAGTATGTATGATCAATAATTACAAAATCAGTCTTATAGTCAACTAAAAATAATATCACAGTTAGTATATCACTTAAGAAATAAATAATTAAATAAATAAACAAATTATTAAATTAATAAATAAATAAATATATAAAAAAGTATATAAATAAATATATTAATAAATAAATAAATAAATAAATAAATAAATAATTAAATAAATAAATAAATAAATAATTAAATAAATAAATGAATAAATATATAAATAAATAACTTAACAATTAAATAAATTCACAATTAAATAAATAAGTACATAAGTAAATAAATAGTCATATAAATAATTTAACAATTAAAGAGATAAACAAGTAAAATAAATGTACAGATACATATAAATAGAACTGCACATAACTTAAAAAGAGAAAAATAATTATATAATCAACAGGAATTTTAGAATGAATATCAAATATAAGTAAGCAAACAAATTTATCAAATAACAGATATAGTCCAAGAGCCCGGGCCTGCCAGACATACCTCATTTTATAAAAGCTGAATGTTTGTGTATGTGTGCCTCTAGTACAGGTAAGAACGATCCCCAACCATGATACCTGGGTAGTGGTTCCTTTGGCAGATAACTGGTAGCAAAGGTGCATAAAATTCCATCTAACTTACCTTATTTTATAAAACTCAATTTTTGTATATTTCATTCGTAACAACACCAAAATTCGCTTTACTCATTGCCAGACACTTGTCATGGTTCCAACCCCCTGCCAGACACCCCTAAACTATAATTGTTTTTTATTCAATTTACGTTATATTATAAAAGCTAAATTTAATATATGTTTTTTGGGGAGCTATTAAACGATGTTTCCTTAGCAGCCAGACAATTTCGAGGGTTCTATCATCCTGCCAGACACTTTGAATTGAGCAGAAGTTGCCAGAGCGCGGAGCATATGTAGTAGTCGGTGCAAGCGAAACAGAGCATTCGGTTTATTGCGATCTTTGGGGAGAGTACGATAACTCAGGCGACAAAGTTTAATGACGGATTTGTATAGAACAGTTAAAAACAAGCATTTTTTTACAATGGGAGGGGGGGTCTAACTCCCCCAGTTTAGGCGATAGGGGCAATTTAAAAAATATGTACGTTAAATGGAAAAAAATAATTAAAAAACATCGGTAACACTTACAATAAAGTATATTAAATTTTTTTACAGCCAACATTCTGTTGGCCAGTTTTTAAATCAAGTGAAAACTATGTGTAGTTTTTGAAAAAATTAATTTTAAACTCAAAATTTGTGCAAAAAAGTTAAAAAAAGGGTTTAAAGTGTAATTTTTGAAAACTTTAAGATTATCTACTATATTGTAACATGATAACACTTTATTTAAAAAAGATGGATCATATTTATGTTACAAATAATACAAATTAATATTATAACGTTTACCATTAGTATATAACTGTTCACCAAATAATACAGCATAAACAACTGATGTGCAGTAAAATATCGCAATAAAATTGCGATTGAATGCTCTGTTTCGCTTGCACCGACTACTACATATGCTCCGCGCTCTGGCAAATTCCGCTTAATTTAAAGTGTCTGGCAGGATGATAGAACCCTCGAAATTGTCTGGCTGCTAAGGAAACATCGTTTAATAGCTCCCCAAAAAACATATATTAAATTTAGCTTTTATAATATAACGTGTCTGGCAATGAGTAAAGCGAATTTTGGTGTTGTTACGAATGAAATATACAAAAATTGAGTTTTATAAAATAAGGTAAGTTAGATGGAATTTTATGCACCTTTGCTACCAGTTATCTGCCAAAGGAACCACTACCCAGGTATCATGGTTGGGGATCGTTCTTACCTGTACTAGAGGCACACATACACAAACTTTCAGCTTTTATAAAATGAGGTATGTCTGGCAGGCCCGGGCTCTTGCTCTAATAGGTTTTTAATAAATATAAAGTTGACTGTAATAAATACAAGCACATATACTCGTACATCAGTTATAATATCAAATTTGATATAAGTAAATTATCAGAAGATTCACAAGAGAATTTGTATTTTTCATATAATTTATGAATTCTTGCCTGCACAAAATCAATATTTGTTATGGTGTGCAATTCATAAGTGGAAAAATGCCACGGTAGATTTAACATCATCTTCAATAATTTATTTTGGCTTATTTGAAGTCTTTTAATGTGTGTTTTTGCACATTTTCCCCAAGCTGGAGACCCATAAAACATAATAGCTTGGAATATGGATTTGAAAATTATGAGTTTATTTTTGGTGCTTAGTTTGGACCGTCGATTTATGAATGGGTAAAGAATTTTAATAGTTAGATTAACATTTTTAATTATTTTTTGTAATGTATATGTAGTCCAAAAGTGAGTTTTTCATCAAGATGAATTCGTAGATATTTAGCACTTTTTTCCCAGTTTAGAGTAGAACCACCAATTTGAAGATTGTTGCTTGGTAAGAGGCATGCTTTTCTTTTTCGTGTAAAAAAGACTGCCTGCGTCTTAGAAGCATTTAATTTTATCTTCCAATCATTGAAATACTCTTTTATTGTATTTAAATCGAATTGCAGGTTGGTTTCTATTACGGAACCAACTGAATCTGATGCATAAATACAGGTATCGTCTGCAAAAATTCCCTTTTCACAGTATCTTAAACTGGGAAAATCAGATGTGAATAAAATGTATAAGATCGGACCAAGAACTGATCCTTGAGGAACACCAGCCTCAATATTACACATTTCGGACAAACTATTGTTGACAAAAACTTTGAATTTCCTTGAATTAAGAAAAGACTTTATTATCTTAATAAGATACATTGGAAAGTTCATTATTAATAGTTTGTGTATAAGGCCATTATGCCAAACAGTATCAAATGCCTTTTCAATGTCTAGTAGGACCATTCCAGTACTTCTTCCTATCGCTAAATTACTTTTTACATCTTTCGTTATTCTGTGAACTTGATGTACAGTACTGTGAAAAGCTCTGAACCCAAATTGTTCGGGAGGCAATAAGCTGTTTTGATTGATTTGAGATAGCAATTTTATTTTAATAATTTTTTCAAAGCATTTGCTTAGTGAACTCAGGAGACTAATTGGCCTATAGCTAAGTGAATCACTGGCTTGCTTACCTGGCTTTAGGATAGGTATTATTTTTGCAGTTTTCAATTGTGATGGGAAATATCCTCGTTTAAAACGACAATTAAACAATACCAGATTTTGGAAGATTTTTTAAATATATATTTTTAAGATTGTCAAATCCTATTGCCTTTCTAGTTTTTAGTGTTGACAACATAGTTTGTATGTCATTTGGACAAACAACATTATTATCTTCTTCAATTAAACTTGTATCTACTAAACGTATGGATGTATTGACTGCAGATTCAAGAGTTGAATTACAATTAGACACTAAATGGTTTGCATGAAAAGTATGCGCTAAAGCGTTTGCTTTTTCGGAACTTGTAACCATTAACGAATTACCAACTTTTAGAGCGGGAATAAACGGTTTCTTTTTATTAATTACTTTTACAATATTCCAGAAGGGTTTACTAGAAACTTCTAAGTCTTGTAATTTACGATTCCAACAGTTATTTTTAAAAGTATTTATAGGATCTTTAATTAAGGCATTGAGAATTTTAACTTCTGAGAGCAGGTCAAGATCCCTATTTCTCATCCATCTAGTCCTTAATTTGTTCCTAACTTTAATCATTTCAATAATATTGCCAGGTAGTTGAATTGGATTACCGCCTCGTATAGTTTTCTTTGGTACGGATTCATTAAAGCTTTCAATAACTGAAGTTGTAAAGAAAGATATACTTTCGTCAATATCGTTTTCATTGAAATCTCCTGTCAGAAAGTTAGGCATATGTCGTAGTTTAATGTTTAATTTTTTCTTATAGCTACGCCAATTTGCATTTTTGAAGTCATAGACTTCATTAATTTGAGCTACAGGGGATTCGAAAACCCCCGTTGTGACAGGCAGATGATCCGAACTTAGTTCATTAATTACCATAGCTTCCCAAGCAACAATTTGTAACCTCAGTAGCAAAATTACCGCGGTTATTAATTTTACCTGGAATAACCTTGGTCTTAAAATGGTTTGAAATAGGTTATATTTTAACTGAGGGAAATTTTCGGTAAAAACAAACCCTGAAACAAACCCAAAGTTAGTTTTAGGTAATTTTGCATCCTTTTTTTTTAGGTATTTTAATAACCCAGGTTTAAAATTGGCTTTAAAAAATCCTATTTGAAACCTGGGTCATAAATCAGGTTTATATTTACCAATTATTTACTTTTTTTCAATTTTCTGGTTAATTTATTACCAGTTCTAGCTATCAAGTTCAAAACCAGCTTTAAAATAACTGATTTTTCAGGTTAAAAAAACACTTTTGAATTTGGTAATTATTTTATTGGCTATAATCTTACCAGTTTTACTAAACTGTAAAACTGGTTATAAAAATACTTATTTTATTGGTAGTTAAGTCAAATTGGTTTTTAAATAATTTGTTTTATTGGTTCATATTTTACTAATTTTATTTGAATTGTAAATTTGGTTTTAAATAAGCTTAATTTTGAGTTGAAATATAACCTTTTTTTAGTAAAAGTTGAAAAATTACTATTTTTTACTCCATATTATCTATATTTAGTCTAAATATTACCTTTCTAGAGCCTCAGTAATAGTCTAACTCATTTGTATTCTCTCCACAACCAAACTCACTCAACCACACAAACTATTTTCCAATCATTATCAGACTATGTTTTCGTCAGTTGGTTTTTGTTGTGCGTGGCGTGAAGTCGTAAAGTTTGCTAAGTGCTAATAAGTGAGTTGTGAAAATTATAAAAAAGTAATTTATCGACAACAAAAGGATTGTTTATCAAAGGAGTTGGAGTCAACAGGATTATTGTGTCCAAAAGGATATTTGGTAAGTCATTTTGGAATACATTAAATTTAATTATTTTTATTGCATGAAACGTTATTTTGGGTAATTTTCTTCCCTATTTCATCTTTTCTTATAAAGAATAGGTACAAAAATCTCTTCTTTTTAACTCTCTAGTAAAAAATAAGTAAACAAATCACATGTTTTTTACTTCCACATAAAAAACAAGTACAAATATTACTAGCATTTTTCCTGGACGCAAACAATGACTCGAACTATCGGACGCCTGGCAGAAAATAGCGCGCAAAATCATTTTTAATAATATCGGTAAGTACTTTCGATTTATTAATTTAATTAAAATTTTCTAAAACCTAAAATACTTGTCGTCTCAATTCGAAACTATGCAGTTTCCAGAAGTACTTAGCAGCAGATGTCATAGGGGGCATTTCACGTGAAGCGGACAGGGAAAAAAAGTGACATCTTGGATTTCGCTCATATTTAGGTCAATGACAATATTTGAGAATATAAAAAAGTAATTTCATTTTTTTTATTCTACGGCACTTAGTTTAGGAATTACGGACTACCAAAAAATTGACCCACTATGAAAAGCCATTATTTTAAATCAGTGCTGTAGGTATTAGATATAAAGCAAAAATATATTGTAGGTACATATGTTTTAACAAGAAAAAATGTGTATTATTTTTTTGATAAAGTCGGTGCAAAAAAATTTTTTTTTTCTTGCTCAAAACCGGAAGTAAAGTTTTCAAAGTAAAATTTCAGTAACTTCGACCATTTTTTTTTAAATTTTTATTTCTGCAAAATAAAGATAAAACTATGTAGATATTACATAAAAAGTTTCAAAATGGAGACTTAAGTCGTTTTAGAGATATGGAACATTATGTCTCACAGAGCGTATTGTTACCGTTACCGTTAACCTATATGTATGCGCTAAGTACAATGCTAGGCGCGTAATATTCTATTCAATGAACTCTATCTTAAAAACGACTTAAGTCTCCATTTTGAAACTTTTTATGTAATATCTACATAGTTTTATCTTTATTTTGCAGAAATAAAAATTAAAAAGAAAATGGTCGAAGTTACTGAAATTTTACTTTGAAAACTTTACTTCCGGTTTTGAGCAAGAAAAAAAAATTTTTTTGCACCGACTTTATCAAAAAAATAATACACATTTTTTCTTGTTAAAACATACCTACAATATATTTTTACTTTATATCTAATACCTACAGCACTGATTTAAAATAATGGCTTTTCATAGTGGGTCAATTTTTTGGTAGTCCGTAATTCCTAAACTAAGTGCCGTAGAATAAAAAAAATGAAATTACTTTTTTATATTCTCAAATACTGTCATTGACCTAAATATGAGCGAAATCCAAGATGTCACTTTTTTTTCCCTGTCCGCTTCACGTGAAATGCCCCATAGCCCAAAATAATATAACTCTTATCATTCCATACAGAATGTTATTCTTTTTGTTAAATGTTTCAATTTAAAAATAAGTTGTAAAATATTTCTTATTGAACATTTCAGATTCCAACAGCAAATTGCCTTACACACAATTTAAAATGTGCGGGCTGAACAAAGGGCAAGTCCAGTCTCTCGAAATGTTGCTGGGGCATTAAAAGTGGATTCCGTCGAAAATAAGCAACTCCTCGAAGAGTTAATGGCTAAGACGGAGGTTAGCTGGAACCTTATTATCAAGGAATTGTGCCTTGGAGTTGCCAGGACGCATACAGCTGAAATTCCCGACAGCTTGTTGCCCATCAAAGATCACGCCCAGATGGATGAGCTGGAAGAAAAATTGGGGCTGATCCAGTTTTTAAGCGAGCCCTGGTATGCGTAAATTCTTTTGTATTTTTACTAATGTTTTTTTTATAATGTTTCTTACTAATGTATTTTTACTAATGTATTCTTACTAATGAATTTTTACTAATATTATTTTTCTCTATGTGTTAAATTATAACTAACATTTTCGTTTCGTTCTGTTTTTCTTTTAAATAGATTCGGAAACTCAGCACATTTGGAGGAGTAAAGCCTAGTACATACTTGTGAACCATCTCGTGAACCCATACAAATTTCGGTTTTTGGTTCACCCGTGAACGTGCTCGTGAAGCTGAGTGGAGAACAAAGTGGAGAGTTTTCGTTCACGGGCAATTCACGTGCAAAATGTACGGGAACTGTTGGTGAAGCTTTGACATTTGGTTACAAAAAAAGGACAGTTTTCAATTTGTACTGAATACTGATACTGATTCCTCATTTAAAGTTTGTGGCTGCTTTGCGTGTGGTTTTAAAAAAAAAAGTTAAAATGCATTTATATGAAATAGAATACAAATGTTCACAACGTGTATTCACAAGTGTGTACCAGTGAGCAATTTCAAAAGTTCACTTTCTCCACTGGCGAACGTTCACTTCACGAGGAAGTATGTACTAGGCTTAAGCGCGAATAAAACTGTTCGCACAATGTCCAGGTGCATGTTTGGAGACACTTTGCTTCTCCAATACTCGTGGTTCGGGACGGCCACCAAAAAACGGTTCGATGTGTTTAAGCAAATTTTTGGAGTGATGGTGGAGGCGGTCAGGAAGAGGTTCCCTAACTTTAGCGATGAATAGGGATCCGCATTCATAAAAACGTACTTGAAACAGGACCGTTTCAGGCTTGGAAAAATGTAAGTTAATTTTACCCACATTTCTTTTTATACAGTTATATTTATATATTTATGTAGGTATAATAAACTAAAAAATAGAATATTGCTTTTATTTTTTTTTCTAATAAATGTGTGTATTTTTTTTTCAGCGACGGGGCAGCAACCGATTAAATTTTGTTTATTAATCTTAAGTTATATAAATATATATATATTAAAGTATGCATTAGTTTTAAGTTCCTAAAGTAGATAAATGTTAAGTTTAAACATGAATAAAAAACATGTAAAAAGTAATTTTGTAACCTCTTTTTATTTTAAAGGAATTTTATTTTCAGGAAAGTTATAAAATAACTTGTTTCGGAATTATACTGGTTTTTTTGGTAACCAAATTCTAACCGACGAAAAATAATGGTTTTTAAGTAACCTAATTACAACGTTGAAACAAGGTATTAAAACAACCGATTTGTAGGTTTCTTTACTACCTGTAATAACTGGTAAATAAAATACGTCACCATAACGCTTCAAAATAACGTTAATGGAACGTGAGATATTAACCGCTTCTTATCGGTTACATTAAATCTCCAATAAGCAGTTATTATTTTACCGTTTAAAGCTGGTTTTTTGTTACCACACAAAAACCCAGGTTTAGAAGAAGTAATTATTTAACTCTTTAAAATTGGTTTTTTGTTACCAAGAAAAAACCCAAGTTCAAAAGTTACCGACCATTTCGGGTAATGGTAATGGTTCTGGAACGTTTCCCAGCCGTGATTTTTACCGATTTCATTACTTTTCGGTAAATAACCTCGGGTTATAAATCGGTTTGTAAGCCGATTTTTTACCAAAAATTGTTGCTTGGGTTGACTTAAAATCCCTGGCATATTGGTAAGAAAAAGATCTAAAGTCGAGGGATTGGATCGATTATTTGAAGGATAATAAGTTGGGTGAGGTGGGTACATAATATCAAACGAGTGTCTCTGTTTCAAATAAGCAAGAATATTACCCCATGTGTTAGCTCTTAAACACCCCCAGTTTCTATTTCTGCTATTAAAATCACCGCCTATTAAGAACAAGTCCTGTATGCTTATTAATTTTCTCAGGTCATTATTAAAATCAAAACGTTTTTGAGGTGTAGCAGTTCTACCTGGAAAATAAGCAGAATAAATTTGTATTGATGATCCGTTGGCAAAAGGTATCTCAATACCAACATTTTGTATAATATTAGTATCAACAATTGGCAAAACTTTATGTCGTATTGTTTTTTTAACTACGATGGCAACACCACCACCCCTACTCTCATCTCTATCTAGACGATAACAATAATAATCCTTATTTGATTACTTATCATTAAAACTTAACCAAGTTTCAGAAACTAAACCTACATCTACGTTATATTTGCTTAAAAAAGCAAAAAACTCAATTGATTTGCATCGAACGCTTCTAGCGTTCCAACATTTTTAATGATAAACTACTCATTTTGAGTTATATAAATATTTTATATCGGGTGATTTTTTAAGAGCTTCAGAACTTTTTTAAAAAAAAAAACGCATAAAATTTGCAAAATCTCATCGATTCTTTATTTGAAACGTTAGATTGGTCCATGACATTTGCTTTTTGAAGATAATTTCATTTAAATGTTGACCGCGGCTGCGTCTTAGGTGGTCCATTCGGAAAGTCCAATTTTGGGTAACTTTTTCGAGCATTTCGGCCGGAATAGCCCGAATTTCTTCGGAAATGTTGTCTTCCAAAGCTGGAATAGTTGCTGGCTTATTTGTGTAGACTTTAGACTTGACGTAGCCCCACAAAAAATAGTCTAAAGGCGTCAAATCGCATGATCTTGGTGGCCAACTTACCGGTCCATTCCTTGAGATGAATTGTTCTCCGAAGTTTTCCCTCAAAATGGCCATAGAATCGCGAGCTGTGTGGCATGTAGCGCCATCTTGTTGAAACCACATGTCAACCAAGTTCAGTTCTTCCATTTTTGGCAACAAAAAGTTTGTTAGCATTGAACGATAGCGATCGCCATTCACCGTAACGTTGCGTCCAACAGCATCTTTGAAAAAATACGGTCCAATGATTCCACCAGCGTACAAACCACACCAAACAGTGAATTTTGCTTATTTACGTAGCCATTCAACCAGAAATGAGCCTCATCGCTGAACAAAATTTGTCGATAAAAAAGCGGATTTTCTGCCAACTTTTCTAGGGCCCATTCACTGAAAATTCGACGTTGTGGCAGATCGTTCGGCTTCAGTTCTTGAAATGTCAAAGCATACTGAGCATCTTTCTCTTTGACACCATGTCTGAAATCCCGCGTGATCTGTCAAATACTAATGCATGAAAATCCTAACCTCAAAAAAATCACCCATTAGCTAATTGTGCAATAACATTGAATTGATCTGCCTTAGAATTACATTTACCTAAGAGCGTTATCATTTCTGCTGTCAGCTGATTGACTTCTTCCATAGAGAAAAGATCATTGCATTTGTTGTTGTTGTTCATCGATGCTGGAGTCCAAGCATTATTTTCAATTGGAGTGATCACTGGTGGAGGGACAACAGAATCAGCAATAACAACTCTATTCCGATGATTGAGTGGGTGAAATTCTGATGTATTCAGTGAGTATGCTTGAGGTTGATGTGCTCTTTGAATCACAGCTGGAAGTTGCCGTTTGTTTTTAAATGAGAGTCTCTCTTTCATTTCAAAGAATTTTTTTCGGCCTATACAAATGGGGTCATTGGCTTTATGGGTTTCATTGCAATTTGCACATTTGATATTTTTTGAATTGCATTTAATTGTTTCATGGTTCTCAGAGCAGATAGCACAATTAGACTTTATATGGCAATTTTTTCACCATGCCCGAACATTTGGCAATTGTAACACTGAGTGACTTTTTGCTTTTGTCTTTTTGCAAAGTCCCACTTGATTTGAGTTTTAAATATGTTCTTTATGTTTTTTTTTAAGGTCGACAAGTTTAGTTGAACCACTCTCAAGAAAAACGATATAAAATACATCTAAATATTGATCGTATTGTTTTTTAATTATTTTTATGTTTACACATTTTAAGCCTAGGGAGATAAGTTCATTTTTAAGAGTGTCAATTGGAACTTCATCCAGGCCAAAGAGAACCACTTTAAATAGTTTTGCAGATGGAAGATCATGTGTAAAAATTGCCAGTTTTTTGTTTTTAACAAATCGCAAACACATTTATGAACTTCGTTTGTTCCACAAATAATTTGAATACCAATCGAAATTTTTTTAATTGAATAGTTGTCAATTTTAGCTTCACGAAATAATGAATGCACATTTACAGAGGATTGTTGCAAAACACAAATGGAAGGGACTTTAATTTTTTTAATTGGAGTTGATATAACTTCATCTTCACAATCAATATCCGTATCTGGATGACATTGCAAGGGTGTATAATACCCACACCTATTCATATCATCAGAATTCATTTTCCGATTTTTATTGCGTAAAGACATAAAGTCTTCAGCATAAGATGGAGATCGATTTCGCTTTTGAATTTTGCTTCTTAGAATGTACCGCACAGAGAGAACGTTTTATCAGTTCAGAGAGCCGATTAGTACTGATTTCAAAATTGAATTTATACAAGGTAAAGAGAATAAGGTAGCAGATTCTCTTTTAAGAATTAAAATAGAAGAACCAAAACTAAACATATTAGAAGAAGATTTAAGAACTAATCATAGTGCGCAAGAAGATAATTCTCTTTTTATACCTATTAGCGACAAACCTCTTAATTACTTTAAGAGACAAATTGTACTTGATTCCAACGCAAATGGAGATCAAACAATTATATTCCCGCATGTTGGTAAAAGACGAATAACCTTTAAAACACAAATAATAAAAGAAATTGATATAAGTATTACAAACACTATATACATATATTGAAAATGATACAACGTTTAACGAATTCCAAAATGTATGGATACGAGAAAATAAAATAGGAAAGAAGAATATATTATTAAGAAGGACAAACATTTTAAAAGATTTAAACATAAAAGATGGGTATGGAATAATAATCAAAACACACAAAGAATTAAATCATATTGGAATCGAAAAACTTTATTTAGAACTGGCAAGAAAATATTATATTCCTAATTTTAAAGAGTTAATAAATAAAATTTTAAACAAATGTAATTTTTGTATGACAAAAATAGATAGGAAACCAATCAAATTAACTTACGAAAAAACAGTTACACCTAAAGGACCACACGAACATTATCATTTGGATATCTGGTTCAGAGACAAAAATAGAAAATACCTTACATGTATTGATAAATTTTCTAAATATGTTGCAGTGGAACAAATAAAAAATAAAACATACGTAGATATTATGACCGCTATGACAAAAATATTTTCATATATGACTAAACCCAAACTTATTACTTTAGATAATGAAAATGCCTTTATGGCAGAAACCCTAAAAAACTTTTTATCAAACAATGACATAGAAATACATTACTGTACAGCCAACAGACATACCGGTAATTCAGACATTGAAAGATTTCATAGTACCCTAAACGAACAACTTAGAATTCTATCTCAGGTAGAAAAAACAGATGATCCATTCCCATTAATAGTTCAAGTTATTAACATTCTCTCAATTTATAATAACACCATACATTTGACTACTAAGGAAAGACCTATAGACATCCATTTAAATAAGGTAAATAATGAAGTAGTATACACAAATATAAAAGAAAAAAAGAAAAAGTACTAAACAAATTAAACGAAAAAAGAAAAGATGTTGACATAAACGAACATTTTATAAAAACAACAACTCAAGAACGTATTAAGTATAAAATTGTACCTCGATATAAAAAGGCAGAAGTAATAAATAAAACTAATAAGAAATATACAATTAAAGAAGCTAAACGCTTACTCCATAAAGATCAATTCAGGAAAACTAAAAAGTTTCAAGAAAATATATCATCCCATTCTAGATCATCTAGTGAGAGCATATCGAACAATGCAACTTTCGGAGAAAATTCT
This sequence comes from Eupeodes luniger, assembly GCA_951509635.1. Classification (NCBI taxonomy): domain Eukaryota; kingdom Metazoa; phylum Arthropoda; class Insecta; order Diptera; family Syrphidae; genus Eupeodes; species Eupeodes luniger. The sequence continues at coordinate 171,263,711 of OX608073.1, read as the reverse complement.
GAAAATAATGACCATATTGATGACCCTGACAACTCTTAGCATAGCACATGCAGAATTAGAAATTATCGACCTAAATAAAGGAAACGGTTTTGCAACAATCCAATTAGAAGAATCCTCAATTATCAAAAGATATAATACGATTCTTCACATTATTAATTTAACTGAATATAAAAGAAACATAGAAATAATGGAAAGAAACATTAAAAGATTACCCGAGGAAAATAGTAGCTTAGAAAGAAAAATGCTAAAAATACGCAATGAATTTCAAATCCTTTTACCACATCCTACAGTTAATAGACAAAAACATGGACTCTTCAATATAGTAGGTACAGAATTACAATTCTTATTTGGTACAATGAACGATAGAGATAGACAAGATATAGAAGAACATCTAAAAATAATAGAAACAAACGATCATAATGAAATTCTAAACCTAAATAAACAAATTATAATCAATGACAAATTTAACAAACAAATTAAAATTCTCACCGATACTCTTAACAATGAAACTAAAGAAATAATAAAGAAACTAGATAATTTCATAGGAACTTATGATTATGAAAAAGATATAGCTAAAATTCAATACGAAATAAAATTAAGAGAAAATCTCGAATACTTGCATGTAGATATTGAGAAAATTAAAGAATTAATAATGACCTCTAGACTAGGAGTACTTAGCAGAGATATTCTAACTACAGAAGAAATAGAACATCATAACATTCAATTAAACAATTTAGAAGACATATAATTAAGTCTTGCCTTATATAAGAACAACATAATTTTTGTAATCAAATTATACCTGTGTTTACAAATGAAACATATCAAAAATTATATATACAACCAATACCTAATAAATATAACAATATGCAATTGAAAATAAATAAACATTTATATTTAACAAATAACCAAATTATGTATGAAGATACAAAATATCTAAAAAAATTAAAAGAAATAAAAGATAATTGTATTGTAAACCTTTTTAACAAACACATGCATTGTAACTTTATAAAAAATGAAAATGAAAAGATTTTAGAAATAGGTAACAATAACCTTATACTTATCAATGTTAAACAACAAGAATTGAACCAAACATGTAATAAACAAAAGATTTTTGTTAAAGGAAATTATCTTCTTAAATTCCAAAATTGTCAAATACAAATAAATAATGAAATTTATGAAAAAAACAATTACAAATATGAACCAATAATTCCTAACACTATCTTAAATATCAATTTTACCAAAATAGAAGATTTGTCATTCAAAGAATTACATTACGAAAACATAAACAATTTAAAAGAAATAGAAGAGTTGAAATATAATTATAAGAAATCAAACCTAACGATATATTTAATCATTGTAATCATTGTAACCACTTTAATAATTTATGTTTGTATACAAATAAAAAATTATAAAAGGAAGATAAATAATGTAATCTTCCAACGGTCTCATTTCAACCATTAGAACAATCTAAAGGGGGAGGAGTTATATCAGAGCACACTTGTGCGTCTCCATAAATCTTAAGTAATATATGAGAACACACTTGTGTATCTCCATACAAATAAAGTAAACAAAAAAGGGATATGCGAAATATTAAGATATGATGCAGTCAGGGCCGTCGAGAGGAATTCCGGGCCCGGGACGGAAAAATCTCGGGCCCCACCATATTTAGCATTTTTTTTAAAGTTCATGCCTACTGATATAGAACGTTCTAATTTCAATTAAGAATAGCATGAAATTGGTTGGAATTAACGGAAATAATCATTTTTTGTTTGAAAAATTAACCGAAAAAAGTGTTAATCATCAAATCAATCTTACGGGTATCATCCAGTTTAGTTGAAATGGAGGATGGAAAGAAAATAATCCTACATGCGATTAGATCAGAATCCGAACAGAATCATACATTCAATTCGATATTGCCAACAACATGTTAGTAGCTGATAATACGGTCGATTAACTATTAAAAAAAATAGCATGAAGATCTATTACCTACTATGAAAATAAAATAGAGCGAAGTAAAAGTATTTGAAATTTGTCTTTAAAAAAAACTAAGTATTTTAAAAGTTTTACATTAAATACTCTTTATTGTTTTTCTTTATTAAAATATTATTACAATGTTTTATTAGAGTTAGTTTGCATTCAATGAAATATTTTCTTTTGGCAAACGAGCTTTCCTAGCTTTCTGAGCAGCAAAACAACTTATAATTGCATCGAAATTCAATTTCCTTGCCAAAGGTGCTTCGATGGATAGTGTAGCAAGTCTGGAAACACGATCTTGTGATGGGCACGAACGATGAAACTTCTTTGTTCTGGCAAGGACGCTAAATGAACGTTCGGCACTAGCTACGGTTACAGGAATTGTAGAAAACACACGGAGAGCAACACAAATGTTGAGGAAAATCGTCTCCAAGTTCTGGGAATAAATAGCATTGAGCAAACTCATTGGCGGAAGTTCTGCTTCAAAATTGGCTTCATAAATGTGTTTCAGATGAATTACTTCTTCTTTAAACCCTTGATACACATGCGAGTTATACTTTTGGATGAACCTTGTAGTGGGGTTTTTAATCTCAATTTCGTCCATTGTTGAAAACTGCCATAAAAATGAAAATGTAGCATTCAAATTCTTCATCGTATCGAACCGACGAGAAATTCCAGATATAATTGAATCAACTATGACGTAAAAGGTGTTTCTCTTGAAATTTATTTCTTCGTCTGTTTCTATTTGCTTTCCAGCTCCTCGGTTTTCTTCAAAATGTCTCTTTAATTGCCTTTTTCAGTTCGATGGAAACGATTCTGGAACATCCCCCAATCCAGTAGCAACTGCTTTGCATTCAGATAAAAATTGATCTTATCCGTTTTGAATAATGTTCAAATGAAGATCAAGTTGTCGAGATCTCGAATTTCAACGTCAATAGTACTGTTTCTGGCTCGAAGAAGGAAACTTCCTTTATTTATAGCGCTAAGAACCTTGCACCAAATCAAAGACATCAGGACGTGTTCAAATTTGTGCATATATTTTAAAATGCCATTTACATCTCTTCGAGCTTTAGCAGTTAAATTAATATCACTTAAGGCTTCTAATGATGTTCTAAGGTTTTTCAGATGATTTGCAAATGGTTTCACTGCCTCAATTCTAGCTGACCATCTTGTATTGGAAAGTTTGTGAAGGGATCCGGGCACATTTTTCTTAAGAATTTCCCAACGTTGAACACTGCTGCTAAACAAAAAATGTCCATTATTTGGCTCTCCAATAAGATTGCTATCGCCTCGTAGTCCTAGTCCCCTTTCGCCAAGGAAGAAAATGGTGTCCAATATTATTATATATAGAATTCATTGCTATTTTTGTATGGCTGGTTTAATATACACACTTTGAAGTGACTTGATATCCTTCGAATCTTCAGTAAACAATTTATTCAAAATATTAATTAATTAATATTACGGAAACCACAATTGAAAAACGTTTGCGTGGGATTTTCCGGTCCCCCGAAACCGATCCAAAAATTTCGTTCCCAGCAGAAACAAAAATAGAAGAAAAGAAACTTTATAAAACAGAAACCGAAATAAATATTTGTGTTTTGTTTATTTTTAATTTATTTTGATTTTAAAAATTTTCAAAATAAAACAAATTTGAAATTTACGTTAAATTAAGTAAGAAAAGCGAAACAATTTATTATAACTTTCTTTCAATAGTTCAAAATTTCATTAAATATAAACAAAAATGTATACGCCAATAATAATCAAGGGCCCAGATCGGCAAGCTTGTGACTGAAAGATTGGTAGATAACATGCAAACAGGGGCCCGATTGCGAAAGCATGAATGATTTTAAATTTTCGGGCCCCTAAAAATAAGTGGGAATAGGTATGTTGACGATGAATTTAGACTACCTATATTAAAAAAAAACAAAAAATTTTACGGGCCCCTAAAAAATCCCGGGCCCGGAGGGTTTCCATAATTCTGGCTTAAAGTTTTACCTATAAACGCTATTTTTCGTGTCAAGAAGTTAGTGAAAAAAATATAGGAATTTCAAAATTGAAAAAAAAAGGTAACTTTGGAGCCCTGTATCTTTAATACTTATGAATAAAAATTGCTCAAATTTTTAAAAATCATAGACCAACTATATAACTATAATAAAATAAAAAAATAACTTCATACTAACACTTTCATTTTTTTGATTTATTTCCGCATTTAAACCACTGTGCGGCCGGCGCGGTGGACTAACAGCTAATGGAAAGTTGAGCCAAAAATTGTATTGGGACACCGATTTTTTGGGAAAAAAAATTGGGGAAATTATCTTGTTTAGAGCCATGGATTTTGGAAAAATGGATTGGGAAAAATGATTTGGGAAACTTGACCCCCTACCCCTTTGATAAATCTCTTATTAGTGCATATAATCCTGAGTTCCCTACAATGCACTTGAGGCGGCGGCCGGCGGCGATGCCAAGCTTCTACTGTATTTTGTGTGCGAGGACAATTATTTTTTAGACAATCGGCAACTGACTTAAACTCGGGTTCATGTTTTCTTTTCGATGCATCCAGAAAATTGGTTTTGAACCAGAAGTAAAGTTTTGAAAAGTCGTAATCTTCTAAACTTTTGCCTAGCTCCGAAAAGTACACTCAAATGATGAAAACCAAAATGCATTGACGGAGTTTGAAAAAATTAGATTTGGGGATTTCGTTTGTGGATTATGGGCATGGGGATTTAGATCCTGTGGATTTTATTTTTGGAGATTTTGTGGATTTTTAAAAGTGTGGGGATTTTGTTTTTGGAGATTTTGCACTTGGGCATTATGTCGGTATCCCTATTATTACAATCCCAATGAATAATAAAATTATTGAGAAACAAAAGAATATACTATCTTTCCATTTTATTTTTAATTTCTATTATTTCTTTTAAGTTACAGGTATTAACTTTTATTATTCCTAGGAAAGTTTTAAATATATATTTTATTAAAAAAAACGTGTTGCTGAATGCTTTTAATTTTTAAAATGTTATAATATTTTCCTTAATTTCTTGGCTTGAATGTATGTCTTGTGTTAAAATTCATGTTCTGCCAGTCATTTTTTACACTTTATTTATTGTGATCTCTTATCTTTAATTGATTATACCTCCTACATTAATAAATCCGCTTATTATTATATTATCAATCAATTATATTAATATCAATTTATAGTTACATTTGAATTTCTTCATTTAATTGCTCTTAATATTTTTCTAGCATTAATGTTGTGCTCTTAGTTTTTCGATTTGTCCTTCATGTACCTACATATGTATGTACATATATAATAAGGTTTCTGATTATTATGGTGTAATTTAAAATAATCTTGGTATTCTTAAACTGATATTTTTGACGTGACAACGTCTTAAATTAGGTTGCGGCTGGGAGTCACTTATGAAAAAGTGTAACGCCCGGTAACGTTACGATGAGTCACCGAACGAGAGAGAGGCCCGCCGAATGCCTTACGTCTCTCTCCCACTCAACTATGATCGGTCTGCCGCGCGCGCAGCACTAGAGAATTAGGCGCATTGAATCGGCGCATGCTCGTGTCTCTGTCTTTGTCTTTCTCGAACGTTCTTGGCGTTGGAAAAACAAGAAAGCGTCATAATACAAGTTCACACGTGTGGGTAAAGTATCGTCAGCTGTGTCTGTAGTGAAAATGTGGAGTGCTTAGATTCGTCATTTACAACAACTACAACAATAAAGGTAAATAATTGTACACTGATATTTCATTATCGTAAACTATGATTGATTGATTAATTGTTAGATTGACACAAAAGTTGAGAAACTGAGTTTATAGGTTATGTCATACTATTGATAAATGTTGATAGTGTTAAGTAAATTATTAGTTTAAAATTAATTAATTAATTAATTATTATTTTACAAATTTTCATTAATTTCAAATTTATTTAGCAAATATTCTACCGAGAAAAAGACGTTGTCACGTAAAATCTTCGCCCGTAAAACCGACTTTACAGGCAACCATTTTTTTTATATATATGAGTGTGTGTTGCATCGAAAAATTTTACTTTCTCAAATAAGTATCTATACTCTCTGTTTTCTATGTTGATTTTGCTGTCTTTTTAAAAATATTTCATGTATTTTAAGATTAAAAAATGTACCTTCAAAAAAAGTTTGTTTTCAAAATTTAAAACGCCAAAACAACTTAATTTTTCAAAATTTTTATTTGAAAATTGTTAGAGCGGTTTTTTTGTAAATTAATTTTGTATAATATAAAATGTTTAAAGTTTAGTTTAAATAAAATGCACGACTGGGTCGCACGAACTCGCTCCTGTATTCAAAGAGTCTGTTTAAAAAAGTATCTATGTATATAAGATTTAAAAATATACCTGTAAAATAAGTTTGTCTTCAAAGATATAAATGCCATTTGATTAGTCGAAAAAACCTCCATTTTTTTTGGGAGGGGGTTACATTCAATACATTTAAAATAATTAAAAAAAAAACTAATTTAAGATTCAAAATTTTACCTGAAAAATAAGTTTGTCTTCAAAAATTTAAATGCCATTTTATAAATAAAAAAGCCCTTGATTTTTCAAATTTTTTTTTCGAAAATCGTTAGAGCGGTTTTTTTTAAATTAATTTTTTATATATACAATTTTTCAATTTTGTTCTAAAAATATTTTTGGTATGCAGTTGTTTAGTGATTGTAAATATACGCTCTACATTTGAATTTCGTAAAAAAATATTAACCCGTTTTTGAGATATTGAATTTTGAAAAAAAAAATTCAATATTTTTTTAAAAATCCAAACAAAAAAAAATTGCACTTTTGATAATCAAATATTGTTAAAGCAATATAAGAGCTTATTCACAAAAAAAATTATTGAAATCAGTACATAATTTGCTGAGAAAATTAAAAAACAAAATAACGGTTCTATGAGCGGTACCTTTCCTGAGCAATACAAAAATATGTTTTTCTTATTAAAAGAAGCCAAGTTAAAACATACAATTTTAGAGAAAATTAAAAAAAAATCTATCGGTTTGTTTTTGAGAAAATTCGAATTATCGTTTTTTGACCAAAAAAATTGTATGAGGGCCACTGTTAGTTTTGATCTTAAAAAAAAATGAAAAAAATGCCTAACGCAAATCTGCTCAAAACCTTAACTTCCAAGTTTGAACTTAATCGACCCAATGGTTTAGGCTGTAGGAGCGTGGACAGACAGACAAAATTTTGCACGAATGCAAAACTTGCCATATAGTTCCTATATGTCGCAAGTAAAAATGATGACCGATTTTCAAGGTATCGAATTCCGAAAAAAATGTTTTATATTTTTTTAAAAATCAAAAATGAAAATAATGACACTTTTGATCATCAAATATTATTCAGTTGTGCAGAAAAATATAATAAAAATAAAGGTTCTGTGGGTACCCTTTTGGAGCAATACAATCATATTTTTTTATATTGAAAGAAGCTCAATTATGAAGACAATTTTTAGCCAAATTTAAAAAAAAGGTCTATCAGTTTGTTTTTGACAAAATTAGAATTTAAGATTTGTAGTTTTAAAAATTAAAAAAAAAAAACACTTCAGCGATTCGGTTCAAAACCTTAATTTACAAATTTGAAGTCAATCGACCCAATGTTTTGGGCTGTTGGGGCCAGGACAAACAGACAGACAGAAGGACGGGATTGGGTGACTTCTCTACCATGGTAATGTCATGTTTGATTAAAATCTGGAGTTAAATTCTTTTACGAATGCAAAACTTACTATATAGTTCCTACATATATACATATATGTATGTTGCAAGTAAAAGTGTCAAAGGCTTTATAATTTTTGCTTATACATTTGAGTTAATAACCTGTTATTTCTTTTATAGTCATGAGCTTGTTTTTTTTTTGTTATTTTTCTGAATTTGGTTTAAATCCTTCTGGAGTTGTTATATGTTCAAAAAATTTAATTTTTTCCTTTAAGAAATCGGATTTTGTTTGGGGATGTTCTCAAATGTACACTTTGCGCTTCCTTAATACTTCTTCCATAGAAGAAAGGTATTCTTTTAATGACGTGCTAAAATGTATGGTATAGATATGCATGTATTTCGTACAAATTCAATACCTGGTTCATCAAATGTCGTTGGTGCGTTTTTAAGACCGAATTACATTGTATCAAATTTGTAATGATCTGATAAAGTAGAGAATACAGTTTTCTTTCTAAGGTTGGTTCTGTTTCTATCTGATAAAACTCATTTCATCTAGAATATCTTCTTTTTTTTGGTATGGTGAACTTATCTTTCGTCGTGACATTATTTAACTTTCTATCGATGACAAGTCGCCATCCTTTGTTTTAATAAATCAGCTAACTACGAGGTGTGTTCAAAAAGTGCCCGGAATTTTCGTTTTTTCAAAAAAATACTTATTTATTCGCTTACATCAATGTGGTCCCCTTCAAAGTAGTCCCTCCCAAATATAATACACTTATGTCAGCAATTTTTCCAATCTTGGAAGGACTCTTGATATTCACTTTTTGATATATCCTTGAGCTTTCTCAGCGATTTTGCCTTTATTTCTTCAATCTAGGAAAAACGCCGTCCTTTCATTAGTCTCTTCAACTTTGGAAACAGGAAAAAGTCACACGGAGCCATATCTGGTGAATATGGAGGTTGGGGCATGACTATGGTATTGTTTTTGGGCAAAAAATTACGAACAAACAACGACGAGTGAGCAGTTGCGTTATCGTGGTGCAAAAGCCATGAACTGTTTTTCCATAAATCTGAGTGTTTTTTTTTCGGATTGCTTCACGCAAACGTCGCATAACTTCAAGGTAATACTCCTTATTAACCGTACGACCTTGTGGTAAGAACTCTTGATGCACTATACCATTATAATCGAAGAAAACAGTAAGCAAAACCTTCACATTTGATCGAACTTGACGTGCTTTTTTCGTTCTTGACGTTAGATGCTTCCAGGTGGACGATAGTGCTTTGGTTTCGACATCATAACCGTACACCCATGTTTCATAACCAGTTATGACCCTTTCAAGCAAAGTTGGATCATCGTTGACGTCATTTAACAGCTCTTGAGCGATGTTCATGCTATTGTTTTTTTGGTCAAAATTCAGCAGTTTCAACAAAAATCGCCGAGCTCATAAAAACACGTCGAACCTTAGCAACTACCACAGACAAAGTAAACAGTGAATATAGCTGAAAATTGCATCATACTTTAGGGGCATGTATACCAACACAATAAAAAAATAATTTTGACCTTCGGACTCTCCAGACCCGCGGAATTTAAAAATTCCGGGTACTTTTTGAACACACCTCGTACTTATTGACTTCCTTCTTATGAACATCTGGATACCATTACATTGTGGTAAAAATTGGTTCAATACTTGTTGCTTTTTTATGTTTTACTTGAAATGTGAAACATAGATCATCTTCCTTTGAAAAAAAAAGGTTTTTCATTGTTTTTTGAGATTTTTATTTTATAATTCGTCAAATGTAGAACATTGAATGTCTATTTTATTTAAGAGACTAATTTCTTTTTCATATTCTTTTTCTTCCTCTATACATAGAGCGCAAAATTTTAACGAACCTACTGTTAAGGGTTTAACAATGTACTAGTTAACAAAAAATAGCTTTATAAATTGCGAAAAATAGCTTTAACATTTTACTAAATCGTTTAAGATTTTGTGCCTTTGTCATTTGAAAAGAAGAAGGCCTTTCGTTAAAACCAGTTTTACTGATTTGTTAATTACTTGTAAATGATTTGAGCCTAATTAATAATCCAATTGTATTTTCTTCTAAAATGTAGAAAGTTCGTTTAGCTTGAAATCGTAGAGTGTATTTTTGGGGAAGACAATCAAGGTTAAAATCGGCAATACCCAAAAAACACCAACGGTTTTCGCGGTTAAGTCGTTTTTTTGCAATTTTGCGTTCAGACATCGAGGTTAAACATCTTGAAATTGAATATACCAGGTTAACGGAAACAGTTCTTCTTGTCTGGAGAAAAGTGACTAAAAAATTGTATAGCAGATGTAAATGTTTCCAATTTTTTCAAATTTGTATTAACTTTCCAAAGGATGTTATTGTAATCGGTCCGACGTTTCTACTTGAACGCGGCTATGCGTATTCTGAAATGACTTTTGCAGAAGCTGTATGGGTGAAGAACAGGAGGAAACAGTTCTTCACGTTCTCTGTACATGCACTACTCTAGCTCAAAAACGTAAGAATTATCTAGGAGAATTCTTCTAATTTAAACGAGCTAAATCACATAAGCATAATCAGCCTCTCACGTTTCGTAAGGGACTCAAACTGGTTTCATTGAGCTTAGGAGGAAGCCTCAAGATTCATGTGGTATCACAATGGGCCATTAAACTGTAAACCATTATCAATCGAACTGCATTTCTAAAGTTTTCAGATTTCATAGTTGGTGGGCCAACTACATGTCCCAAAATAAACAAACAAAATAATTAAAAATTTCTTAAAAACTAATAATGGGTGATTTTTTAAAAGCTATAGGAAAGTTTTTCAAAAAAAAACACATAACATTAAAAAAAATGCATAAAATCTTTGTTTGAATCGATAGTACGTACGGTCCATATAATTTAATGTTTGAACATTATTTCATGCAAATGTTGACCTTGATTGGGCCTCAAATGGTCCATCCGCTTAGTCTAATTTTGGCATGCTCTTTCCAACATTTCGGCCGGTATCTCACTAATAAATGCTTCAATATTGTCTTCCAATGCGTCAATTGAAGCGGGCTTGTCTGTATAGACATAAACTAACATAGCCCAACAAAAAATATTCTAAAGGCGTTAAATCGCACGATCTAGGTGGCCAATTGACCGGTCCCGAACGTGAAATAAAATGTTCACCGAACTCGCCTCTCAATAAGTCCATTGTTGCGCGTGCTGTGTGGCATGTTTCACCGTCTTGTTGAAACCACATTTCATGCAAGTCAAGCTCTTGCATTTTGGGCACAAGAAAGTTGGATATCATCTCACGGTAGCGCTCACCATTCAAAGTTACATACGTTACGATTCGAATCATCTTTGAAGAAGTACGGTCCAATGATGCCACCAGCCCATAAACCGCACCAAACGGTGACTTTTTCTGGATGCATTTGTAGCTCTTATTTACGTACCCATTGAGCCAAAAATGAGCTTCGTCGCAGCAAGAAGCGCGATGAACTTTCTTAACAGAGCACGCATTTTGATAATAAAATTCAATAACTTGCAAGCGTTCTTCGTTTGTAAGACGATTCATGGTTAAATTATAGACCAAAGTGAAGATGTTTGACAGTGAAACAAAACACGAAACGTGCGTCAGCTGTTTAAACCAGTGTTGCCAAAAAGATAGTAGCTGAAAAATCACCCTTTATAATGAAAAATCATATAAAATTATGTACAAACAAACGATTGCATGCTTTTCAAAACATTTTTCAAAAAATTGACAAAAATGTTTTTTTGTCCCAAATTATTGGGACATGTAAAAACAAGATGAAAAATCGAGGACATGTAAAAACTAAATGAAATAAAATGCACGACTGGATCGCACGAACTTGCTCCTGTATGCAAAGAGTCTGTTTAAAAAAGTATCTATATAATATTTAAAAATATACCTGTAAAATAAGTTTGTCTTCAAAGATATATATGCCATTTGATTTGTCGAAAAAACCTCAATTTTTCCATTTTTTTGGGAAAACTAATTTAAGATTCAAAATTTTACCTGAAAAATAAGTTTGTCTTCAAAAATTTAAATGCCATTTTATAAATCAAAAAACTTTTGATTTTTCAATTTTTTTTTTGAAAATCGTTAGAGCGGTTTTTTTTTAAATTAATTTTTTATGTATAAAATTTTTCAATTTTGTTCTAAAAATATTTTTATTATGCAGTTGTTTAGTGATTGTAAATATACGCTCTATATTTCAATTTCGTAAAAAAATGTTCACCCGTTTTTGAGATATAGAATTTTGAAAAAAAAAAAATTCAATATTTTTTTAAAAATCCAAACAATAAAAAATTGCACTTTTGATAATCAAATATTGTTAAGGCAATATAAGAGCTCGTTCAGAAAAAAAAATTATTGAAATCGGTTCAAAAGTTGATGAGAAAATTAAAAAACAAGAAAACGGTTCTATGAGCGGTACCTTTCCTGAGCAATAAAAAAATAGGTTTTTCTTATTAAAAGAAGCCAAGTTAAAAAATAAAATTTTAGAGAAAATTTAAAAAAAATCTATCGGTTTGTTTTTGAGAAAATTCGAATTTTCGTTTTTTGACCAAAAAAATTGTATTGGGGCCACTGTTAGTTTTGATCTTAAAAAAAATGAAAAAAATGCCTAACGCAAATCTGCTCAAAACCTTAACTTCCAAGTTTGAACTCAATCGACCCAATGGTTTAGGCTGTAGGAGCGTGGACAGACAGACAAAATTGACCGGACGGAATCGCGGGACCCACTTTTTTCGACTTCTCTACCATCGTAATATCATGTTTGATTAAAATCTCGAGTTCGAAATTTTGCACGAATGCAAAACTTGCCATATTATGTATGTACATAGTTCCTATACTATGTATGTCGCAAGTAAAAATCGAGCTTATATAATATGATCTCCTTAGAGATAGCAAGCACCATGATCGCTTTTAATCTAGTATAGGACAGATGTTTTTTGTGACCTGACACGTGGTGATGTTATTTCAACTGGTGTTTGCCTTCTTTATAGAGTCCTGCATTAGCAATAGTTTAGATGTAGCGATTGGTATGCCAGCATTTGCCAAACGTTGTAAAATGAGTTGTACTGGTACCATTCCTAGTTTCCTGGAATGTCTCTATGGCCCGGCATGCACCCAGCAAAGGTTAATATTAAATAATTGTGCCATCTAATATTTAAAATCAGTAATGTCTGATAACAAAAATTATGTTTGTGCTGTTTTCAATGCTGTTATTAGAATTTGAAATAGCTTTAAACATTATTATTTCCAAATTAATTGCTGGAGTTTTGATTGAATGCAACGATATACATACATAATTGTTCGATAAAAGATCAAATAGCTGGTCAAATTTCATGTGACTTACATGTTAGGTATTGCTTATGCCAGAAATTTTTAGGCTTGTCCTTGGTGATTTTTGTTTATGGAATTAAATTTTTAAGAATGTGCAGTGCAACACATTTATTTATGTTTCAAGGCAAATCCGACTTGTTTATTTTGATTTATTATGTGGTATGGGTTAAGCAATGCATTTATTCGATAAATTATCTCTCAATAATAATGCTTATGCCTTCTTAGAAAAGAAGATTAAAAGACGTCGACTTGGCTTGACTTCAGTTTATTATAAAAAAAGTAGCAGTAAAAAGTATTTTAGGTTACAAAAAATATATTATAACAACTTCAAAGAATACGAAACGTAGAATTTTAAATACAGAATTTTGTAGTTCATAAGTAAAGGTGAGTAGTGTTAAGTTTTAAACCAAATTATTTTGTATTATATAAACTTAAATGCTGTTAGTTTCAACAATCCTCGCCAACATTTTAAATTGAAATCCATTCCAAATTTTTGGAAACAAAACAAATGATTGTCTCTTGGAACAGCTTTCGCCATCGTCATACCATCTGTGCCATTAGTTCAGTTTGAAGATAGTCGATAGCCATTCTCGATCGCCTCCCTGATAAATTGGTACTTATTATAATCCATATGCTTGGTTGGTGACTGCTTGCCTCCATAATTTGGGATTTGCTGTGCACTCTGATTGTCGCAATAAATTAACGTAATACAGTAAAAAATTTTAGTATTTAGTATTTATTAATCATGATTAGCTAATATTGTAAGAACATAAATTCTTATTTATAATATAGCTTTAAAGTGTACAGCAGCTACGGCATTTTGTATCACAATAAATATATGTAAGTTAAAATGTTAAAAAATCAAATTACAAAAAGAAAGAAAGAGAATAATAATAACAAAAATATTAATAAGAATAGGTACTTATGCAATTTTATAAAAAGATGAATTTAAAAATTATATTTTTTCTTTTTTTTTTTTCTTTTATTCCATACATAATTTATCTAACAGAATTAGTTTAAAAGATTTACATGCATGGCTTATAAGCCGTCTGCCGAAAATGCTAATTATATGAATTAAATAAATACGTTTAGAGAGAGTACATTTTATAAATTACATTAAACAGTTAAAATATAAAATTAAATATAAATGAAAAGAACAGTTGAAAACAAACATTATAATATACAATATTAATTACATACAAAATTATTACAATTATAATAAATAATAATAATATAATTATAAATAAGAACGAAGGTATATATAAAAAGTAATTTAAAGTGTTTCAATACACAAATTGGGCTTTTAGTTTAGCTAAAACAAAGTTTATCATTAGACCGCATGTGTTAAAAGTTAATAAACATGTTTCTATATGCTAGAGCCTCTGAAACAAATCGAATGAGAGTTTTCCATCCACTTTCTCCATTTAAAATTGCAAAACATTCTTCAATTGTAAAAAAACTTTTATTAAAATATAATCTTCGGATTTCCTGTATTATTGGACAAAAAGCTAAGAAATGCGAATTATTTTCAGCCTGATTAAGGTTACATAGTAAGCAATTCGGATTCAAATCATTTCTGTGAGGTCTATAATTGAGCTCAAGCATTTCAACGCGCATTTTAAAGATTAGACTTATCTCATTGGCAGTAAACTCGTTTCAAAAATAGTTGTCATACCCGAGACATAAGTTGAGTTTAGAGTAAGCTGTTCTTGTAACAGACTCTCTTGCACGGGTTATTGATTTTAGATACATTGTTTCATCTATAATAGAAATAAGGTCACACAGTTCATTTCTAAATGCTTCTAAATCATCAATACTTAGTGACAACGGATAGTTATATTCTGATGCCAAATCAAACCAGTCTTTAAAAGGCGAGTACCTACCCCGTAGAGCTATTAAAATAATCTTTTTCTGAATATTATTATTAGGTCTATTCATGACTTTAACAATATAGTCTGCGTTAGCTTTAAGGTTTTTTAAGTAAATTGGAGGCAGGCCAGATTCAATGTAAATAGCGTAGTTTGGTGTATTAGCAGGGAGTCTGAAAATACGTTTGAAAAAGTTCCGTTGGACTAATTCAATTACTTCTAATTCCTTGTATCCATAAACTTCATTAGCGTATAAGAGAGAACTTTTGATAGTTGTCTCAAATACTTTAAATTTAGTCGACGCATCTATAGAGTTATTTTTGAAGAAGTGTGACCACATACAATTGATAGCTGCTTTTGCTACCTTCACTTTGTCTTTAAAATGGGCTCCAAGATTTAGGTTATGTGTTATAGTAAATCCTAGATATTTGTAATCAGTCACTACTTCTATGTTTGAGCCGTCTAGGTGCTAGTTGCGATTAGTCCTATTACTGCGGTTTTGAGATCTAAAAACCATTATCTTTGACTTTGAAGTATTGATTTTAAGGTCCCAAGTATCGCAATATTGTTTTAATTTGTTAATCTGAAGCTGCAAAGTATCTGGATTATCGGTTAGAATGACAAGGTCATCTGCATATAAAAGCACCTTGATAAGTACATCTCCAAAAATAACACCACCTGGAATTTGATCTTCAATGTCATTGATGAAGAGGGAAAAAATCAAGGGACTCAAAATACAACCCTGTGGTACTCCCGTTTCAGATTTAAATTGATTTGACAATCTCATACCAATTCTTACTACTGAACTTGTATTTGATATTAGTTGTTCATATATTCTTATGAACTTTGTAGACAAGCCTATATCTGTAAGTTTGAAAAGTAGTAAACTTCTGTTTATAGTGTCAAAGGCGGCTTTGAAATCTACAAAAAATGCATAGAGGTTCTTTTTTTTATCAATAAAACGTTTAGCAACACTCGTTAGAGTAAAAATTTGGTCTATTGTAGAGAGATTTGCTCTGAACCCAGCTTGGAAACAACTTATTTTATTATTCCTTTCAACCCACGAAACAAGCCTTAGGTACAGTAATTGAGTGAAAATTTTCCGCAGAGAGCTGAGAACAGAGATTCCCCTATAGTTTTCCGGTAGATTAGGATCTCCCTTTTTAAAGATCACAGAAATGTATGAATATCGGAAGCTATTTGGAATTGTCTCATCTATAAACATCTTGTTTATTAAAAGTAAAATTTGTTCTAGAAATTGTGAGCTGGCATTTTTGTAAAACTCGGCCGGTATGCCATCTAAACCCGGAGCCTTATTATAATTCATTTTTTTCAAAGCCACTATTAGCTCTAGTATTGAAAATCGGGAATCTAACTCATCAATATAAGTGAATGGTAGTGCATAACTTATGTTCATTTGACCAGGGTCTGCTATGAAAAGTGTTTTGAAGTAAGTAGCCATTGTATCCACATCAATAGCAGAGACCGTTGACTTATTATTTCGGCCAGCTAGAATGCGTACATTTGTCCAAAATGATCTAGAATCATTACAATGTATGAGATTCAACGCCATGTTTTTTAGATATTGTTGTTTCTTGAGGCTACACAATCTTCTGTACGAATTATTTGCCTGAAGATATAGGGACTTAGAGGCCAAATTATTGTTTTTTCTAAAGATTTTAAGAAACGCGAAAGATTTTTTTCTACTTCTCCTACATTCTTCGTCATACCAACAAGATTTATAATTATTTGCTGTATTGTGAGAACTCATGACAGCTGATATTCTGATGGTGTCAAAAATTAAATCCGCTGAGACATCTACAGTGTTTGAAACCAGACTTGAAGGATTGATTGGGTGTTGAAGTAGATTTCGTCTATAGATATCGGATTTTGAATTAATCCAACGAAGCTTTTTACATTCGTTTTCAATTTGCTGTCTTAAATTGCATTCAGGGGTCTTAAATTTGCAAGTGGCACATATAGGAAGATACGACGAATAGGTAGCAGTAATCACCTCGAAATCATTGACAATTTTGAGCCAGTCACCTTTGGCTAAGCAGTAGTCAATTACAGAACAACCCTGACTAATGTTCAAATGGTAGACATGTGCATTCAAGAGGACACAAGCGTCCACAGGTTTTTCTCAAAATCCACCTCTGTCTATCAACTCCTACTCTCACCTCCCCGTGGTGAACATCGGGTGCCTAGTACCTCAACTGGAGATTGGGTTCTAACCCCAGTGGAAAGTTGTTGGGGGTAGCAAACGAGAGAGGGGGGAGAGGTGTTTCCACTAAGGCACCTCTCCTTATCCAGACGGCAGCGGACGAATTCTCGAGATGGAATCAACGGTGGCGTCTACAGTTCCAGTAAGGTTGAACTACTTAGTGAACACCTTATAGGGCTTCTACGACTTATTCGGAGCCCAGGCCTATAAGGAGCGGTTTATCCGGCTCCCCGTCCTTGGAGTTATACTAAGGATCTGGCCCTCCAGGTTGGGGGTTGTGCCGTCGGGGTGACTTCCTGACCACATAAAAATTTTCTAGTCGCGAAGCACCAACAAGCCTCGGATACGGACGGATTCACTGTTGACAACCCAAGCAAACCCTGACTAGAAATGAATGTAAAACTGCCAGTGGGATCACTTTTGGATACCCCGTTTAGAATATAAAACCCAAAATCCTCAACCATCTCAGTCAAAAAGTTGCCATTTGAGTTTGTGCATTTATCAACCGATTCTCTTTGGAATGTAAATTGTTCAAAATTTAAGAACGAAGAATTTTGGAAAACCCCTATTCGACTGTTTAAGTCACCAATTATTAGAATATTTTCATTAGTTTGGTTCACCAGAAAATTTTGCAAAGTTTCAAATTCAACTTTCCAATTACTATAATTAAGGTAAATTGGTATTATTAAATAATGTTTTCCGTTGAAGACACAGTCAATTAATGTTTTGTTTTCACTATTTTTGAATTTTATGTTTTTGTTCGCAATATTTAATTTAATTCCGCATAGAATACCACCGCTGGCACGACCTAATCTAAAATTTCTGACGGCGGGTATCCATTTGAGATTATAGCCTTCGAAATATTTTGTGTATTGAAGCTCTTTACCTTCCTCCACAAAAGTTTCAAGTAATATAAATACATCATATTTTGACACTAATTTAAAAAAATCTGGCATTATTAATTTACTTTTTAATCCTGTTACATTATAGCAAAAAATGTTAAAGTTAAAAAAGTGAAAGGAATTAGGCAAATTTGAAAAATTAAAATTTTTATAAAAATGGCAGACGGCAACTCTATCCTATGTTGAATGTTGGAATCTAGTAGAACTCGGGCCCGAACCATATTGTTTGCTTTGTTGTCTTCTAGAGGGCTCTTGCCTCGTAATGAGGTTGTTGTCGTTTCTGATGTTAATGTCAAAAAAGCACGTTGAATCCTCACCAAAAGTTGTTTTGACAAATGCAAGTTCTTCGATTGTTGTTATTTTTAATCCGCGTAACGAGTCATAAGAAAATGTAAAATCGGAAATTCTTAGCTTCGATCCTCTTATGAGAGTTTGCGCGTTCCGGTTTTTTTCGATGAGCTTCGATTTGATTTCGAATAGTGCTTTTCGTTTTTTCCTGTATAGAAGAGATTGTTCTCTATGCACCACAACTCCAGTACCTTTTAGCTTTGGTGGAGCCTTCACAATTTGTTGTGCAATGCATTTGTCAGTGAAGTTTAACACCATAGTGGTTTTGTTGTTGTGCCGGTTACCAAATTCTCGTGATTTGACAAAAGATAAATGAGCATTTTCATCTAGATCGAGAAGGCTAAGGCAAGTTTGTTTTGCTTTACGATCCTTGTCTGTTTTCTCATCTGGGGGCAAATGTAAAACAACTGAATGTTCGTGTGTTTCATCGTGTAAAAACTCTAACTGCTTTTCAAGTGACTCGCAGTAGCTCTCAACAGCGGCTAAACGTCCCGTAAGTTGTTCGTTTTGAGACCGTAACTGCTGTATTTCCATAGATATGGCGCTTATGTCAGCCTTAGTGGCAATGTCCTTTAGGTGTTCTTGAAGACAACCATCTACAATTAACTTTATCTGGCTCATTTGAGATGACGATGACGAATTCATGTTTGCGCTTTGACAAGATATGGAATTTTTTAATGGTGTTGATATTTTGTTTGTTGGGGGTTGAGTTGGTGATATTTCCCCCAATTTTCTTTTTTGTATCATATGTCGCTTTCGCAAACAGGGAAAGAAGCTGCCACTGCCACAATATTCAGTGTGTTTGAAAAATTTGAAAATATTGACTTCACTTTACTCTCTCTCTCAAAAAAAAAGCAAAAAAATATATTATTAATTGTTTTAATTGTAATTAATTGCTAAGGTACAGTTTTAATTCATTTTTTAATTTCTTGGCGCAATTTAAACTTCTTATTTCACGTGGTAACGAATTCCACATTCGTGAGGAGTTTACAAAAAACTGGCGTTCAGATGTCGCACAACAAAAACGCGGGACCAAAACTTGAGCGGAACGATTTGAGTTTAGGAATCTTATCTCATTATAAAGGTATTCAGGTTGTCGGGTTTGAAGAATATCAGAGAAAAAAGTTATAGTTCGATATTTGAGAAAATCTTCAAATGTCATTCCGAGAAATTGAATCACGTAATTGGATATTCGATCAAAACGTCTAAGTCCATAAACATAAAACAGCACAGTTAAAGACGACACTTAGTTTTCTTTTGCTTTCGAAGTCAAGTTTGCAGAAAATTTCGCAACCGTAAGTTAATAAAGGCAGAAACAACGTTTTTATTAAAAGAACTCTGATTTTTATTGGAATTAAATATTGAGATGGCCAAAGCATACGAAGGACACTATAACACTTACCCACAGTTCTATTGATATGGTCCTCCCAAGTCAGGGTCTTATTGAACAAAACACCGAGGTTTATAGCTTTGTCGACATACATGATGGCACTTTCTTTGAGAGCAACTTGAGGAAAACATGACACATCAATCTTATTCCTAGCGATGACGATGCATTTAGATTTTTTCGGGTTAAGCAGCAAGCAATTTTCTATTGACCATTGATCGATTCTTCTTAAATCTTCAGCTGAGTGTCGTCGGCATACATGCGAATGGAACAATTTTTTACTATACTAGGCAACGCGTTCACATACATTGAAAAGACCAAGGGGCCTAGTATTGACCCTTGTGGAACACCATTCGCTACAGGTAAGAAGATCGATTTTTGTTGATTATGTTCAACCGCCTGTTCACGTTCTGTTAAATAAGAAAACAATAGATGGACTGCAGAGGAGGAAAAATTTAAATAATTTGAGAGCTTAAGGCAAAGAATGTTGTGATTTACCATATCGAAGGCCTTAGAGAAATCGAGAAGAATTAGAAAAGTAACGTTGTCCATATCAACTGCTTTTCTGATATCCTCAGAAACACTTACCAAGGCAGTCAAGCAGCTATTTTTCTTTCGAAAGCCGGATTGTCTTGAGGTCAATAAGTCAAACCGTGTTAGAAACTCGTTTATTTGCTTTTGAAGTATTCTCTCAAAAACTTTCGACAAGAAAGGCAATATAGATATAGGTCTAAACTCATCTCCTTTGGAATTTTTTGGTATAGGAATAACCTTTGCTTTTTTTCATAGAGAAGGAAATTCACGTGTTCTTAAAATGGAGTTAAAAATGTGTGTGATGAATGGTAGCAAGGTAGGGAGAACAATTTATAAGAACTTAGGGTGTATCATATCGAGTCCTACAGAGACGAAAGATAAGTTTAGGGCATTTATGTCAAGCAAATCTGTAGATTTGTTATCGAATTTACCAATTCCTATGTTTTTTTAGATTCTTCCAAATCTCTTTGCTTCCCAATGCGGCATTGAAACGTGTTGAATATGTTTGAGCTTTTGCCTTGCGTATCTCCCGAATAATTTTGTTTCGCAGTTTGGAATAATTTACATAAAAACTGTCAATGCGAAATAATTTCCATAGTTTGAAGAATAAATCTCTTTTTTTAATGAGAGAGAGAATACTTCTCGTTATCCACGGTTTACTATTTGGACTGAAAGTTTTAGTTCTTAGGGGCACATGACTATAATAAAGTTCATTAATTTTTTCAGTAAATAATTCTACCTGCATAGAGGGCGAAGATATCGAAATTTCTACGAAAACGAATTCCATTTCACTTTCGTTACAAAAGACAGCTATCTGTCTTCATTTTAATGTTTCTTTGACATACATGGCAACTCCCCCACCTCTGCAGCGTACTCTATTTGAACGATATATCTTATAACCTATGAGAGAGCATATGTTGTTGTTTTGAGATTCAGAAAGCCAAGTTTCAGGTACACAAACCACGTCAACCTTAGAACCTTCAAATGTAAAGCGAAACTCGTCAATTTTACATAGCAAACTTTGTGCATTGATGTGAGATACTCTAAGTCCAGTTTGATGTCCACTCAAAATATTAATCATGGTGCGCAAATTAAGATCACCCATCGCAAATGAAAACAATAAAATTCAAAGTGCACAAAGAAAAAAACAAAGAAGATTTACTGTATGCTAAATATCCTTGAAAGATAATGTATTGTATATATTATTGAAGTTGTAAAGCTTATTAGGAAGTTTAAAGACAGTAATAAAAAATATAATAGAAATGAGAAAGTAATGTTACAAATAAGAGATGAAAAATATAAAATTTATAGAGTAAAAGCAGAAATTAAAAAAAAAAAATATTATAAGTACCTACATATGTATTTAAATATTAAACATTATATTTCAGAGTTGGCAACCATATTCAAATCCTCCAAGCAGTCGATCAGTTGAGCATCTTCATTCATAAGTCGCTTGATGTAAACAACTCCTCTCGATACAAACACAGTGCATAGTTTTTTTGCTTTCTCAGAGCCATTGCATGAATTGAATTGAATTGAATTCTTTATTGAGACTTTGATTTCGTTTACAAAAAATGCTTAATACTTATTGCTATTTTAGTCATACTGCGGCTATAATGTATTGCCTGCTCTGTCAGTTGCTTTTTTTTGTGAAGCCTCGTGGCTGAATTATAATATAGTTTAACTACTCTTGCTCATGAGAGTGTATACATTGCTTTTGCTTTGACTATAATGTCAGATAAAAATAAAATATACATTTATACATATATACATATATACAGAAATACTAATACTAACTTAAAATTAATTAAATACAAACGCCAGTGAAATACATTTTGATTTTTCTTTTTACGAGAGCGAGAACGCTCTATTATTGACTTCATTGTTCATAGCATTATGAAACATGACATGTATTTTTCTTCTTTTTTTTTTTTATTATTAAAGAGCGAGACCACTCTTTTATATTTGATCTCATTGTAAAACAATTAGATGAGTATAATGAAGTGAGATGAATATAACATTTAAAAGAGTTTTGAATTTTATTATATTTTTTTGTTACTTTCAATTCGAGTAGTCAGGAATTTATACATATAAGAAAGATTGACAATGTTATACGAAGCGAAACGTACATACTACATTATGAGTAGGACGGATATAAAAATATACTTTATACTACAATTAACAATCATAATAAGGAAATAAGTAATTTTGAATTTGAATTATTGGGAATTACAAGTTTTGTACCATTGTATTATCACAGTTTAGTTACAATCATTTGATATGGCGTATGTTAAAGATAATACTAGGCATATGAATTTTAAATTTACTTAAATATATACGAGTCGGGCAAGTATTGCCCACCAATAGTATGAAAAATTAAACGTTGACATTTCGATGTTGAATTCGAGAATTTGTTACGATGTATTTACAATCAGGTGAACAGAGAAGTGTTTTTCTTTTAATTCATAACATGTTAGTTAATTATTTCTATGTGAACATAGGATTAGCCACGATTTTGGCCAGTAATGGCCTCAGTATAGAACATAGGAGGAGATATTGCTGAGGAGTCCAGAAAGAGCGAGCGAATTCCCAAGGGAGACAAGTAGTTTGTGTCATCCCAAGAGACCCCAGCCTGAGAATCAATGACATGTTTTATCAATTCATTTTCCGAGAGTTCGAGACTCGAGATAGTTTTTCCCATGTGGGATAAGTTATATCTCAATAGCGGAATGACCTAGCCATTGCATGCTGGGCTGGTATATTGACAGGTTGTTTTTCGTTAAAGCCTCTCGCATAAAGAGAGCACTTGTGGAGTTTATGTCAATGTCTTGCAAACATAGCTCTCTATTATTCACTTTTCGAAAAAGAGCAACTGACTTCAATACATAATTTCGATCATACGGTGTAATGAATTTGATTAGAATCAGTGTGTCTTTAGATTCATTTCGAGGTCGCGTGCGATAAATATTTTTAATTGTAGGTGGTTTTATGGAAAGTGCATTACACAGCAGATTAAAAGTAGACTTTAGATTTTCGTCTTCAAAATGTGGAATACCGAAAAGAAAAGCATCATTTGCAACGGCGCGATTTTCCAAAATTTATTGGTTTTTTCTTACACTTTGCATTTCGGTTTGAGTGATTGTGGCTTGTTTGTTTACATCGCCTACAGTTTTTTTTAATTCGCACAGTTCAGATTTTAAAGTGTCGATCGTTTTATTAGCGCTCAAAAGTGCTGTTTGAAGTTCAGTAACTTTAATATTAGTGGCGTTTATGGAGTTTTGCAAGAATTTAATTTCGTTGCTTATTTTATCGGATATTCTTGTTTCTGAGTCAATAATTTGTTTGGATAAGAGATTGATAATATAGTCGCTTTGTTCTTTACACTGCTGGCTAATAATATTACACTCTTCTTTCGCACTGATTACAGTTTTTGAAGGGGTAGATTGAGGATGATTTTGTGGTGTTTTCGGTGTGTTTGTAGTTTTACTTCGCGTGATAGCGGCAAGTTTCGCTGAGTTTGAGTTTGACATAGTTCGATTCGATTTCTTTATATATTTTTATTTATTATGTCTGAACAGAAAAATAATTTTATCAAATGCAGTTTAAATCAAATAAAGTTAACTGAACAGGCAAATCAAACACAGAGCTCTTGGTAAGTTTTGATTTAAGTTTTAACTTGTTACACTTGAGGTATAAGAAATAAAAGGAAGCCGAACTCTTATAATATATATATAGATATACGTCTACTCCGTAGCCATTATTTACTTTTCATATTAGTTCTTCTAATAAGAAGCAAAGAGAGAAAGCTTCTTTTGCAGCTTCGGATAATGCAACATACTATCACAGATAATAGAGTTACATAGATATCGCATCCAGTGCAAATAAAAATGATCATATTTTTTATCCCCTATTTAAAGCGATTTGTTGAAGTCAAACCTTGCAACCATATTCAACATAACAAAATAAAACCTATAATACAATATCCAAGCAACAGACGACAGACGTTGACCTGTGAGTTGCGTTCGAAAGATAAATAGATACATTTTCTTATTTGAATTCGTGTTCGTTTGCCAATGCAACCCTTTAAATTCTTTTTACGTCGCTTCTACGTTCCAACACACTATTTGCTGTGCAGGTAGTTTTTTGTCTATATAATTTTGCAGCAACCAACGCGTTGCAACGCTTTCTTTTTCTTCGCTTCTCAATCTAATCGGTTGAGCGAGCGATTGACTCAAAAACACTCCATTACCAAGACCGGAATCTTTCGTACGTTTCACTCTCCAAAACCCGTTTATTTACATTGTTGTATTTGTAATTTTGACAATTAGTCCTTTAATAGATGTGAGCACAAAAAATAAAAAACGATGCCGTGGGCTAGCGGCACTTTGCAAAGCAAAAACAAAATGGAGGGGTTAATAAGTTTTTTTTCAGGTTTTTCTTTTTACTTTTTTTCGATGAAAAAGTCAGTTTTAAGCTTTAATTTTGCAGGTATTTTGTTGATAGTGAACCAATGTACCTTTTTGTCTTGAAAAAAGCATGTTCAACATCAATTTATTATAAATAATTCACTAATTTACAGTAATCACTAAACTTCTTTAAATTTCATAATAAACCTCGGATTTTTGTATCAAAGATGCGTTCGAAGAACCATCAAGTTAAGGGTGCGAACGCAATTTTTGTATTGAATTCTAATAAATTTTCGTTAACGAACGGCCCAAATATTTTGTTTGCAAGTAATTAAAATCTGTATCAATTTTACTAATCCAAGTATATTTATAGTTTGTTTCTAATAATTTAAGCTAGCAACTATTTTTCAATGCCATTTTGATTAATAAATAATAAATTTAAGATAAGTTATAATCGAAAAATACCTTATCCATAACATTCTTGATTGATGGAAGCATACATATATTTTCTATCAAAAAAACTATGCATCAAAGGAGCAGCAATGTTTTAAAGAAATAATCAGAATGATTATAGCGAACCTGTTGAATAAATGCAGAGCAAATAAAATGCAAATTTTGACATATATCATAACATGAAAACTTCTCAAAATCGTTCTGAATTCATGCACAACTCATTCAATAGATCATGTTAACGACATGAATGTTTATTGTTGCCTACAGAAATTTTTTTTAGTGAATTCCCACAGTTAAACGCAAAATATAATTTTCATTCATTTCTTCAAAATGTTTAGTTACCAAAATTGAAGTTTACTAGTAACAAATTAATGAGTTTTACGAACATGTTTTTGTTTTTCTTAATATAATAAATACTTCCATATATTACATTTTATAAATGCAGAACATAGAAGAAAATATACATAAACAATAGTTTTCAGATATAAAGCAGACGTTAGTGTAGACAAATATTTTGAGAAAGCCAATATTTTAGGTATTTTCATTAAAGAAATTACGGCTTCAGCTGACCTTCATCAACTTTTTAGAAAAAAAAATTAGCATTAATAGCAGCCAATTATTTCATAGCATATTTAATTGTTCACATTGTAAAATGTCTAGAAATGTTCATATGTTACAAAAAATCGTAATTTTATGCGTAAACATAGAAGATAACATTATTTAGTCAAGAAGTATGGATTTTGGCGCGTTTACCGTTTTTTTCTATTGGGTGTTCGGTTTCCCCATACTGGAATAAAAAAAGTTGCTTAAATCTATTTATTGCACTCATTTAGTTGGTATTGTGTGTAACCATATTGCCTATTTCTATTCCTTAAAGATGCTTTACACAAAGCAACTTATTTTTAAGACATGGTTCCCTCAAATTTGTATTCCAAAATCTAACTACAAAAAAATTCTAACTCTAACATAGTCCCTCAAAAAGCAATTTTCAGGAATATTTCTGCAACAAACAAAACTTAAATTTGGTCTTGCAATTACCGAACTGCTTAAATGATGAAAATACTAATCTAATTGAGGAATCTGAACTAGCTAAAGTTGGCAATGGAACTTCACAAGTATGCTACTCGTAGCATTGTCTGTACAAAAAAAAACGGTGGCACCCGCCTATTGTTTCAACCTGAACTTCTAACGTCGCCAAAAAAATGCTCTAAGGAAACTACAGCTGAAAAAATTGTCTGTTTTGTTGTTTTACAAAGTATTGAGTTACACTTTTGTCCATTTCCAATAATTATACTTAACCAGTTGCAGCGCATGTTGCATTCGCAAATAATTTAAGTAAACAAAATAAATAATAATAAACTAATAAATCATTAAATAATACGTGTTTGGTCAATTTGATTTAATTTAATATACATTTACAACATTTATTTTGGATTGAAATTAAAAAGCTATACAAATCTTTCAATTTAAGGCCATGTCAGCACTTCAGATTCTGTTGGTTAGGATTGTTTAGTTTTTGAACGAGGCCATGAAACATTCAAAATGAAGCATTTAGATGCGGCTGATTACTATAATGAAGCATTTTGATGGGCCTGAGGACTAAATGTAAGAATGTGTTTGGTTTTTTGCATCATTTCACGCACGCTTTCTCACATTTAGTTCTTTTTTTTTTTTTTTTTTCAATTCATTTTTATTAATTCAATCTTAAATCTATCTTAAAGCTAGACAAAAATTCATAAAACTAGCCTAATTAACCATAACTTACAACTAACTTACTGGTCCCATACGGACACTCTAAGTTAAACAATAATACTTAATGCTAATGCCTTTCGGCCCTAAGATCTATTTAACTTCAATTCATTTTATTTATTTTTGTATTCATTAGAAAATTTTGAAAAAAAACTAATGTCAATATCCTTTTTTTATTTTTACTTAAAATCTACTTAAAATAAGGTCCTTAATATAAAACTTAAAGCTAACTAAAACTACCTATTCTACCTATAAACTACTTAAAACTAGAACAACCACAGCAGCAAATCTAACTATCTAACGTTTTTTGTTTTTCATATTTTGTCTTTTTTTAATTTTTTTTTTGATTATTCCATGTTTTTTTAATTTTTTTTTTTTTTGTATTTGTTTGTATTTTTCTTTTTTTGTATTTTTTTTTTGTATTTTTTTTTTTTTTTGTGCCACCATGCCTATTCTACTTAAAACTAAACCCTAAAACTATAAAACAAGTATGTAAGCCGGCCAAGGCTTAAAACCCCATCCCGACTACTCACTATCAAGTGCCGATTGAAGCCACCAAAACTGGTTCTCCTGCTTCACCCTATCAGTTCGGTCCCGTTCGGACACAGCCCTACTGAACCGAAGGAGCTCTGCTCCGCCTTGTGCCATGACGTCCCGATTGTACAGGAGTCGCCTATCCACGGTTCGTCGTCTGACGTGGTAGATTAGCGGAACTGCCAATCTATCCTGTATCAGACCGCATCTATCTAAAAAGAGGAATGCCTCTGGTGGAATGAAGCCGCTCAAGCGTGCACTTTCAAAATACTCGTCGTTCGGATAGAACGCCCCGAAAATTAATTCTCACATTTAGTCCTCAGTAGCTTGTAGGCAAACCGAAATGTCAGTCTGAGATTCCGGTCTTGGTAATGGAGTGTTTTTGGATTGACTGGAAGGTATCAGGATCGGGATGGCTCGTCTGGTGTGTCGTTGGATTTGTTTAGTCGTGTCGTGCGTAGGTATGTATAGTGTGTATACATTTTCTATATTTTTTTGGGTTGTGCGATCGGGGTTTGTGTGTGGCTTCTTCTTTTTATTTTGAAGTTATTTAATTTACTTCATTCGTTGTCGACTTTCGAACGATTTGGATGTTCATTTATGTATATATGATTGAGCAATACATTTTTCTTTGTTAATTTTACAGTCAGTGGTCCTTTTTTTCAGCGAGTTTATTTGTCAACGTTTTTTTTAATAGCAATGGGTCATAAGAGATTATCTGGGGTTTCTTGTTCCGTTTGTATGAAAACGAAAAGAGATTACCCTAATTTGAAAATTTTTAAGTGCCCTTCTAGGGAAAAAAATGAAATTTTGAATAATTTGTGGAGGCAGGCATGTGGATTCAGAAATGAAGGCAAATACTTTGTAAGGTGCGATCAATTATCACAGAGATGTGCAAAAGAGGAGAAAAAAAATGCAATTTAAAAAAAAATATCAAGTTTAAAAATTCAAATAAAAAACTTAAAAATAAAGCATTATAAAAAAAAAGAGAGCGCATACTGCTTTAAAAGATTCAAAAAAAGGGAGATTATCTTTATCGTCTCAAATCCAAGGGCTACATATTTCCGACCATTCAAAAACATTTTGCGATATGTTGAATGGGTTGTCGAAATCTGCAAAATATAATAACAACGAAAAAGAAATTTCCCAAAATATATTTTATAGATCGCAAAGCGCCTATAAATTTTTGAGGGATGGGCTGGGCTTCAGGCTTCCCCACATATCCTCTTTATACAGATGGGCTCCTGTTAAAGGAATTCAACCAGGATATGTAAACAATGCCCATTTGTATCTAAAATCAAAGTTCGCTTTATTAAACGAGCGAGAACGTTGTGTTGTGTTGATATTTGATGAGATTAGGATTCGTCAAAACCTCACATATAATATTTTAAATGATTTAATAGATGGTTTCGAAGACCTAGGAGCAAAAAGAAACAGAATTTTTGCCAATGAAATATGTGTTTTCATGGTAAATGGTTTGTTTGATAGTTGGAAAAGTGTTTTAAACTATTTTCTGTCAGCAAACGGTGTAAATGGGGCTAACCTAAGCGAAATTATAAGAAATAATTTGAAAATCTGTCAAGATCTTGGTCTTAAGGTTTGCGCTGCAGTCTGCGATCAAGGACCTAATAATAGAAAAGCTTATCAAATATTAGGTGTTTCTGTATTTTTCTTTTTTTGTATTTTTTTTTTTGTATTTTTTTTTTTTGTGCCACCATGCCTATTCTACTTAAAACTAAACCCTAAAACTGTAAAACAAGTATGTAAGCCGGCCAAGGCTTAAAACCCCATCCCGACTACTCACTATCAAGTGCCGATTGAAGCCACCAAAACTGGTTCTCCTGCTTCACCCTATCAGTTCGGTCCCGTTCGGACACAGCCCTACTGAACCGAAGGAGCTCTGCTCCGCCTTGTGCCATGACGTCCCGATTGTACAGGAGTCGCCCATCCACGGTTCGTCGTCTGACGTGGTAGATTAGCGGAACTGCCAATCTATCCTGTATCAGACCGCATCTATCTAAAAAGAGGAATGCCTCTGGTGGAATGAAGCCGCTCAAGCGTGCACTTTCAAAATACTCGTCGTTCGGATAGAACGCCCCGAAAATTAATTCTCACATTTAGTCCTCAGTAGCTTGTAGGCAAACCGAAATGTCAGTCTGAGATTCCGGTCTTGGTAATGGAGTGTTTTTGGATTGACTGGAAGGTATCGGGATCGGGATGGCTCGTCTGGTGTGTCGTTGGATTTGTTTAGTCGTGTCGTGCGTAGGTATGTATAGTGTGTATACATTTTCTATATTTTTTTGGGTTGTGCGATCGGGGTTTGTGTGTGGCTTCTTCTTTTTATTTTGAAGTTATTTAATTTACTTCATTCGTTGTCGACTTTCGAACGATTTGGATGTTCATTTATGTATATATGATTGAGCAATACATTTTTCTTTGTTAATTTTACAGTCAGTGGTCCTTTTTTTCAGCGAGTTTATTTGTCAACGTTTTTTTTAATAGCAATGGGTGATAAGAGATTATCTGGGGTTTCTTGTTCCGTTTGTATGAAAACGAAAAGAGATTACCCTAATTTGAAAATTTTTAAGTGCCCTTCTAGGGAAAAAAATGAAATTTTGAATAATTTGTGGAGGCAGGCATGTGGATTCAGAAATGAAGGCAAATACTTTGTATGTGGAGACCATTTCTGTCCCGAGTTTGTGGGCAGAAAATATCTTAAGAAGGATGCTGTTCCTTCTTTAAATTTAAATTCTGATTTGGGTTCAGACTTAAATTTAGAAGATCTTAATAAGTCTCCTCCAACTAAACGAAGAGAAACTTCGACCAGTTGTAGCATTTCATGTGTAAGGTGCGATCAATTATCACAGAGATGTGCAAAAGAGGAGAAAAAAAATGCAATTTAAAAAAAAAATATCAAGTTTAAAAATTCAAATAAAAAACTTAAAAATAAAGCATTATAAAAAAAAAGAGAGCGCATACTGCTTTAAAAGATTCAAAAAAAGGGAGATTATCTTTATCGTCTCAAATCCAAGGGCTACATATTTCCGACCATTCAAAAACATTTTGCGATATGTTGAATGGGTTGTCGAAATCTGCAAAATATAATAACAACGAAAAAGAAATTTCCCAAAATATATTTTATAGATCGCAAAGCGCCTATAAATTTTTGAGGGATGGGCTGGGCTTCAGGCTTCCCCACATATCCTCTTTATACAGATGGGCTCCTGTTAAAGGAATTCAACCAGGATATGTAAACAATGCCCATTTGTATCTAAAATCAAAGTTCGCTTTATTAAACGAGCGAGAACGTTGTGTTGTGTTGATGAGATTAGGATTCGTCAAAACCTCACATATAATATTTTAAATGATTTAATAGATGGTTTCGAAGACCTAGGAGCAAAAAGAAACAGAATTTTTGCCAATGAAATATGTGTTTTCATGGTAAATGGTTTGTTTGATAGTTGGAAAAGTGTTTTAAACTATTTTCTGTCAGCAAACGGTGTAAATGGGGCTAACCTAAGCGAAATTATAAGAAATAATTTGAAAATCTGTCAAGATCTTGGTCTTAAGGTTTGCGCTGTAGTCTGCGATCAAGGACCTAATAATAGAAAAGCTTATCAAATATTAGGTGTTTCTGAAGAAAAACCATTTACAATTTTTAATGATGAAAAAATATTTTGTTTTTATGATTTTCCTCACTTATTAAAATCAATTCGTAATCTTCTACTGAAATCAGATTTACAAACTCCAGATGGTAAGGTTTATTTTAATGTTTTCAGAGAAATATACAATTTAGAAATTGACAACGTGGCTAAGACATGTTTAAAATTTAGAAGTTCTCATATAGCACCAAATGCTTTTGAAAAAATGCATGTTCGTCTTGCTACGCAAATATTTAGCAGGACAACTGCGGCATCTATTCAAACTGCTTTTGAACTTAATTGCTTAAAAGAAAGCTCGAAGGAAGCTATAGCAACAAAAGAGTTCACACTTAAGGTAACTAATGCATTTGACTGCATGGATAGTGGTTCACATTATGACAAAAATATTTTAAAGCGCGGAGTTCAGCTAGGGAATCCAGCTTATAGTGAGTTGAAACAATTTTTGTCTTACTTAAAAGAAATACAAAAATCAGATAACCTTCCAAGAAACTTTTGTTTAAAAGGTATGAAGCAGACGATAAACGGAGTTTTATTACTTAGTCAAGATATAAGTAATGGCCTATATAAGAACGTGGATTATTTACTCACAAAGAGAATTCACCAAGACGTATTAGAAAATTTAATTTCTATTATTCGCATCAAAGGTGGGAATAACAAAAATCCATCTGTTTACGAGTTCAATGTTCTGATGTCAAAAATTCTTTCATCAAATCTTATTACTTTTTCTCCTTACAGTAATTGTGATGATGATGATGTAGAATTTTTGAGGCTAGACGCATCCCAAACTCAACCAAATACTTCAAAAATGTCTTCATTGCCTAGGCCTCGTAAAGAAATAGTATGCGATGAGACTCTGTATGAAAAAGTCATAAGTGATATGGAAATCGGAACTGAAATAACATTAGAAACATCTGCAATGCGATATTTTACTGGATATCTTGCTTTTAAAATGCTCTCGAGGAACAAATGTTCAAGTTGTTCGAAATTATTTTTAAAAGCTGATGAAAAAATAACATGTCCTTCGGAATTTTTCATCTTTGCCAAAAATTACTCTCAAAACAGTGACTTTGGAAG
The DNA here is from genome assembly GCA_951509635.1 of Eupeodes luniger. NCBI lineage: Eukaryota > Metazoa > Arthropoda > Insecta > Diptera > Syrphidae > Eupeodes > Eupeodes luniger. The sequence goes on along the minus strand of OX608073.1, from coordinate 171,231,561 downwards.
TCTGAAGGCACCAACTCAGGAATTTTTTAATGTTTGTAAACTTCACTTTAAAGTTTTTAATAGAGTTTTTAGAGAACGCCCACAAGAAAGACATATAAGAGAGACAATGGCATTGGAATGCATAAGAATAACCAACATCAGAGATTCAGACTGGTTTGATGAAAAAAATCCTTGCTATGGGCATCGTAAAGACCTTCTATACTTTTCCCTCCTCGTTTTATTGCGGAAACATTGTTCGTGGAAGATACAAAAAAGTATAACATCAACAAATCAAAAAATTCAAATATTATCAGGAAAAAAAGTAAAAAACAATCCGAGTGAGAGGCACGGGGAACTCACTTAAATCAAGCACCCCAAGAGTGAGAGGCACGGGAACTCACTTAAATCAAGCACCCCAAGAGTGAGAGGCACGGGGAACTCACTTAAATCAAGCACCCCAAGAGTGAGAGGCACGGGGAACTCACTTAAATCAAGCACTCCAAGAGTGAGAGGCACGGGGAACTCACTTAAATCAAGCACCCCAAGAGTGAGAGGCACGGGGAACACATTAAATAAAATGTGAATTTAAAAAAGAAAATCGGAAGAAAAAATAAAATACTTTTTTTTTCAAAATTTGAGTTCCCCGTGCCTCTCACTCTTGGGGTGCTTGATTTAAGTGAGTTCCCCGTGCCTCTCACTCTTGGGGTGCTTGATTTAAGTGAGTTCCCGTGCCTCTCACTCTTGGGGTGCTTGATTTAAGTGAGTTCCCCGTGCCTCTCACTCGGATTGTTTTTTACTTTTTTTTATGATAATATTTGAATTTTTTGATTTGTTGATGTTATACTTTTTTGTATCTTCCACGAACAATGTTTCCGCAATAAAACGAGGAGGGAAAAGTATAGAAGGTCTTTACGATGCCCATAGCAAGGATTTTTTTCATCAAACCAGTCTGAATCTCTGATGTTGGTTATTCTTATGCATTCCAATGCCATTGTCTCTCTTATATGTCTTTCTTGTGGGCGTTCTCTAAAAACTCTATTAAAAACTTTAAAGTGAAGTTTACAAACATTAAAAAATTCCTGAGTTGGTGCCTTCAGACTTCCAAAGTCACTGTTTTGAGAGTAATTTTTGGCAAAGATGAAAAATTCCGAAGGACATGTTATTTTTTCATCAGCTTTTAAAAATAATTTCGAACAACTTGAACATTTGTTCCTCGAAAGCATTTTAAAAGCAAGATATCCAGTAAAATATCGCATTGCAGATGTTTCTAATGTTATTTCAGTTCCGATTTCCATATCACTTATGACTTTTTCATACAGAGTCTCATCGCATACTTGTTCTTTACGAGGCCTAGGCAATGAAGACATTTTTGAAGTATTTGGTTGAGTTTGGGATGCGTCTAGCCTCAAAAATTCTACATCATCATCATCACAATTACTGTAAGGAGAAAAAGTAATAAGATTTGATGAAAGAATTTTTGACATCAGAACATTGAACTCGTAAACAGATGGATTTTTGTTATTCCCACCTTTGATGCGAATAATAGAAATTAAATTTTCTAATACGTCTTGGTGAATTCTCTTTGTGAGTAAATAATCCACGTTCTTATATAGGCCATTACTTATATCTTGACTAAGTAATAAAACTCCGTTTATCGTCTGCTTCATACCTTTTAAACAAAAGTTTCTTGGAAGGTTATCTGATTTTTGTATTTCTTTTAAGTAAGACAAAAATTGTTTCAACTCACTATAAGCTGGATTCCCTAGCTGAACTCCGCGCTTTAAAATATTTTTGTCATAATGTGAACCACTATCCATGCAGTCAAATGCATTAGTTACCTTAAGTGTGAACTCTTTTGTTGCTATAGCTTCCTTCGAGCTTTCTTTTAAGCAATTAAGTTCAAAAGCAGTTTGAATAGATGCCGCAGTTGTCCTGCTAAATATTTGCGTAGCAAGACGAACATGCATTTTTTCAAAAGCATTTGGTGCTATATGAGAACTTCTAAATCTTAAACATGTCTTAGCCACGTTGTCAATTTCTAAATTGTATATTTCTCTGAAAACATTAAAATAAACCTTACCATCTGGAGTTTGTAAATCTGATTTCAGTAGAAGATTACGAATTGATTTTAATAAGTGAGGAAAATCATAAAAACAAAATATTTTTTCATCATTAAAAATTGTAAATGGTTTTTCTTCAGAAACACCTAATATTTGATAAGCTTTTCTATTATTAGGTCCTTGATCGCAGACTACAGCGCAAACCTTAAGACCAAGATCTTGACAGATTTTCAAATTATTTCTTATAATTTCGCTTAGGTTAGCCCCATTTACACCGTTTGCTGACACAAAATAGTTTAAAACACTTTTCCAACTATCAAACAAACCATTTACCATGAAAACACATATTTCATTGGCAAAAATTCTGTTTCTTTTTGCTCCTAGGTCTTCGATACCATCTATTAAATCATTTAAAATATTATATGTGAGGTTTTGACGAATCCTAATCTCATCAAATATCAACACAACACAACGTTCTCGCTCGTTTAATAAAGCGAACTTTGATTTTAGATACAAATGGGCATTGTTTACATATCCTGGTTGAATTCCTTTAACAGGAGCCCATCTGTATAAAGAGGATATGTGGGGAAGCCTGAAGCCCAGCCCATCCCTCAAAAATTTATAGGCGCTTTGCGATCTATAAAATATATTTTGGGAAATTTCTTTTTCGTTGTTATTATATTTTGCAGATTTCGACAACCCCATCAACATATCGCAAAATGTTTTTGAATGGTCGGAAATATGTAGCCCTTGGATTTGAGACGATAAAGATAATCTCCCTTTTTTTGAATCTTTTAAAGCAGTATGCGCTCTCTTTTTTTTATAATGCTTTATTTTCAAGTTTTTTATTTGAATTTTTAAACTTGATAATTTTTTTTTTAAATTGCATTTTTTTTCTCCTCTTTTGCACATCTCTGTGATAATTGATCGCACCTTACACATGAAATGCTACAACTGGTCGAAGTTTCTCTTCGTTTAGTTGGAGGAGACTTATTAAGATCTTCTAAATTTAAGTCTGAACCCAAATCAGAATTTAAATTTAAAGAAGGAACAGCATCCTTCTTAAGATATTTTCTGCCCACAAACTCGGGACAAAAATGGTCTCCACATACAAAGTAGGTATTTGCCTTCATTTCTGAATCCACATGCCTGCCTCCACAAATTATTCAAAATTTCATTTTTTTCCCTAGAAGGTCACTTAAAAATTTTCAAATTAGGGTAATCTCTTTTCGTTTTCATACAAACGGAACAAGAAACCCCAGATAATCTCTTATCACCCATTGCTATTAAAAAAAACGTTGACAAATAAAATCGCTGAAAAAAAGGACCACTGACTGTAAAATTAACAAAGAAAAATGTTTGCTCAATCATATATGTACATAAATGAACATCCAAATCGTTCGAACAGAGATGAGTATTTACTTCATATGTAGCAGATCTACTTCATTAATTTATTTTTATGTATCTGCTACGTAGCAACTTATTTCTACTTCGTTTTAAAATTTTTTCTAACGCTATATATATATAATTTTAATAAAGCTTTTCAGTATGAAAAGACACAGATACACATTTTGCGGAAACGTGTGCTCATGGTCTTTAAAACCGTCTTATCAAACTTTTTTTAGGGCAGAACTACTCGACGAATCTTCAATGCAGATCGTGAATTATAAAGAAAAATCCAATTATTCAGATTTAAAACAAATGTTTTTTGGGTTAAAGTCGGCTTTGTATGAGGAAGAGTTAAACAAGAATCAAGATACGGACACGGAGGTAGATTTATTTCAGATAAAAATGTATTTACATAGTTTCATTTTATGTTGAATTGTGCGATCAATTGAAACTTCGTTTTGATTTAACTGACAAAAAGTTAGAATTGTTAGAACTTTTGGATCCAAAAGTAATACAAACTGAAACATATCCGACAATCCTTCCACTTTTGAATGAATTTCCTTATTTTGATAATAATGTAGCAAACATAGAAACTCTGAACTCCGAATTTAGAACGCTTATGGTTACTAAAAGTATAAAATGAACGACGACGAAGAAGTTGTTGAGTTTTGGACGCGTTTACACTCTCAGAAAAATATATTGGAAGAGGATATGTTTAGGGTGTTGCCCGGCTATATGCTTACACTAGCTAGTTTACCGCATAGCAGTGCAGCAGCCGAAAGACGATTATCAGATTTCAATAACGTCAAAACAAAAAAAGAAATAGACTAGACATTTTCGTTTTTTGGGCAAAATGTTTCACTTTTTGGGCTTAGCATTCTCATCCCTATCGAAAGTCGACGACGAATGAAGTAAAAATAACTTCAAACACCGATCGCACAACCCAACAAAATATAGAAAATGTATACCTACGCACGACACGACCAAACAAATCCAACGACACACCAGACGAGCCATCCCGAAACCTCTTATATCTTATGCCATAGTTAGTTTCTTCAATAAATTGTTCTAAGGATTTTATATGTTACCCCAGTTTCATGAGCTAATGTTTTTTTAAAGAACAACCTTGCTTTTAAAGAACAACCTTGCTTATATTCACAGGTTGGCCTTGGCACATACAAAAATCACACCCAGGAAATACAAACGAAATTCACACACATCGTTAAGAAAGATCAACATAAAATACACAAAAGACAAAAAAAAACAATAAGGCACAAGAAGTAAAAAAAAGAAAATACAACAAGTTATACAATGCAATAAAATGTTTGAGTATGATTCATGCTAGTTCGATCAAACTGGGACGTAGTGGTACGTCCCAGTCGATTGAAAAATGGTCATTTTTTTTTTCCTCTGCGTGCGATATCTATGGAACTATAGTATCTGTGATACTATGCTTCTACACTAGAAATGGCAACTGTTTGCTGTTTTTTGAATTCTCAGCTGACAGCATCACCTGAAAGTATAAAACAGAAACCGGTTTGAGACTTCCGATCATTTATATCTTCAGCCTAACTCGCGTCAACATAGCTTATCAAAGGTAAATCTGTTTTTCGATAAACTAAAGCTGCATGCTTTGTTAAATTTAGACAAGGAATCAAACGAAGAGCGGCATTCCAGGGTTTTTTTTTGCATTTTGAGAAAACTGTGCTTACGCTGTATGCAATATCAGGCCGACTAAAGACTGCAAGATGCATTAAAGAACCAATTAACTCCTGATACTTATGTGTTTCAATAGCCGCACGTTCACCAATAACAGTTGGCCCCTTTTCGAGTTTAAGCTTCACCTGCATGGGAATAAAATTTGGTTTAGAATTTTGTAAATTATATTCTACTGAAATATTATTTATGTATCGAGTTTGAGTGATTGAAAGTATTTTGTTTCGTTTTTTGATCTCAAGTCCTATACAAAAAGAAGGATGTCCAAGATCTCTGAGATCAAAACTCTCTGAAAGTTCCTGCTTGATCAGCTTGATTCTTAGTTTTGAATTTGATGCTGCTATGATATCTTCTACATATAGTCCTAATTGATTTTAAAATAAATACACTGGTCGTAGTTTGATTATAATAAATCCAAACCCTCCAGCTTTCCATTTAAAGTTGCATGCGAATGTCGATGTGGTTGCTGAAGTTCGTAAAGTGCTTTATCCAAACGACAAACTTTTTGTGGTTCATCAGAGTCGACAAAACCCTAAGATTGATTCATACAAATTTCCTTGTTAAGCTTGCCATCTAAAAATGCAGTTGAGACATCCAAATGATAGATGTCTATTGCCGCCTGATACCATTTTCACTCAAGAACTTAGACAAATCTTCACTCAAAAGCTCTCGCGCGTTGTCTCATTCTCAACTAGCTCTTTAATATTCTTAAAAACACACAAAGTATTGGCTCTTGTGTCGCAATAAGTAAACAAACCCTTTACGGGAATAGTCATTATTAAATGTAGCAAAATAAAGATTCTTGCTTATTAATTCAACGTTCATTGGACCACTGTAAACAATTTCTAACATCTGCTTTGAAGACTTTTCTGTTTTTGTAGGGAATGATCTTGATTGTTTCCCTATAACGCACGCGACACAATCTATATTATTGTTCCTAAACATGAATAATCTTTTAGTTTCCGAAGTGATGTGCAATTTAAACGACCATATCTCTTATGCCAACATTCGAATTGATTATTTTCCTTTTCAATGCTTTCAATTTTGTTGCATTGGTCTTGTTGCTTCACAGCTTCTAGCAACAACCTGTCATCGCGAAAGATATGTGCAAGCGTTCCTTCTCTCAATTTTCTGCATCCGTTATCAGTAGCCTTGCTCTTTGAAATCAAATTACTTCTCAAGGTTGAACCTAGAAAGTATGATACAAACATATTTTCCTACTTTCTCCATTCACTTTAATGTGTAATTTAACCTTAAGTGCATCATTCTTCCAATCCACCGTTGGTTTCCTTTTATTGCTTACCTCTAAAAGTCTAGTTCAAAGTACATCCATTTTTGGGAATTCGTTTGACTTATCAAAAGCAGCATGTATGTCCTTATAGCTCTCTAGCAGCACTTCATCCTGTTTGGCATCCATCCAATTGAATTGAAATTAATGAGATATTATTCCATATTTTCATCTTCAAGCAATTTGAAGTTTATTGACTTACGGAATTCCTCTGCCTTTTGTCGAGTTCCTTTTTGATCAAACGTAGGTTTCAAAAAATCCCAAAGTTCCTTGGACGTAGAGTACGATCTTACTAGAGACACTTGTGCCGGTTCCATAGCTCGCATCTAGCATCCATGTCTTTGGTGTTCTACTCCTTTATTTTAGAAGCATCTGTCGTTGGTTTAAGTTTCAGTTCTTGCACAATTTTCAATAGGCAATACTTTTACAAAACTGACCCCATTTGAGGCTTCCAAGTAAAATAATTTAACCCATTAATGGATTTTTTTTCAGTGAATAGAGTCATTATTCAAAAATAACTATTTAGCTTTTATTATATATTTATTCCGAAAGGACTTGGCCCATAACCTCTCTAGAACATTGTAGTATGTTTCTTGAAAAAGAAGATTAAAAGACGTTGACTTGGTTTGACTTCAGTTTATTATAAAAAAGTAGCAAAATGTAATTTAGGTTAAGTACACAAATGTATTATAGCAACTTCAATTTGTTCACATGTTTTTAATTCTCTTTCTTTAGTTAAAAGGTTTTATATACAAAAATTAAACTACAATTCTAATATATTTTCAGAGTTCAAGACAAATTCAAATAAAGTTTGTATAGTAAAGGAAATTACTTCAAGCCAATAAACAAACGCTATGTTTCCAGACTCTGCACGTCATATTAATGCTTATCCAAAAGAATAAAGAATTACAGTATTGTAAACTCGCGCATAAGGACCTACTTAGATCTTAATGTAAAAAAATTCCCAAGAGATAGATCATTTATTTACTTAAACATTTTTAAGAAACATATGTATGTATAAGCAAGTGTTTTCTGTTTCTTGTAAAACATTTATGGGAAAAAATATTCATATTATTATCAATTTAAAATGAAGTAATTTTTTAAATACAACTACAATTTAATCTTATGATTCACTTTACAATCTATTGTTTGGGTGTTTTTTGAGCTTATAATTAATATGTTAATACATTTTCAAAACTGTGTATGTTTAAGTTTCTTATGCAGGGTGGCGCACGAATTGTGCTGCAAAAATAAAACGTAATAACTTTTTTTTTGTGGGAGTAATTGGCTTATTTTTTTTGATTTTGCAGGTCACTATTTAGATTTATCAAAATGAATGCTTGGGATACTAAAAAAAGAGTTTGAATAGTGCAACGGTACCATGCTTTGCAGTCCCTCATTTCCGTTCAAAGGGAATTCCTGCAGGAGTTTGGCGGTACTTCCCCGAGTAGATGGTGAACTTGTTTCTCAAATTGCTTACCTCTAAAAGTCTAGTTCAAAGTACATCCATTTTTGGGAATTCGTTTGACTTATCAAAAGCAGCATGTATGTCCTTATAGCTCTCTAGCAGCACTTCATCCTGTTTGGCATCCATCCAATTGAATTGAAATTAATGAGATATTATTCCATATTTTCATCTTCAAGCAATTTGAAGTTTATTGACTTACGGAATTCCTCTGCCTTTTGTCGAGTTCCTTTTTGATCAAACGTAGGTTTCAAAAAATCCCAAAGTTCCTTGGACGTAGAGTACGATCTTACTAGAGACACTTGTGCCGGTTCCATAGCTCGCATCTAGCATCCATGTCTTTGGTGTTCTACTCCTTTATTTTAGAAGCATCTGTCGTTGGTTTAAGTTTCAGTTCTTGCACAATTTTCAATAGGCAATACTTTTACAAAACTGACCCCATTTGAGGCTTCCAAGTAAAATAATTTAACCCATTAATGGATTTTTTTTCAGTGAATAGAGTCATTATTCAAAAATAACTATTTAGCTTTTATTATATATTTATTCCGAAAGGACTTGGCCCATAACCTCTCTAGAACATTGTAGTATGTTTCTTGAAAAAGAAGATTAAAAGACGTTGACTTGGTTTGACTTCAGTTTATTATAAAAAAGTAGCAAAATGTAATTTAGGTTAAGTACACAAATGTATTATAGCAACTTCAATTTGTTCACATGTTTTTAATTCTCTTTCTTTAGTTAAAAGGTTTTATATACAAAAATTAAACTACAATTCTAATATATTTTCAGAGTTCAAGACAAATTCAAATAAAGTTTGTATAGTAAAGGAAATTACTTCAAGCCAATAAACAAACGCTATGTTTCCAGACTCTGCACGTCATATTAATGCTTATCCAAAAGAATAAAGAATTACAGTATTGTAAACTCGCGCATAAGGACCTACTTAGATCTTAATGTAAAAAAATTCCCAAGAGATAGATCATTTATTTACTTAAACATTTTTAAGAAACATATGTATGTATAAGCAAGTGTTTTCTGTTTCTTGTAAAACATTTATGGGAAAAAATATTCATATTATTATCAATTTAAAATGAAGTAATTTTTTAAATACAACTACAATTTAATCTTATGATTCACTTTACAATCTATTGTTTGGGTGTTTTTTGAGCTTATAATTAATATGTTAATACATTTTCAAAACTGTGTATATGTTTAAGTTTCTTATGCAGGGTGGCGCACGAATTGTGCTGCAAAAATAAAACGTAATAACTTTTTTTTTGTGGGAGTAATTGGCTTATTTTTTTTGATTTTGCAGGTCACTATTTAGATTTATCAAAATGAATGCTTGGGATACTAAAAAAAGAGTTTGAATAGTGCAACGGTACCATGCTTTGCAGTCCCTCATTTCCGTTCAAAGGGAATTCCTGCAGGAGTTTGGCGGTACTTCCCCGAGTAGATGGTGAACTTGTTTCTCAAATCTGGAATAATCGCACGAAGGCCGTACCATCGAGATCCCAATGTTCGTGTTCAGGACACATTCGCCGCTGTAGGATTGAAAATACTGTCAAATGGAAGAGTTTCGACTCGAAACGTGTCGGCGCGTGTCGGCGTGACGGTCATTACAAACGATACTTCAAGATGACTTAAACTTGTTTCCGTACAAAGTCCAAATTACAAGCAGGTTAACCGTTCAGGAGTCTCCTGTTCATTACAAGTTTTGAAGAAAAATGATTGCAATGGCCGAAGAATTTGAACTTAACCGCAATGGGCCTTACTAATAATAAAACGCTAATGTCGACTTTTAGTTAACTGGAAGGTTAAAACAAAGTGCTGAGTTTTAATAAAATGCTACCAATAAAAAATTTAACCCTCTCACTAACTAGTCTCAAGATTTTCCTTGAATCTATTACAAAATCTACTACAAATAAGAACAAACATTGCTTGAACTGTCAGAATTGTCAAAGATCAATTTTTTGTTATTATGCAAAAGCAAAAATATAAGTTTTGAAAAATGAGTTCAATTGACGAAGGTCTGTTTCTAGATTTTGAAATAATCGCAGAAACTTCTTCATTTCGTAAAGTGAAAATTTATAAAGAAAGGATAGATCCATTTACGAAATATGATGAAAATGAATTCTTTGGTCACTACAGGTGGGTTTTGGTTTATTAGTTCCCTTCTTTTTATTTGAAATTATTTTCAAGTCTTTATCGTATCTACAGATTCACTAAACAAAAGGCCAGATTCATCATCGAAGCTGTGAGGGACGATTTAGCCTCCCGATCAAATCGAGGGGGAGCACTTTCCCCTGAGCTCATTGTTCTGGTCTCGTTACGATACCTGGGCAAAGGATCGTACCAAAGTGATACCGGTAGTTGTCTCATACGTCACGTCTGTTTTTTTTCCAATCCCACTTAATTTCATTTTTATAAGGTGATCTTCATAACATTTCTCAACAATCTGTGAGCAATTGCGTGAGAAAGTTTGTTACAGCACTAGCTTAAAAAAAAAGAACATTTATCAGGTTTTCAACAGATACTCGAAGCCTTCAAAGAATGAAGCAAGATTTGTTTAGCATTGCCAGGTTCCCTCAGTGCATTGCAGCGGTAGACTGCACGCACATTAAAATTAAAAACCCAGGTGGCGAGTTCGGTTCTCGCCATAGATGCCGAAAGAATTTCTATTCAATTAATGTTAAGGTAGGTGTTCATTTTTCTGAAAAAAATCTTTCAAAAAATGATTTTGTACAGGTTGTTTGTGACGCGCATGGCAAAATTCTAGACATAGTTGCTAAATGGAGAGGATCAGCTCATGATTTAAGAATATGGCGTGAATCTGCTATAGCAAACCGGTTGCAAAATGTAGATTTAAGGGGAGAAGTTGTTTTGGGCGACGGTGGGTACGCATGTTCGAAAATATTGATGACACCATTCAGAATATCAGCTGAATTAAATCCAGCAGAACAGCGCTACAACAAAGCGCATATTCGAACAAGAATAACGGTGGAACAACTATTTGGTCAGCTCAAAAACAAATTTCGTGCGTTTTAATGGCATCAGCTATGACACAGCCAAAGCAACAATTGTTGAAATCGCAACATTGCACAATATTTCAAAGGATGGATCAAACGGTGATTTCAATTTTTTTTTTTAGTAAAAGCAAAATATAAATTTTAAAAATTTTCTAACTTACTTCCGAGCTTGAAGAGGAAGAAACATTTCCTTCAACAACAACCTTACGTGGGACTAGGTATAGAACCGAATTCATTAGACTTTTTTTTCATAAGTATTCTTCTTTCAAAACTTTATTTGTATAAACATAACAATAAATAACAAAACAATAAATAAACATAAAATCAGACTTCAAATTCTTCCTTCACTCCTTGTTTTATATAACATACGAACAAACAGAAACTAAAACAGAGTGAAAATCGAATGGAAAACGACATAACTAAGAAAAAGATTAACGAACAAAAGAAACTTAAGAAATAAGACTTCAAAAACAATTATAACATCGAAAAAAATCATTGAAAAACAATGAAAAATAAAAAAAAATTATTAAATGTTTATGCAGACAAGTTATTTAATAACTTTCTTTAAAGTGTCGTATCTGCATGTTCAGGAGAGATAGTTTCCTCTTGTACCTGGATCTTTAACCGTTCTTTTTTTCCCTTAAGTTGGAATATAGTTTTGTTGGACTTTGTTTCATCTTCTATTTGAAGTATCCTCTTCTGGAGCAACTCTTCTGATGAAGCAACGGTCGGAAAAGCTCTTTTTCTGTTGGCGACTGTTTTTTTCGGTGCTGTCACTTTATCCATCGTGTTTTCATCTGCTTTTGTTGGTGTTTCCAGTGCCCTAAAGCATTAAAAAGAAAAAATATTAATATAATTAAATAATGCAAGCGACAGATTTTTGTATCATCCTCCTAATGCTCCTCCTAATCATCGGAAATAACATAGTACTTACAATTTCTCAAACACCACACCATCCAACGGTTTAACTTTTTTTGGTGATTCGTTTTCTATGGAATTAATTGAAAATGCCTTAGGTAATGTTTTAAGAGTAATCTTATAAATTTAATAGGTACATACATTTCCTCCTGTCCATAACCATAATCGGCATCGCAGTCGTACGCTGAAAAATCTTCTAAGAAGTCATCCTTTGCGATCGCCTATATCTCGTAGTCCATTCACTCTATCCTTTTGAAAAAATTGCATGATGTTGGTTTCCGAGGATTCATCTACAATTGGTTTGAATCCTACCTGAGTAAAAGGTCTCAGATAGTCAAAGTAAGTAATGTTCTAAGAGATTCCATGGATATTAACTTGGGTGTCCCACAAGGGTCAGTTCTTGGGCCCATTCTTTTCTTGGTTTATATAAATTCCATCTTCAATCTACCATTCTTAGGGAAAAATAACGCATTTGCTGATGATATATCAATTGGATACAATTCACTTAGTCCATTAAATTTGGTTTCGGATATAAACCATGATGTACACTTATTAAGGCTATGGTTTGCGGACCATAAACTTTTAGTCAGTAACAAAACCAAACTTATGATGTTCAGCAATGAACTTCATGGACTAAAGACATTAAATTCTTGTTCCATGCTCCGTCTTGTTCTAGTTTTAAACTCTTCAATAGCAAATTTCTAGTATCTCATCTAATAAATAGCTTCAATTCTGAAGTAAACTGCTGCAGTACACGCTTCAATATAGAAATAGTGAAAGATTTTAAGTATTTAGGTGTCAAAATTGACCAACATTTAAAATGGTCTGAGCACATTACGGATTTAAAGCAATATCTTCTTTCAACCGTTAGATGCTTTTATCGGTTAAAAAAATATTGTTCATTCTCCACGTTAAAAAAGGTTTACTATGGTATTTTCCACTCGAAGTTACAATATGGTATCAGTTGTTGGGGAGGTGCATACTTAAACAAAATCCAACAATTAACAGTTCTTCAAAAATGTGTCCTAAGAAAAATATGCAACGCTGCCCGCCTCGCTCACTCTGCAGATTTATTAACACAAACAGGTATTCTACCAGTAAGACACTTGTTTTATTTTAAGGTTTTGAAGATATTTTTTATGAGGAGTGGTTATTTGGAAAGCCCTATAAGTAATACATATAACATGAGAAATTCTAACTCGGTACGATTAAACATTTTTCGAACTACACTTTTTAGGAATTCTTACACTATCGTCTCTCGCAAATTATACAACAGTCTTCCAGCTGAATTACGTAGCATTAGAAACCGTCCACATTTCTTAAAATCCGTTAAATTATGGCTTCTTAATTTCGATACTTATAACATTGAATCTTTGTTAAACTACGTCATTTGATAATATTTGTTCTCTTTATTTATTTGCGTATATAATAATTAAAATATTGTTTATGCAGTTCAAATCAATCATAGTTGATACAATTCATAATAAACTTTTTTCTCTGTTTCTGTTCCTTTATATTACGTTATTTATAATAATGGACATATTATGTCCACCCCACAATATAAAAATTTGTAAGTGTGGCATTAATTCAATTTTAACTTAAAATTCAAATGCTACAACCTATTCTCTCTAATTAATTGTACAAAATACATACATATATTATTAAATTAGAAATAAGATATTTAAAAATTGTTAGGAGAATAATAATAATAATAATAATAATAATTTCACTGGGCTCTTTGGGAGGAGATCCACCACCAGTCTGCCTTTGTGCCCATTTGAATAATGATATTTTATTCCGTGATAATTGTTTTTGTCGGTTCCATTGATCCCTCAGTTGTTTGATTGAATATTGATGCCCATTTGCCTGGAAGGTTTGTTTACATAATTTTGTCCCAAACCTCACTTTTTTCCTTTCACTTATGATGTTCAGCAATGAACTTCATGGACTAAAGACATTAAATTCTTGTTCCATGCTCCGTCTTGTTCTAGTTTTAAACTCTTCAATAGCAAATGTCTAGTATCTCATCTAATAATAGCTTCAATTCTGAAGTAAACTGCTGCAGTACATGCTTCAATATAGAAATAGTGAAAGATTTTAAGTATTTAGGTGTCAAAATTGACCAACATTTAAAATGGTCTGAGCACATTACGGATTTAAAGCAATATCTTCTTTCAACCGTTAGATGCTTTTATCGGTTAAAAAAATATTGTTCATTCTCCACGTTAAAAAAGGTTTACTATGGTATTTTCCACTCGAAGTTACAATATGGTATCAGTTGTTGGGGAGGTGCATACTAAAACAAAATCCAACAATTAACAGTTCTTCAAAAATGTGTCCTAAGAAAAATATGCAACGCTGCAGGCTGTTAAGCTTGAGGGGTCTTACACATGAAACTAAGAGCTCCTTCATTTCACGTGTCCAGTTGCTTTTTATTTGTTTATTCATAGTAAACATATATAATATTTCCTTGAAGCAATTTATTTTTCGCGGCACAAATTTCAGAACCACAGGCACAAAATACAAAACAAAAAAAGGTAGAAACTGTCAAAGTTAAGTATTGCCGTGTTCTTTTTAACATCAAGTATTTTAGTACTTGTATTATATTCTAGTACGACAATTGATTTGAAGTGTCGGAGTGACTTTTAAATTGAATTTTAATTTATAACACCATCTTTTTCACAAGGAAATATATTTCTTAAATATATAAAACGGAATCAACAAATTAACCACGCATTTAAAGTAAAATCAACGAGCGTAATATTATAACGCACCAGATATTTAAGCAAACATTAAATAATCTCTCCATAGCCCTTTTTTAGTATCTTATTCGATCATTTGAAATATATAAATTACACACTGCAGTGTAAAGCCCCAAATACGAAAATAAGCGAATACAATTAAGTCAAATGATGCGTTTATAATTGCGTTTCGTTGCTTTTTGTTCAGTTTCAGTAGAAATGAAAAAAGAGTATACAACATGGGTAACTGACTGTCCCGAGAGCTTCTTTTCGATTCGCAAGATGGAGTATAAAATTTGTCTGGTGTCGTTGTCAGTTTGGAAGAAAATGTTTCAACGTTACACTTTTGCAATGATACTAGATTAATTGCATCGAATCGTGAATACCCCTAATAAATAAAGTACTTCTAAATTAAGTACTTCATTTTTACTTTAAGCCTAGAACGCAGATCGTGCTAAATTTTAGCTCCCATACAAAATTCTTTACCTACATTTTTGAGAAAATTTTGTATGAAAGCTATAATTTAGCGTGATCTGCGTACAAGGCTTTAGAACAAAAATCTGAAAGTGGCATAACCTTATTTTGAAAAATTGGCTTATTTTGTCTCTCATATTTTTGTCTTAGGGAAATACATTATTTTAAACATAGTTTTATATTCTTGAATATCTAATTTTTGCAAAAAAAAATATAACTTTACTATTTTCAAAGCTTATGTGCTTGTTTTAGTCGATTCAAACCCAATTACAAAAAGTGGGTTACACCACTTTTGCACTCACGGCCTCAAATATACCTTTACCAATGGAAATCGACCAGACAACTTGAGATTAGATTTAAGTATTAAATACAAATTTACGTACCATAAAACAGCACTTAGGCAACACTTTTTTTTAATGCTCGACTTTAAACATGGATTTTGCTAACGACTAAACTGGAGATTAAATTCGTTATTGGTATGTGAATTTTCTAAAGTCTGGAGATTTTCTTTTAATCTTAAGCCTAGTACATACTTCCTCGTGAAGTGAACGTTCGCCAGTGGAGAACGTGAACTTTTGAAATTGCTCACTGGTACACACTTGTGAATACACGTTGTGAACATTTGTATTCTATTTCATATAAATGCATTTTAACTTTTTTTTTAAAACCACACGCAAAGCAGCCACAAACTTTAAATGAGGAATCAGTATCAGTATTCAGTACAAATTGAAAACTGTCCTTTTTTTTGTAACCAAATGTCAAAGCTTCACCAACAGTTCCCGTACATTTTGCACGTGAATTGCCCGTGAACGAAAACTCTCCACTTTGTTCTCCACTCAGCTTCACGAGCACGTTCACGGGTGAACCAAAAACCGAAATTTGTATGGGTTCACGAGATGGTTCACAAGTATGTACTAGGCTTTAACACTAAATAATTATTGGTAAGGCCCAATGTAAACAAACAAAATTGCCGTATTTGGAGTGAATCAAATCCAGCAAGATGGAGCAACTGCACATATAGCCAGAACAGTTATGGCGGAGCTCCAACGAAAATTTCCAAACAGCCTTATTTCCAGGAACTCCACTTTTCGCTGGCCCCCCAGTTAACCTGACCTGACTGCAACAGACTTATTTTATGGGGCTATGTTGACTGCATTGAAGCAGCCCATAAAGATAATAATTGAGGTGATCCGAACTTCATATCATCTTTAAGAACAATTACGTAACTATTTAAAATAAAATTGAATTTTCTATCTAATAAAAAATGAAATACACTGAATTTCTTATTTGCCACCCTGTATGAAAGGGTCCATATTTTGGTAATATTTAACTCATAAGTCATAACCAATGTGTTATTATTGTTATTAAGATTATACATAATTATTCTTTTATATTCTCTATTTGTTGTTTGATTAATAATACGTTTATAAATAATAAATAAATTAGGTGGCGAAACAGTCCTTTGAGAACTAGGGCCTAGTGACTTACAACTCTCAACCATTCCTGTGTGCGAGTAATGTTTTTCAAGGATGGAGGGGACCTACAGTTTTGAGCCGAATCCGAACGGCTAATTTGAGAAAACACTTTTCATGACAAGAATTTCTCTTGGAGAATTTGTCAATTACTCGCAAGAGGCAGTACCCTTGAAATAACTTTAGATGGCACAGGCAGGGATTGAACCCAAGACCAATATATTAATAATCTTATTAATTTTAAGTTTTTTCAAAAAATTTGGTTCGCTTTTCAATTTTTCAATTTTTTGATTTTACTATTCGATTCATTTGGGTTGAAATTTTAAGATTTTTAAAGATTTAATATTGCACTTTACTCGATGATGATTTTATTACGTACATAAGTATTGCTTAAACTACTTTTTTGGGATACAAGTTTTTTTACTAGCTCACGCACTACGAGTATTAGCAGTGAGGTATATAGGGGGAATGCTGCCCCCTGCAACCCCCTGCTTGGCTATTATTGGAATTGAGGTAGATGCGAGGATCGATGCATGCAAAGTTTTGTTTGCAATTAAAGCACTCGACACTTAGACCTCAAAGTGCGATCACCGTAAATACCAAAAATACCATTCTATGTATAGCCTTATGACTTACTGCACTACATATACTTTTTAAAAAGAGCCCATTTGTTTTCTCAATCCTCAAAGGGAAAATATCACCACGTAAAAATCTAATAAGTCTGTTCCAGACATTCCTCGCACTAAAAGTCAAAATGTCTGGAACGGTTTTCGAACCAATTTGCACGAATTTGGACTACTTTTTTAACATCAAAAAATATACTCGAGCAGAGTTACCGAAGATCATTGATAAATTTGAATCAACTTAATCATGAATAAGAATCCAATAAAATAAATATCAACAAAATTCAATTTATATTTATTTTAAATAAAATTATTCCTTAAATTTATGAAACTTAAATGAGTTTTTTTTTCTCAAAAAATCACTATAGGTATATCAATAAATATTCACAATTATATATATATTTTGTACTACAAATTTTTTCTTCAGTAACAGTTTTATAAAAAGATATAAATTTTATGAAAATTATTTGATTAATTAAAGGAAATAGAAAATATGAACAATATTCACATTTACCAAAACTAAAATGAAAATAAAAGAATTACTTGGGCAACCCTTAGTCAATTGGTTTTTATTTTTATTTAAACTGAATATGAAAAATTATGTGGTGTTTTATTTGAAAAAAAAAACTAATTAATGAATTTGAATAGGTACCCCCAAAAAAGCCTAATGTAAGTTAATTTGGAAATTTAAAACGATCTTAGGCCATCGAAACCCATGTGAAAAGTATAATTTGATTTCCTGTTACAAAACCTTGTTTACTTATTTGTCTTGTAGTGTAAAACATATTCAAGCATCTACATAATTATGCGTAGAATAATAGGACAATTGTATTATTTTGATTATGGTGCATATTATGTGTTGGGTTGACTTATTTATGCAATTTTAGATACATATCCTTTTCTTGATTACCTACCACAAAGCTCAAACTAAGAAGAACTTATCTATAATTATATGTATAGCTAAAAACAACTTTATTTCTTACCTTACAGATATGTTTATATTTATAATGTTGTGTCCTTCCATAAATTGAGTTTGATAGATATCAATAATTTTAAAAATTTAAGTAGTACATTCATTTAGTTACAATTTTTTCGCAAAAATCTATAGATATATATTTTCGGAAAAACATATTTTTCGTTCACACTTAGTGTTCTTAATTTTAAAACGAGAAACCATTGAAAATTGTAAAGTACATAGGTAGTAAGTTATATACACAACCCAAAAAAAGTACCTACACCAAAGAAAATTTATAACAAGCATTATTTCCAAAACATTTAAGGTGCACAGGTAGTTAAATACACAACCCACAGGAAATACCAACACCAAAAATTTATTTTGTTTAAAATAAAAAAAAATACAACAAAAATTAATGAATAAAGTTGATTGTCGGAATTGTTCGTTGTTAAGTGTACGCGACACATTAGTTCGATCTAAACTGAGAATAAGAAATATTACAGGACATTTAAGCTTACCGCAGACATTGCTGTCCTAGGCTTGTTTGTATTCAGCATTTTAAAAAAGCTTTAAAAGAATAAATGTTATTTGGAAAAGCTTTATTTTCACTCAGACATCGATTCAAATTCGAAGTATGCTGTTACCATGCGGAAAAAAGGTATAATATGTAGGTATTTTAAAAACTTTTAATAATTTTTTGGAAAAAAGTCTTAATCTGCAAAGTTAACAACTTATGAGTATTATTTAATCTTTTTCTTTTTAATAGTTGTAAGTTGTACTCCGGGTAAGTAAATGGGTAGTCAAACTTCAGATTTCAGCCAACGAAAAGGGATGTTACAATATTTGGACATACAAAAATACACACAACTATTTTTATTTTTAAAATTTGTGAGTTCATGCATTAACATTAACGGTGAAATTAATTAATTAATTAATTTCTATCTGAAGACATCTCCATGTTGTTTTGTGCATGGGAGCTTTTGGGAGCAAATTTGTGAGTTCATGCATTAACATTAACGGTGAAATTAATTAATTAATTAATTTCTATCTGAAGACATCTCCATGTTGTTTTGTGCATGGGAGCTTTTGGGAGCAAATATTCCAACATTTGTTGAAAAGATTTTCTTACAAAATAGGAATATGTTATCATACACATGTATGTATGGTGAGTTCCTTCCTTAAAAAAGGTGAGCTCTCTTTGCTGAGACACGGATCAAACATTTTAATGGTGTTTTGTAGAAGAATTGGACAAATAGGCTCATGAAATTGTACTATTGGAATCTACAAAGCTTTTAAAATGCGTGTCCATTTGAGAGTTCTTTCGCTAGTAAAATAGCGAGATATGCTATCAGGTGCCTGTTCACTTGAGAGATAATATTTTGACATTTCACTCTCGCAAGTTCACTATTTAAGTTTAAAGAGATGATTTTCTGAGATTACTCTCCTCTTGTAACCGTGTGCACATGGTATATTTTTCCCTGCGAATAAGAAGTTGAAAGTGGTCATGGTGAAAACATGTTTTCTTATGAGTGCGAAGTTGCATTGGCTTTAATTGTTGGTACTATTCTTAAAAAAATATAAAAAGAACCAAAGCGAACGTTTGTCGCCAATTTGATGTGGGGTCTACTCTTACAATTGAGCTTGAAATTAAACATGCCCAACATTTCAGAGATTTGTAAAAGAATTATGAAAGGAGCCTGTCCAGCGATTTATAACAGTTAAAATACAAAATATTTAAAGTTAAAACAAAAATAATGGAGCAATATTTTAAAGGACTTAGTAAATTTGTTAAATCCAATTTTAACATTTTACTAGGCTAAAAAGGTGATTTAGCTAATGGCACGAGTACGATAACTTTGGCGACAAGATATAATAACGGTTTTTGGTAGAGCAACATTTTTGACTATAGGAGGGGGGGGGGGTCTATCTACCCCCGTTTAGGCAGTAGGGGCAATTTAAAAAATTGTTATTTAAAATGAAAAAAATTAATTAAAAAATAACGGTAATACTTACAATTAAGTATCATACTTTTTTCAAAGCCAACATTCTGTTTTATTAGCCAGTTTTTAATTCAAGTCAAAACTATTCGTAGTTTTTGAAAAATTTAATTTTAAACTCAAAATTTGAGTAAAAAAAAGTTAAAAAAAGGTTTAAAGTGTAATTTTTCAATACTTCAAAAATATCTATCATTGTTTTTATTTCAAAATTTATTGCTCTTATTTGTTTTTGATCAAAAACTGAAAACTAGATGATTTTATGTCTTTTAGTTTTTGAGAAAATTGAAAATAACCACAACTACTATTTTAATTTAATTATTTTTTTTTGCTTGAGTGGTCTTATTTTGATAGCAATAATGGTATTTGCGTATGCGTAATGCGTGTTTGGGTGTATGCAACAGAGGGTGTGCGCGAGTTTGGGTGTATGCCACAGTGGCATCTGTAATCTGCAACCCCCCTGCTTGGGCATACTATAGGATTTGGGGTGGGTGCGAGGTGGAGTGGGTGCAAGGTGGGGAGGGTGAAAGGTGCGGTGGGTGCAAGATGGGGTGCATGCAAAGTTTCTTTTGCATTTGAATAAGCTGGATTTAAGAAAAATTAATTTATCCCTGGTATATCTTAATCCATATTCGATTATTACTATCAAAATAAGACTACGTTAATACTTAAGCAAGGAAAAAGTAATTTAATTAAAATATTTTGTTTTGGTAATTTTCAATTTTTTCAAGAACTAGAAGACATAAAGTCATCTAGTTTTCAGTTTTTGATCAAAAACAAATAAGAGCAATGAATTCTAAAAAAAAAATAGATAATCTAAAAGTTTTGAAAAATTACACTTTAAACCATATTTTTAACTTTTTTTTTGACCAAATTTTGAGTTTAAAACTATTTTTTTCAAAAACTATGCATAGTTTTGACTTGATTTAAAAACAAGCTAATAGACAAAAGTGTTGGCTTTAAAAAAAGGTATAATACTTAACTGCAAGTATTACCGTTATTTTGTAATTATTTTTTTTCCATTTAATGTACATGTTTTTTTAAATTGCCCCTACCGCCTAAACGGGGGGAGATAGACCCCCCTCCTATAGTAAAAAATGCTTATTTTTAACTGTTCTATACAAATCCGTCATTAAACTTTGTCGCCAAAGTTATCGTACTCTCCCCTAGCTAATTTTAAACGATTTGAACATCTTACTATCTATTAACAATTTGCTAAAGTTAAGATCACGGAATCGTTACTTTAACTGTTAGAAATTTGCTAAATCCATATGACATCTGTACAATTTTGTTTTTGGAACGATGGAATTTTTTTGAGGAATTAAGCTAAATGATAATTGAAATATTAACCGTCCTTATATACAGGGTGTCCCATAAGTACTGCTCCAAACTGTATATTCTGAATGGTCAAGTCATGACCTACCAGAATTTGGTAACTTGTCTATACCGCATCCCAACGGTTTTCGAGTAAAGGTTGTTTTAATGAAATTTTCAAAAACACATACTTTTAGTCGGTTTTTCAATCACCCTGTCAACAAATGATTTTTGTTTTTACTAAATGTTAATATTTTACAATTTTGAATAAACATTCAATATTTTTGCATTTAAAAAATTTCAATTTTCGGCACTATTTTGCGAAATATTAATAGTTAAAATCATATTCTTATCAAACTTAATTTTTTACATCGAACTTTAAAACAGTTTTATTAAAAGAAATCATATTACACAATACTGGTTATCGTTTTTAAAAACTTGCTTAATTTTTTAGCTTTCCAAAAAAGTATAAAAAATCACAAACATAGCTTTGGTTCAAAAGTTATAAGCGTTTCAATTTAATAAGGCACGATTTAAAAAACAAATATAAAAAGAAAAAAATATGTTTCTGTTAGAATTTCTTATTACATCACCAGAGACAAGTTGTTTCCAATTCATTGAATTAGGCTCATCATGTGAGTACCCCCAAACTAATTTTTTGTTTAGTTTAGTACAAGCAGCAATGGCGATATTTTTCCTTATCAAGCAGCGCTTCTTAACGACTACTACTACGTCCAGTACTTGTACTAACGTTTTTATTATTTTAACCGGAAATAATAGGACTGTTCATATTATCGCGCGCCGTTTTTAAACCAATGAAGTTGTTAAGCTATAATAGTGCGGTACTTTATTTATTTCATAAAGAAGAAATAATTTAAGAAAATAACTAAAAATGTCTTACATGTCACGAAGGAGCGTATGTAAAAGATTCGGATTTCTATTTGGTATTAACAAAAGTAATACTTACTAAGCGGAGATATTTAACCTATAGTTCTTTCTTATAGGGCTCACCCAAAAATTTATCAATATCAGTTTTGCAATGAAAACTATTGTAGTACCCGTGGTCTGGGTTCGAACCCTTACCTAGGCTTACCTAATTCTAGACATGCAAAGTGCTTTTTCAAACTAGCTGTTCGAATTCGGCTTAAAACTGAAGGTTGCCTCCATCCCTGAAAACATTACTCGCACTTCGCACACAGAAATGGTTGAATGCAATTTATGAAACTATTTGTTTCATTTTGAAAACAGGGATTTGAATTTTGTAAGAGGCCAGAATTTTGGAATAGCATGATCATAAAAGGTAGGAAGGTGTTTAATTTTGTTCGGAAGTTAAAAAAAAGTTATATCTCTACGCATATTTTTTTTATAGCAATTGTTCGAAATGCCCTCCTCCTGCATTTAAACATGCTCGAAAACGTTTTAAAAACTGTCGTTTCAAACGTCTGGCATGTCTGAGATTCTTATTTCCTCAGCCGCAGTTTCAATTTTGTGCCCAAGTTCAGTAACACTGCGTATGGGTGGCCAAAAACTTTCTCTTTTAGGCAACCCCAATAAAAAAAAATCTAGTGGATTCGAGTCCGGTGACCTAGGGGGCCATGTTATTGTTCCACTACCACCGATCCATCGCTCGGAGAAAGTTCTGTCCAAAAAACTTCTGACATTTCTTCTATAATGGGCTGGACATCCATCTTGCTGAAACCACATGGTCTGGAGCAGGGCTAGAGGAATATCATCTAATAATAATACAAAGATTCTGTTTTTCAAAAAATTCCAAATAATTTTCATTATTTATTGTGTCGGGCAATGCAAAGGGTCCTATGATTTGCCCATTTAAAATTCCACACCACAAATTAATTTTAAATTGGTATTGAGATCTTCCTTCTCGTATTAAATGTGGATTTTCTTTCTGGCAATTGTGAATATTGTGCATATTCAAATATTCATCTTGTTTAAGGGGTGATTCATCACTCCATAAAATTTTTTCAACGAAATCAGGATCTTCTCGGCTTTTATCGATCATAATTTGGCAGAACTCAACTCTTTTAGGGTAATCCCTTGGTAATAAGGCCTGGACACGCTGCAGGTAAAAATGGTGCAGGTTGTTCTGCTTCAGAATCCTCTGAACAGTAGATTTGGGTATGCCAGTTGTTCTCTTAATGGCTCTAGTAGAAGTACTTGGATTATTTTTAATTTCCCTCAACACAACTTCGTCATTGAGATGGTGTTGGGGCCTTCTAATCCTTCCACTGCCAGGGATTATACCTTCCATATAAGAATTATGAACTCTTATAAATACCTGATGGTCAGGACTGGAAGCCACATCCGCCATAAATAAAATGCATCATAGCATATTCACGTGACGTGTAAGACATTTTTAGTTATTTTCTTAAATTATTTCTTCTTTATTAAATAAATAAAGTACCGCACTATTATAGCTAAACAACTTCATTGGTTTAAAAACGGCGCGCGATAATACAAACAGCCCTATTATTTCCGGTTAAAATAATAAAAGCGTAAGTACATGTACTGGACGTAGTAGTAGTCGTTAAGAAGCACTGCTTGATAAGGAAAAAGATCGATATTGCTACTTTTTCTTTTTATATTTGTTTTTAAAATCGTGACTTATGAAATTGAAACGCTTATAACTTTTAAACCAAAGCTAGGTTTATAGAGAAATATATCTACCAAGAGAACCGACTTATGGGGTTCGCTCCCTTTCGACCTACAAACTAAATTGGGCACATTTTGCCCATTAGCATAAGCATATGTTAGTTGGCCCGTGCATTTCTTATGGGAAAATCCAGATTCTATGTAGTTGTAATGGGCTTTTGGTGCTCAGTATGCACAGTTAGGGGGAAAACAATGTGAGGTGAACTCAGCCGTTCAAAAAAGAGATCCGTTGAATTCAAAAATTGAAAAATTTTTGCAATATTTTAAGAAAAATGAATTATGCAACTTCTTTTTAGTGAAAACTGTGCTAAAAATAGTATTTGACTGCTTTTGGCACACAAATTCTTTGATTTATATGAAAAGTTTCGCTAAAAACAAAAAAAATCATGCAGAAAGTATAGGTGCACCATAGAACTGCAATGCGAACGTGGCCTAATTTGAGTTTAACCCAGTTTTGACAGATTAACAGCGAGGTGAGTATTTTGACAATTCTACGAAAATGAAAACAAAAAAATATAATGTTCTTGATTGCGATCAACAAGAAGTCTAGACTGCAGACAATAAATATAAATTCAAATTAATCAGAACAGAATTCATTTTTTTAAAAATACTTTTTTATAATCTTTTTGAAGCGTTTTTACTCTCTTTACAGCTAAGTTGTTTTGTAAATATATCTTAACATAATCATGCTTTTTTATAGATATACAAATTATGTTTCCGTTCTGGCCAATTAGTAGGTATTCTCGTGCAAAAAGTTTCGAGTTTTAGTTGGGTTGTGCACTGGCAGTGGGTAGAGTGGTGTTTTGTGAACCACAGTAGCTGCTTCGTCGGCATATTCGTTTCCTTTAATTCCTGTGTGACCGGGGGTCCACATTACTTTTAGTTTTGTTGGTGAACGAATGAGAATGTCTCTAATTTGTTGTTATAATGTATTTTCCCTTTCTTTTTTAGAGAAGTTTTGGCTGATTCGAATATAGCATGAGCCTCTGCCTTGAAAATAGAAGCTTGTTCGCATAGTAGACCCGTGCTAATAAGCAATCCATTCTCTTAGACAACAGCGAATGAGACGCTTTGGTTTATTTTTGACCCGCGCGCCGCGTGAATATAAAAGACCGTGCTTTTGATTTTAGTTCGCTGGAGATGTCACTGTAGATAGCACGGTATAGTATCTGTTGTCAGTAATACCTTTTTTATTGAAGTTAAGGTCTAGGATAAAAGTAGACTTTGATTGTCCAAGGTGGATGCAAGGCCTTATATTTGGAGAATTGTCTCAATGGAAGTTTCAATTAAGTTGCAACTTCCACAATTGTTTCTTTTTGTCTAGATCATTACATTTACTCATGACATAGAAGTCATCTGCACAGATGCAATGGTCTAGAAGTTTATGTCTACCTAGAATTTATTTTTATTTATTTATTTATTTAAAGAAAATAACATATAAAGTAAATTTATAAGTTATTTGTTAGAAAGACATCAGGGCAACGTGACCATAGATGTATGTCGTTAAGATATAAACGTTTTGGAGAACAATTGTGTATGTTTAATTATTTTTATGTACATATAACGAAAAAGTAAAATTGAATTAGGAAGAAAAGAACAATTTCATATAGAACACATTCATATTTCTTTGAATTTGTTGTGTTATAGTGTGACTTCTTTGATGCGCTGTCGGTGTTGGTCGTGAGTCGGAAAATCGGGCAAATGGCAAAAATGTGCCAAATAGAGAGAGGCTCCCTACAATTGGTACATTCATCAGGCGGGTCGTGCGAGAAATAATGCCGACTTGAGAAAAGTGTTTTTCCCACCCTTGTCCGAAATATGGTAATGCACTCTTCTCTGGAAAACTTTTTGTTATAAGGAATTCGGCGGTGTGATGGATGGTGCTGTCGCAGAAAGTTATGTTGCCTTAGCCATGTTTTTTCCAGTTCTTTATTTTCAATGGACATGAATACTTTTCGAAAGATTTGAGGGATGTTTGGAGTTCTTTTACGTATGGGTAATGAATTGCGTTTTTCGCTGCCATATCTGCAACCTCATTTCCTTTAATGCCTGCATGTCCTGGTATCGATGCTAAAATTATGTTATTACTATTATGAAGGACGCTTCGGATATTGTTAAGGGCAGGACAATTATTCGTTGCACTTTTTAGTCCGCTAAGTAAACTCAAGCTATCAGTAAGGATCAGTGTTTTGATTGCCCATGTTTGTGCGATTGCGAGAGATTTGAGTATTGCGGTTACTTCTGCCATGTAACTGCCGCCTGAGTCAGTTATGAAACCTTGGCAAGTGATGATTTCCTCATTGTCTGCGTTTATTTCGACGACTGCATAAGTTGAGTTGTTGTCCTTGGATGATCCGTCAGTGTAAAGCCTTCTTATAGGTTTGATAGTTTCCACTAGTTCTCTGTGAAGCATTTGGAACGACAGACTTGAAGTGTGTTCTTTTTTGTAGTTAGAGAGGCTTGTATCGATGGGCAGTAGGTGTCTTTTCCAAGGTGGAGGATAAAAGGTGTTTCGTTGTACTGGAGTATCTATGGGAATACATCCGTAAGCCTTAATCATGCTTAATATTTTGCTGAAAGATGATATAGAGCTTTTCTTGTTTTGTTTTTTCTGTAAAGAGCTTCTTGGGAAGGTTTGTGAAGAGGATGAAAACCATCTGTAAGAGCCTTACTAATCATGTTGACTGCTCTTTTTTGTCCAAGTCGGTGTACTGAATAGAAGCCTGCTTCTATTCTAAGGGCTTCAATTGGTGTTGTCTTAAGTGCTCCTGTAGATGTCCGGTAGCATTCATTAACGGCTATATCGAGGCTTTCTAAATTTGTTTTAGAAGTCCACATGTAGAGAGTTATTCCATGCTGAAGGGAGCCTTCGACAAGTGCTTTTGTTATTTTGAGGGCCGTTTCCAAATGGGGTCCTTTTCGACGAGAACATATCATTCTTAGAGCATTGTTCCGGCACCTTAATTGATTAATAGTGTTTTTGATGTGAGTATCCCATTTTAGATTGCCACTGAATGATATACCGAGGACTCTAAGTTCTTTTTTCAAATTGACGTTGTTGTTGCGAATCACGAGCGGGGTTGTTGGGCATGAACATTTCTTTTTTCTGCAGAGGTGGAGGGCTTCTATTTTGGAGGGAGGTACAATAGTACCCGTTTTTTGAGTCCAAGCATATATTTCATCGTCAGCAGATTTGAGGATTGTGTTCACCTGCGATGGATGACCTGAAGCTACCATGAAAATATTATCAACATATACCCCGACGAAATCAAGGTTATGCTTTGGCTGTGCTAGTTCCGTTATAAGGGCATCTATATATGCATTGTAAAGGTATACAGATAAAGGAGATCCTTGCGGTATACCGTTCTCAGCTTCGATTTGTTTGATATGAAGCCGTTGATGTTAACACAGAAGGTTCTTCCAGATAAACAGGAGAGAATCAGCTTTAAAAGTTGAAGAGGGATTCCCCATTTATGTAACTGTTCTATTACAGAACCAGTTGTGACACGGTCAAAAGCTTTTTCAAGGTCCGATGACAAGACGACGCTGTGCTTGCTAGCTGAGAGATTATCGGATAGCTTGTTTTCCTTTAGATGAATGAGTGAGGTGACACCTCTGTTCGGTCTAAAGGCATGTTGTTCATTTCTAATTGATCTTTCCATCAACCATCCTATTCTACGTCTTAAATTGTTTTCGAAAACTTTGGAGAGAACAGGAAGAAGAGATATGGGGCGATACCCCTCAATTTGGTGATGGTTACGATTATTTTTTGGAATCGGCTTGAGTATGGCTTTCTTCCAATCGTGAGGAAAGATACCAGTCCGTAGGATGTTATTGTATAATGTACAAATTCGGTTCCTGAGACTATATGCTGTTGATTTTACGATGTTGTAAGTTATTTTGTCTTCTCCAGGGGTGTTACCTTTAAGCATTTGTAATGTTGTGTCGAATTCGATTCTTCAGATGTCTTCCGTAAGTTCTTGGCATACATTATGCTGAGGTGGAAGGTCACTCAGGTTAAAAGCAACTTTCTTGGCAATAACATTACTAGGAAAAGTGTTATTTTCGCTATACTTTCCCCATGCTTTGGAGAACGTACTTGCGATTAAATCAGGATCATTTTCTAGAGAGTCATTAAGGAAAATATAAGGAAATTGTTGAAAAGAGTTTGAGGATCTTAAGGATTTTATTCTATTCCACAGGGTTTTTGAGTCCAAAGCTGGATCCATGTTACTGACGAATTTTCCCCAAGATAATCTTTTTGCTTTTATGGATTCGTATTTGACCTTGGCACTTGCTTTCCGATAGGCTAAGCAATTTGGAGTTGTAGGATATCTCCGGACGTTTTTCCAGGCTAAATTCTTAGCTTTTACTAGATCAGCAATTTCCTTATTAAACCATATTGGATTTTTGTTAGTTTCGTTTGCGTTTGATTTTGTTGTCGGCATTGAATTAGCTGCCGATTCTCTTAGAATTCTTTTGATTTTGGCTGCTTCTTGGTTGATGTTGTTAGAAATTGGTGTGGATTGACACAAAGAGTGGGTGGACGTGACAAAGGTATCCCAGTTAGCCTGAGCTTCTTTGAAACGTATAGTTGGTTTTCTTCTTATTTTTCTTTCATAGGACCGTATTATGATTGGAATATGAGACTTGCTTTCACCGTTTGGGCTAACCTTCCATTGTAGAAGTGGGGCTAAATCCTGCAGAAGCAAATGTAACGTCGACGGCTGAGAACGTGTTTCTTGTGTTGAAAAGAGTTGGCGATCCGTCATTTAAAATAACAAATCCTTTGTCATTAGCAAAATTTTCAAAAACAGTTCCAAGTCGATCGGTTGTGTTAGAGCCCCATATGGTATTTCTGGCGTTAAGATCACCAAGAACCAAGTGATGGTGGTTGCTGTTTATCTGGATTTCATCCAAAATTTTGCTCGTGACATATACTCTGTAGACGTTGGTAGGTTAGGTTAGGTTAGGTTAATGTGGCTGTGGATACAAAAACCACACACTTAGGCCAGAAGAAAGGCCCATTGTGATACCACATGAATCTAGAGAATTACTTCCCACTAGTTGAACCATTTTGAGCTTTTTATAAAGCGAAGGAGATATCTGATATCCTTTTTAGCTAGTTCACTGCGATCATCAAAAGAGTATTCTCCCAGATGAAGTTTGCGTCTTCGTGAAAGAGCAGGGCAGGTGCAGAGGAGGTGAGAGATTTTTTCTTCTTCCTCGTCCATACAGCTTCTGCAGAAGTCATTTGAGGCTACACCAAGTCGTATTGCGTGTCTGCCTATAAGACAGTGTCCCGTAAGGACACCTATTAGGGAGCTAATGTTAAGTCTGCTTTGGGATAGCAAATCTTTAGAGCGCTTTAGGTCCAATGAAGGTCAATCGAAGGCCATATTAGTTTTGTGGCTGCGTATGTTGGTAAATTGTGCCACCTAGAGTTTGCTGTCTCGAAAGCTTTTTCTTTTAGCAGAAGTTTACATGCAGCTATTGGTATACCTATCTTCTAACTTTCAGGTGAAATAGGTATGACAGTTCCATTTTTAGCGAGTTCATCGGCTCTACAATTTCCTGCGATGTCTCTGTGGCCCGCCACCCAGCATAGGTGAATGTTAAATTGTCTTCCCATTCATCCCTGGATGGAATGGACACCTGGAAGTTTTTACCAAATTGGGGTTTTGGAATAGTGTAGTCTATGTACTTTGGTATAGAACCAAAGAGGTTCAGAATGATGGAGTGCCCAACATTGTTGTTGGTCCATTGAGATGAGGCGTTGAGTCTTATGGCTGTACTCGCTGCCACTTGTTTGCTGAAAATGTCGAGGGGTGTCAGATGGAGGAGAGTGTCCAACGCTGCTGAGGGTGTGGTTCTCAAAGCCCCACTAATGCAGAGACATGCAGTGCGTTGGACTCTGCTGAGTTTGTCGTAGTATGTGACTTTCTCCAGTGCAGTCCACCACACTGCAACCCCGTACATAAGTATTGGTCGGATGACCGATGTGTATAGCCAATAAGTTATGCGAGGTTGAAAACCCCATTTGTTTCCTATGGCTTTCTTGCAAAGGAAAAGAGCTGCTGTAGCTTTTTTAACTCTTTCCTGAATATTAGGTTTCCAACTTAATTTTTTGTCCAATATCAGACGAAGATATTTGGCCTCATTGATGAAAATTAGTGGTACACCTTTTATTGAGGGAGGTACAGTTTCTGGGATCTTGTATTTCCGCGTAAAAAGGACGAGGTCTGTTTTTTGAGGATTAATACTAAGTCCGCAGTGATCTGCCCATCTAGTGAGCATATTGAGTGCGTTTTGGAGGAGGTCTCTCAGTGTATTAGGATGTTCTCCTGTGACGGCGATAGCAACATCATCGGCATACGCAATCACTCTGTAGCCTTCTCTCTCAAGGGATATTAGTAGCTCGTTAACCACTATGTTCCACAGGAGAGGGGACAGAACACCACTTTGCGAAGTGGTCTAACTATGGTAAGACTAAATGGTTTTTTTGCGGGGATTTCTATGGTTTGAAATAGTAGGTTTAAGGAGGAGAGGGTGTGAGATGCTACAGGTATATTATTTTTAATGAGGAAGCCTATGCCTGATTTGAGGTCATTTTTGTTAAAATTTTGATCAGGTAAAATGTAAATAGTAACGATCGTTGATTTAATAGCAGATTGTATTTCTATAGTAAGGACTAGTAAATTAGAGTTAATTGCTATCAGTTTGTGGGGAATGTTATTTTTTATTAAAACAGCAATACCCTGTTTATTCGTAACGTTTGTTGGAAAATTATGAAAGTACCTATCCTATATACGATTTTGGAACAACATGAGTATATTAGAAAGAGCAATGCATTTCTTGCAAAGAAATAATACTAGGCCAAGAGCCACTATACATAACGCATGAAAATAAAATACGAAATAATATTGTTTATTACTTTTGAAAAATAGTATAATGGGTAAGGTAGATATTATCATTTCATCAAAAAGAAATACATATTTATATTTATTTTATTTGGCCAAATTAAATACACAACTAGTGAAAATAATTATTAATATTTCCTTTTTTTTAGAATATTCTACACCATGGACATGGAAGTTGATGACATATGTATAAGTATTAATGACTTAAGACCAAAGTATTTAATAGTAACTTTATTTTTTGTCTTAACTTTTTGTTTTTAATTTCAATACGAAAATGTAATAATTAATTCGATTTGTGGAATTAAAATTAATCAAAGCATTTATTTGTTTTTGTTTTAGTTACAAAAAAATGGAACATACGCTGTCAACCTGAGCTGCCCATCCACGCCAGCCAAGCATCATCTTCTACACCGAAGAAAGCATGTGTCCTAAAATGCAGTAATTTTCAATTTCTGCATAGATGCCCCCAAGACGTTGCAAGGTAGATATTTATTTATAATATAATTACCTTAATATTTTTGTTACAAAAAAACTTATTTTTTATAACTTTTTTTTTTAATAAATCGGCCTTGCAAATTTGGTTTGCATATGCAGTTTTCGTGGTTAGCTGAGCGTTTTCTTTCACTTGGTAGACGGTAAAGGATAGTAAAATAAGTCTTAGTTATAGTTAACATTAAGTCTTTTTTTAATTTTAATTCACTAAATCGTCTCGTTAGTTTTAATTAAAAAGTTAAACGATTTAAATGTATTTTAATATAAGAAATGAATAAAAAAAGAATAATCTCTTAATCTTTAAGACATATTAGATAAGTAACTTTAAATTAATTAAAACTTTTAAGGAGTAGTCGTAAGCCATAATTAATAGTATAATTAAATCATTTTAATAAATAAGACAATAAATTCGGTTT
Source organism: Eupeodes luniger (assembly GCA_951509635.1). Lineage (NCBI taxonomy): Eukaryota > Metazoa > Arthropoda > Insecta > Diptera > Syrphidae > Eupeodes > Eupeodes luniger. Next base: position 171,199,649 of record OX608073.1, on the reverse strand, counting down.
AAATAACATTTCGATTTTATTAAAATATATTTTTTTAATATACATAAATTGATAAATAAAATTTTGTATTGCAAAAATATAGAATCTTAATTTTTAATTACTATTTTTTTTTTGAATAAAAATATCAGAGAAATATGGAGGGTAAGGCTCAATCTGGCACAGCTGAAAAAAACTCAAAGGGTCTGCAACAATCATTTTTCATTCGAAAATAGAAAGCGTTTGCCTTTAGGGGCTGTGCCAGATTATGTTGCCCAACATTCATCTGCTGATGTGGTTTTGGAAGAAAAGCATGGCCTGGAAGATATTGGCTACCATAGCATATCTTTTGGGACCCGGGACTTTTCAACCCAAACAAGCTCTGTGTTGAGAAACAACACGCCGAAAAAGGTAAGCTTGAGAAAAGAAAATTTAGAACTGAGGCAAAAAATTAGGGAAATGCAAGTAGACCATGACAAAAATATTCGGTCCAAGGACTGTGAGCTTTTGTCCTTGAAATTAGAAATTGAAAAATAAAAAAAAAAAGTTGAGTCTTCCCGGTTAGCTATGGAAAAATTGCCAATGGATGTTAGGTCAATAGTAGATAATAGTTTAAGGAATTTCGATAGGCCTCTTCAGGGACGTAGGTATAGTTTAGAAATAAAGATGTTAGCACTTTCAATTCATTTTATATCTCCAGTGGCACATAGGTTCCTAAAACCGTTGTTGGATCTTCCATCTCTAACAACCCTTCAGGATTTTATTTCTACCTGGCCTAAAACTCCAGGTAATATAGAATTTAATGTAAAAAGCCTAGTGCTTAAAATGAGTGAGAGTGAACTTCCTAACATTTATAAATATTGTTCAATTTCAGCTGACGAAATGTCCTTGAAGACTCATTTCGATTATAGCAAACAATCAGATTTAGTTATAGGTTTAGAAGATTTTGGGGATGATGGATCCCGCTCACCTTTCCCAGCAAATAGTGTGCTAGTATTAATTGGAAACATCCAATAGCCTATTATTTAGTTCGGAATAGTTGTAGCCCCTCAATTTTGAAAAAAGTTGTATTTAAAGCTATAACTGCGTTGCAAGAAAACAATTTATGCCCTGTGCAGTTTGTTTGCGACCAAGGATCAAACTTTAGAGGCTTAGCCCGTATTCTAGTAGTCAGTTCCGAAAAACCATATTTTGAAGTTAATGATTCAAAAGTATTCTTTTTGTATGACGTTCCACACCTACTTAAAAGTACTCGGAATTGTTTACTTCAAAACGATATTCTTTTTAACGAACACCAAAAGCAGAAAGCAACATGGAAAAATATTCTGTTTTTGTATGATGTCGATTGTGCAAACGAATATAAGTTGTGTGTTAGGTTGACTGAGGAACATGTAATTTCGTTTCCGATTCTTTATTTCAATAAAAAATATATTTTTGTGATCGCAGAAGATCACAATCAACAATTAAATAAAACGCATTCAATGTATATTAAACTTAATATTATTTATTAAATCAAAGCTTCAGATCCCTTACCACTGGTGGGGGGAAATCTTAGGCTATACGTAGAATGACAACTGTGAACTGAACTCTCATTGATCGATGAAACCCTTTTTATACTTGTAAAATGTTTACTTAAGCAAATCTATCTTCGGCTGAAGATCGTTTGCTTTCCTTTGCCTTTTATTATTGCTGACACAAGAATTCTTTTAGAATTATTTAAGATGCTTTGGGCACACAAGTTACTGAAGGCAAAAAGTGCTGATATGGTATTTATAATATCGGATATCATCATCCGCTTATGAAATGAAATTATGAATCAATGTGTGAGCATTACATTTTGTTTATATAAAGATATTTATAATATCGGATATCATCATCCGCTATGAGATGAAATTATGAATCAATGTGTGAGCATTACATTTTGTTTATATAAAGATACTTTGTTATGATAGGGTGCTTAATATTATTACAAAGTTATGTGAGGGTGTTCTGATAATGTAACCCCTCCCCCCTTAAGTTTGATGCTCTCCTGAGTATCTATAATTCTATTTTCAATTTTAAATTTATGGGTTTCTCGACGTTTAAAATATAATAATAAAATTGCAATTATAATAATTATGATTGCTATACTAGTATATGATATAACATGTTTTATATTGTTTTGGTATCTTATTGCTTGCAATTCTTTCAAATTTTCGATTTGATTTATATGTATATCCTCTAATGTAACATTAATTTTTGTAATGTTTAATGTTTTATATAATGGAATTATAATATTTTGTTTAAAAGTTTCTTTTCGATTTATATATAAAGTTGCATTTATTTTAATGTTACAATCTTTAAAATGTAAAAGGTTATTCTTAATAATTTTATATTCAATATTGTTACAATATTCATTTAGACTTGTTTCTACTAAGTTTTTTGTTAATACAAGTCCATCTTCTAATTCTATTAATTCTTGATCTTTATTTGATCTTATCTTACAGTTTTCATATTTTGTTTTATATAGGTTTTGAATACATATTGGACTTTTCTTTAAATGTTTAAGATATTTAATTTCATTGTTTTCATATAATGTTTTGTTACAAATTATATAGTTGTATTTTGATATTTCGACTTCAAGTCCTTGATCGTTTGGTATAGGTAGAATCATTATGTTTTCACATTTATTTGTAAATACTGGTATTTTTAAAGCAAAAACTAATTTGTTATTTCTAGTTAATAGGCTGCTCTCAATATATTTTAATTTATTAATGGTTATATTGAATCGTTCATTTTCTTCTTTAGTTAGGATATTTCTCCCTAGAATTCCTAATCTTGAAAAGACTACATTGTCTTGTAATTTTTCTATTTCATTGTTTAACAGCATTATATCTGTATTTATTTGTAATGATAATATGCTCTTAGCTAGATTTTCTTGTTTTATTTCTGTGGAATTAATAAAGTTTCTTAATATATACTGGTGTTTGTTTATACGGTCTGCCATTGTTTCTAATTCTGTTTGGAATTGCGTATTTATACCTATTTGTTTATTTAATTCTGTCATAGCATTCATATTGTTTTCTTCAATTATTTTTAAATGATTCTCAATCTCTAATCTTTCATCATTATCCATCACTCCAAAAAGAAAATGGAGTGCGTTACCTCCCATGTTTATTAATCCTCTCCTTTGTCTTGAATAAGGAAGTATGCTGTGTAATTTGGATTTAGAATCTCCTAAAGCTTCTGTCATTAATCTTTTTAATCTTAAGTCTTGAAAATTGTTATAGCCTGTTTCTATAGAAAATTCAATTTGTTTAATAATTTCATTGTAAGTTTCTAAATTAATAATATGGAGTATTTTATCATATTTTTCGATTAATTCAATGGGTTCTTGTTTTATAATTATATATCCTGCTTGATTATGAATTTCTTGTAATAAAAATTCTGATTTCACTATTGTAAAAGTGAATAATACAATTATAATTATGGTTTTCATTTTGGCTGTAAAGAGATTAAATTATTATTATCACTACTTTGATATTTATATTTTCTTTTGAAATGGGTTTTATGTAATTTTTTATTATTTGCATAATATTTATTATCAATTTTTTCTACCTTGGTCTTCTTATATTTTGCAGCTATCTTCTTTGCTGTTCTTACTACGTCAGCTTTTACGTAAACGTCTTTTTTTAAATCTGGTTCAATAAAATCTGCTTTATTTTGATTTCTTTTATTAATATTATTTTCTTTAACTGTTTGGATCCTTTTTCCTATCTCTTCTAAATCTTCTACTTTTATTTTGTTTTGAATAAAATCTATAGGTTTTCTTAATATTGTTGAATGGATTGTACAATTATATATACTAACTGCTTTTATTACTTTTTCTCTTAGGTTTAATATGTTCTTTTTCTCTTCTTGTGCATTATATATTCTTATATGTTCATTAAGTGTACCATGCACTCTTTCTACATCTGAATTTCCTGTCTTATGATTTGGGGTTATGAGTTTTATTTTAATTCCTTCTTCATTGCAATATTCTTTAAATGCTAGGCTATTAAACTCATTGTCGCAAACTATTTCTTGGGGTTTGCCTAATATAGAATTTCTAAGTTTAAGTTGCTCGATAATTTTATGAGTGTTTCTACTAGCTATGGGAAAGGCTGTCAAATGCTTAGTAAATTTGTCTATAATTGTTAAAAAGTAAATATCTTTACTTGGAATATAAATGTCCATGTGTATTAGCTCGTTTGGCTTAAGTGCAGTTTTGCTCATTTCAAATTTTATTTTTTCTGGACTTCTATCATGTTTTGCTGTTTGACATATAATACAATTGTTAATGTATCTTCTTATTATTTCTCTTAATTTTGGAAAATAATATTCATTTTTAATTTCAAGATATGTTTCTTGTATTCCTCTGTGATTAAATTGTTCATGAATCCTTTGAATGAGATTCAACGCATCGTCTGTATTACTTAAATCTTTTAAAAGAGTAATGCATCTCAGTAATTTTAGCTTACTTTGATTGCTGTAAAGCTCAACATATTTTTCCTGAATTTTGCAAAATAAAGTATCACTTGGACAATATACTGCCACATTTCCGTGATCAGGTAAAAATTCCTTTAATGCTTCAGTAAAATATTCACCTATATCTTTTGATTTAATAGTGAGTCTTCTTATACCTTTATATATATATTTTATATCTTTACCTTCATTGTCTGACTCTATAATTTCTATTTGATGCTTAAACATATTTGTAGGTAATTCTGAAATTCCTATGTGATCATTTCTTTCCTCTGTTCCACTATGAATTGTGGCTAATGTTGAATCTTCATTTCTATTGACTGCGTTTACTTCGAGTCTACTAAGATAATCTGCTACGCGATTTTCTTTTCCTTTTAAATATTCAATATCAAAATCATATTCATTTAAACTTATTTTCCATCTTTGGAGTTTTGAGTTTGGTTCTTTAAGGTTACTTAACCAAATTAAAGGTCTATGATCAGTTTGTATTTTAAATTTGCGACCGTAAAGGTATGGTCTAAAATATTTTGTTTAATAATTCTTTTTCAATAGTGCTATATCTGCGTTCATGTTCATTGAGGGTGCGAGATGCATAGCATAATGGGTGATTTGACTGTGAAAGGACTGATCCGATCGCATAATTTGATGCATCAGTTGTTAACACGAATTCCTTTGTATAATCAGGATATTTTAAAACGGGGTCATTAGATATGAGCAATTTAAGTTCTTCAAAAGCTGTTATATATTCTGGGTCTTTAATATTTATCTTTGCTCCTTTCTTAAGATATTTGGTCATAGGTACTGCTACCTTTGAATAATCTTTAATAAATTTCCTGTAATAACCTGTTAGACCTAGAAAAGATTTTATTTGTTTTGTTGTACCAGGAATAGGTATTTTTTCAATTGTTCTTATTTTTTCTGGATTTGGCTTAATTCCGTTTGTAGTAATAACGTGCCCTAAATATTCGGTTTCCTTGCTAAAAAATTTACATTTATCTATTTGTATTTTTAAATTGTGATTGTTAAGTTTTTTAAATACTTTGTTAATTGAGCAAATATGTTCCTCTAATGATGTACTAAATATGAGAATGTCGTCTAAATAGACCACACATATTTTTCCTACAAGTCCTTCTAATACGTGATTAATCATTCGTTGAAAAGTTGCGGGGGCATTTTTTAATCCAAATGGCATCCGATTAAATTCGTAATGACCGTTTGCTGTTGAGAAAGCTGTTTTATACCTATCTTTAGGATTCACCAATATCTGATGGAAACCTTTCGCTAAATCTAATGTGGTAAAATATTGGGATCTTCCCAATTTACTAAAAATGTCTTCAATGTTTGGAATAGGAAACTTGTCTTCCACGGTTACTTCGTTAAGTTTTCTATAATCTATAACAATTCGCCATTTCTTAAGTCCTGAATTGTCTATCTTTTTGGGTACAACCCAGATAGGAGCATTATATGGACTGTTGCTTTCTTTTATTATGCCTTGATCTAACATTTCGATTATTTGTTTATCGACTTCTTTTGTATGTACTTCTGGATATCTATATAGTCGTGAATATATTGGTTTATCACTTTTAGTTTCAATGTTGTGTGTTACTTCTTTTACGTTAGTTAAGATATCTCCTTCGCTATAGAATAATTGTTTATTATTTTTTAATATTTGATTCAGAGCTTTCTTTTCTTCTTTGTTCATATAATGTTCAGTTAGTTTATCAGTTAAATCTTGTAAAACTACATCAATACCACATAAATCTATTTGTGTATTTGATAATTCCTGAATGTATCTATCTAAAGGGTATTCCTTTGGTTTTGTCATTAATGGGATAATAGTATTTTTTATTTTCAAAGTATGTGTATAATATGATATTTCAGCTTCTAATGGTATAAGGACATTATTTCCTAAAATTCCGTCAAACGAACTGTTTGTAATTGGTGTAATTAAAAATTCCATGGTTGATTCTTTTTTATTAAATTCGATTGGTAATGGTAAAATTATTTTTGAATTTATTTGATTTTCATTATATAATGCTTTAATTATAACTGGTTTGTCTAATTTACTTTCATAATGTCTTGGAAATATATTTTCTTTTAAAATAGATGTAGCTGCTCCTGTGTCTACTAAAAATCTAAGTTTTTATTAAGAATATGAACATCTATGCAGGGTAATGGTCTGTTGAGGCGGGTGTTTGAAAATTTGCTGTATTTTGAGTAAGGTGATCTATTTCCATTGGTTCTAGATCATTTTTTTTATTTTGTGTAGCAAATGGATTACGATTATTATTAGAATAATTTCCACTTCTATTTGGTTGCCTATAATTTCGTTCATTTTGGTTTCTATAGTTTTGATTATTGTTTCTATAAAAGTTTTGACCTTTATTATTGAAATTCCTATAGTTATTTGAATTTCCTGATTCGTTTTTGTAATTTCTATCAAGTCTTTGATTTGTATTGTAATTATTATATTTTTTATAGTTTTTGTCGTTAAAATTATTATTGTTATTTCCAGTTCTATAGTTTCGAGTATTTCTATCATTATAATTATTTTCTTCTTTTGTCCAATGACAAGATTCTAATTTATAAAAAGCTTCACTAAGGGTTGTTATGTTATGATTGATTATTATTGAACTTGCGTTCGGGGGTATTCTTTCACAAAATTTAGATAATAATGACGCTTCATTATTGAAAGGATTGTATTCATCCGGTTTATTTTCAGATAAATAATATTTATTATTTAGTCTACAGAGGATTTCTGAGAATGTATTATATAGTTGAGAAATGTTTTTTGAATAAACTTTATCTGCTAGTTCTTTTAATTTTAGAAAAGATTCTTTCTCACCAAAATTCTTTACTAGAATATTTTTTATATCTTGCCAATTATTAGGGTCGCCACTCCTTAATACTACCTCTAGGGCGAAATCTGTTATTTTTGATTTTATTTCACTCAATATAAATTCTTGTGAACCTTCGTTATACAAACTACATGAATTTATTACAAATTCTGCTTTTTTAATAAATATAATAATATTACATGATTTACCATTAAAATTTGGTAAATTCTTTACTAATTTTAAGGGGTCGATATTTATTGTAGCCATTTTTACCTTATTTTCAATTTTTTCTTCTGCTTGCTCAATTTCTTTTGATTGCTGGATTGCTGCAGGATCTGTTGATTTTGAAGTTTTTTCTTCCTCGGTATTATATGTTAACGCAGCTGGTTTGTTGTATGGTGTATATTTCTTCATTTATCGAACACGTTGGGGCTTTCGACTTGGATAATTTTGCCACGTACAGTTGTTCTTCCTTCTTTTTATTAAATTACACTTTTTAAAGTAATGTCATATATATATTTTTTTTTTTTTTTTTTTAGTAACACTTTTAACTTTTTATTTGTCTTTAATTTTATTTTGTTGAAGTTGTTTTCTTCTCAACTTTTGCTGAATTGATCTGATATGTTCCTGGAAATCAGCTGTTGCTTCGTCGTCTATCCAACTTTGTGAATTTACTTCTATATGTGGTTCCTTTACTTGCGGGGTCTCTGCTCCTTTTTGAAGATTTATTTTTTCTGGTTGCATTTAGTAGCACTTTTTGTTAATTTTAATTTAACACTGAGTTCACTTTCTGTATGCTTCCTTTTGAAGATTTCCTTCTGGTTGCATTTAGTAGCACTTTTTGTTAATTTTAATTTAACACTGAGTTCACTTTCTGTATGCTTCCTTTTGAAGATTTCCTTCTGGTTGCATTTAGTAGCACTTTTTGTTAATTTTAATTTAACACTGAGTTCACTTTCTGTATGCTTCCTTTTGAAGATTTCCTTCTGGTTGCATTTAGTAGCACTTTTTGTTAATTTTAATTGTTTTATTAGTCAAGCATTCTCTCTATGAGACTTTGTAAAATTGTCCTTTCGGATCTTGATTTACGATGCTTTTCACTGAACAAAATATATATTTTTATTTTTCACTGTCCTATAGCACCATTTAGTAATTTTACTTTACCGGTACTAACTATTTTATTTAGTTTTAGGACGATCCCGAATTAAACTTTTAATAAAGTAAGATTCAATATATTTCGATCTTTCGAGATCCTACCGACTGCGCCAATTTCGTTTCCGATTCTTTATTTCAATAAAAAATATATTTTTGTGATCGCAGAAGATCACAATCAACAATTAAATAAAACGCATTCAATGTATATTAAACTTAATATTATTTATTAAATCAAAGCTTCAGATCCCTTACCACTGGTGGGGGGAAATCTTAGGCTATACGTAGAATGACAACTGTGAACTGAACTCTCATTGATCGATGAAACCCTTTTTATACTTGTAAAATGTTTACTTAAGCAAATCTATCTTCGGCTGAAGATCGTTTGCTTTCCTTTGTCTTTTATTATTGCTGACACAAGAATTCTTTTAGAATTATTTAAGATGCTTTGGGCACACAAGTTACTGAAGGCAAAAAGTGCTGATATGGTATTTATAATATCGGATATCATCATCCGCTTATGAAATGAAATTATGAATCAATGTGTGAGCATTACATTTTGTTTATATAAAGATATTTATAATATCGGATATCATCATCCGCTATGAGATGAAATTATGAATCAATGTGTGAGCATTACATTTTGTTTATATAAAGATACTTTGTTATGATAGGGTGCTTAATATTATTACAAAGTTATGTGAGGGTGTTCTGATAATGTAACCATGTGAGGCCAGCTAATAGTCTTTTCAAAATGAGAGTTCGCCTTGCAACGCAGATTTTTAGCAATTCTGTTAATATAGGTTTCGATACACTTTTTAAATATAAACATAGGACAGACACAATGCAAGACACTTCAGAATTTATTTTATTTTTTGGAGATTTGTTTGATATTTTCAATTTGTCTTGCAAGACAGCACAACAGTTGAAACAGTCAGGGTTTATAAATAGTGATTATCAGAATCAATTACTGGCACGTGCCGATTGTTTTATTAACTTATTAATAAAGAGGGCAACGATGTTACCAACAAGTTTTATTTTCTAAAAGGCTGGCTCTTAAATATACAGTCCCTCCGTTCGCTCTGGGAACATTTGCACCCATTCGGCTTTGAATTTTTATTAACTCGTCATTTAAACCAGGATTGCTTCGAAAATTTTTTCGGGAAAATAAGATGGGCTGGTGGAAATAATTATCGCCCTACCTGTCAGCAATTCCAAGGCCGTTTCCAGAAGATTTGGGGTATTCAATATTTAAAAATTGTTAGAGGGGGTAATTGTAGAGTAGAAGAGGAAGTTAGTTCTTTTAAATTAAATTCATCAGGTAGAAATTTGAGAAGGGATTTAGATTGGTTGACATCTGAGCGAGAAGTTGGATCTGATAGCATTTCTAACGACATAAGTGGAGATGAACTTATAAACGAGAACAGCTTTGTTTATGTTTGTGGCTGGCTTTATCGAAAATGTTATCAGCAGCATAATTGCTCAAATGATTTACCAATAGTATCAAAGTCAGTTGAATACGAGGGTTTATATTTTACCACACAAAAACAGTTCACCAACCGAAATCTAGTTGCTCCACCCCGGGAGTTCGTAGAATATATAAGACATCTTGACAATGTCTTTGTAGAAAATTTTCCTAGTTTGTGTCATATTAGAGGAATTGCTGAACACTTTTTCCAAATTCTCCACATTGATAATGCGTATTCTTGCTGTGAAAACATGGACCCACATCTAATTTTAAGGTATTTCATTAGAGTTAGAATTTATTTTGTTATGAGAACAATAAACAGAAGAATTAAGGAACCTAATTTCAGGATAATTTCTTATAGAAAATACTATCGCTGCGCTGGTTGAATTAATCATACGATGATCTTTTAAAGGAAGCGCCGCACATTCTAAAGGAAGATTTTAAAATCATAGAATCTACACATCACAGCTTGCAAGGAAATACAATCTCCACTCATGATGAATAACGTACGAGTTTTTAAAAACATAGATATAGGTTTTAATTCAATATTATGTGTATCCATAAATTATGTTATAATTTTAAAGCTAAACATATATTTTTTTTAAATAAAACTTACGATGCTCAGGCATTCACCCAAACGGTTTGTGTTCTTTGACCTTTTAATTTGTAGTCGTCGTGGTCTTCTCACCATTGTTCTGTTCTGACGTGTTGATAAACGATCACTTTCATCCATGGCGGGTAATTATCAATTTCAAGCGACTTACACCAGCCACAGGTACTATCTGAACATGTGGCATATTCTAAAAATGTCCTATTCGATCTATCATTTTCAGCTCTATTGACCACATGTACCTAGCTGAAATTGGAGTTCAGATTCGTAATCAGAATCAAAAATTAAACGAACTATTTAAAAACATACACTCTACTTTAGGTAGAGTCAAATGAAGACTTATGAGTCTTTCATAACTAATAAGAAATTACGAAAACTAAGTAAAATACCAAAATAATTTAAACTGTACCTAAAAGCAAAGATATCTACTTTGCTAAACCATCTTGCAATTCAAAGCTAAGGGATACGGCATTTTGGTAATTCAATAGGCATTCTGTATTTAGGAATTCAGCTTCCATTTTTCCTGTCTTTACCTATAAGAAAATTCTAAAATAGTACATACGAAAATCATGAGATTTTCATTATGCAATGATTTTTGATTCCCGTCATTTAGAAGACCAATGTGCACCGGTGTCTCCTCTTAAATCCTTCCCTATTTTCCTGAAGCTCGCACAGTGTTTTAACAAAACATAAAGGGTTTTAATAACCCCTTCAAAGCCTGTAAGTTATTAAAAAAAGCTTCGAAACATAGCGAATATCTAATGAAATATCAAATTTTATGTTATTTAATTTTATTGTATCCTTCAATGATCGAAAACGTAAATTTTTTATTAATTTTCCCTTAAATATCAAAACTAATTTTATTATAGCTTTTTGACATACTCGAAACATACATATAGGGCTTTTAGAGGCTATCCAAATTCATGAAACTTAGCAACATCAGAGTCTTTCCCAGTCGGTCTTTGAAAAGTACCTTCCAAAACAAATCGCAAATCTCTCAAGATACCTCGCAAAAATATTGTGTATCGAAAATGATGAAGACACTTGTTTCTATTATTTTTTTCCAACACTTTACATATAGGCTACAGCAGTCACATTTCAAAACATGGTAACACATCTTACCTAGATCTAGACACCAACAACAACAAAAAACAAAATCATGTTCATCAATCCTTTCCATTTTGAGTCGTCTACACCAACAGTTATTAGATGTGAATATTTCGATAAATTGTGAAATTCACAAGCTTGACTCGTGTTCTTTATTACAGTTTCGATATTTTAAAAAATAACAAAATCATTTTATAGGTCCAAAAGTATTCAGCCTTAGCACCACCTGCTTCGAAAAAAAAAACATAGCTTCAGTCGAACTCGAAACGAAGCTCTAGTTTTGTTTAGATGAAAGCTTTTGAGAAAATTTGTTGTCATTCAAGTACAAAGCTCTTCCTCCGAAAGTACGATTATCTTCATATCAAGCTTGAATCTACCCTAAAAACGGCCAAAAATGCCCCTAGAAAATCTTCGTCCAGTCCAACATATCAATGCATTTTATCAGAAATCAATTGAAAACTAATGTGCTACCCATACCCATACTACTCCAGAAAAATAAGAGATCTCAAATTTGTTGTATGAATTAAAAAAAGAATATCACTAAATATATATTTTTAAATTTTATATTATGAATTATCCATAATTTTTGTTTATATTATAAAAATTCAGAAGCGAAGTAGATTTTTACTTCTTGGGAGTGGTAGCGGCCTTCTTTTTGGGAGCCAACTTCTTTTTCCTTTCGGCTAAGGCCTTGGACAACATCTTTGAGCGGTTAGCCTCGGCTTTAACGGCGACATTAGCGAAGTGGTGTTTGGGCAATACAATGTTGTTTTTCTTGGCGTTCAATAACACTCGGGGCAGATTGTATCCCTTCTTCAAGGTGGATGGAGTCTTCCATGTGCCGAACAATTCGTTGAGGCGTTGGAATGCAGACTCGGTCCAGATAACAAAGCGTCCAACATGACCACCAGGGGCCAACTTCAAAAGGTTCATCTTGTCAACGTTCATGGTTTCAATACCGGGGATGTTACGGAAAGCCTTTCGGAGACCTTCGTCCTTGGAATAAACGACCAAAGGTCCACGGCGAGCAATGAGACGACGGTCACGCATGGTACCACGTCCAGCACGGAAGCGCTGGGATTTGTCATCTGAAATAATGAAGTGTAAGTTATTTATGGCATGTCACTGTCTTAATAAGATACAATGTAGGATCAAGCTACCCCGAGATTGAGCGAGAAAAACTCTAAAACGGAACGCCTGTTGATCCAATATAAGCTAGCAACACCTGCAGCAGAAACACAGGTCATAGTGTCACCGCAATAAATAAACATCTAATTTTAAGGTATTTCATTAGAGTTAGAATTTATTTTGTTATGAGAACAATAAACAGAAGAATTAAGGAACCTAATTTCAGGATAATTTCTTATAGAAAATACTATCGCTGCGCTGGTTGAATTAATCATACGATGATCTTTTAAAGGAAGCGCCGCACATTCTAAAGGAAGATTTTAAAATCATAGAATCTACACATCACAGCTTGCAAGGAAATACAATCTCCACTCATGATGAATAACGTACGAGTTTTTAAAAACATAGATATAGGTTTTAATTCAATATTATGTGTATCCATAAATTATGTTATAATTTTAAAGCTAAACATATATTTTTTTTAAATAAAACTTACGATGCTCAGGCATTCACCCAAACGGTTTGTGTTCTTTGACCTTTTAATTTGTAGTCGTCGTGGTCTTCTCACCATTGTTCTGTTCTGACGTGTTGATAAACGATCACTTTCATCCATGGCGGGTAATTATCAATTTCAAGCGACTTACACCAGCCACAGGTACTATCTGAACATGTGGCATATTCTAAAAATGTCCTATTCGATCTATCATTTTCAGCTCTATTGACCACATGTACCTAGCTGAAATTGGAGTTCAGATTCGTAATCAGAATCAAAAATTAAACGAACTATTTAAAAACATACACTCTACTTTAGGTAGAGTCAAATGAAGACTTATGAGTCTTTCATAACTAATAAGAAATTACGAAAACTAAGTAAAATACCAAAATAATTTAAACTGTACCTAAAAGCAAAGATATCTACTTTGCTAAACCATCTTGCAATTCAAAGCTAAGGGATACGGCATTTTGGTAATTCAATAGGCATTCTGTATTTAGGAATTCAGCTTCCATTTTTCCTGTCTTTACCTATAAGAAAATTCTAAAATAGTACATACGAAAATCATGAGATTTTCATTATGCAATGATTTTTGATTCCCGTCATTTAGAAGACCAATGTGCACCGGTGTCTCCTCTTAAATCCTTCCCTATTTTCCTGAAGCTCGCACAGTGTTTTAACAAAACATAAAGGGTTTTAATAACCCCTTCAAAGCCTGTAAGTTATTAAAAAAAGCTTTGAAACATAGCGAATAACTAATGAAATATCAAATTTTATGTTATTTAATTTTATTGTATCCTTCAATGATCGAAAACGTAAATTTTTTATTAATTTTCCCTTAAATATCAAAACTAATTTTATTATAGCTTTTTGACATACTCGAAACATACATATAGGGCTTTTAGAGGCTATCCAAATTCATGAAACTTAGCAACATCAGAGTCTTTCCCAGTCGGTCTTTGAAAAGTACCTTCCAAAACAAATCGCAAATCTCTCAAGATACCTCGCAAAAATATTGTGTATCGAAAATGATGAAGACACTTGTTTCTATTATTTTTTTCCAACACTTTACATATAGGCTACAGCAGTCACATTTCAAAACATGGTAACACATCTTACCTAGATCTAGACACCAACAACAACAAAAAACAAAATCATGTTCATCAATCCTTTCCATTTTGAGTCGTCTACACCAACAGTTATTAGATGTGAATATTTCGATAAATTGTGAAATTCACAAGCTTGACTCGTGTTCTTTATTACAGTTTCGATATTTTAAAAAATAACAAAATCATTTTATAGGTCCAAAAGTATTCAGCCTTAGCACCACCTGCTTCGAAAAAAAAAACATAGCTTCAGTCGAACTCGAAACGAAGCTCTAGTTTTGTTTAGATGAAAGCTTTTGAGAAAATTTGTTGTCATTCAAGTACAAAGCTCTTCCTCCGAAAGTACGATTATCTTCATATCAAGCTTGAATCTACCCTAAAAACGGCCAAAAATGCCCCTAGAAAATCTTCGTCCAGTCCAACATATCAATGCATTTTATCAGAAATCAATTGAAAACTAATGTGCTACCCATACCCATACTACTCCAGAAAAATAAGAGATCTCAAATTTGTTGTATGAATTAAAAAAAGAATATCACTAAATATATATTTTTAAATTTTATATTATGAATTATCCATAATTTTTGTTTATATTATAAAAATTCAGAAGCGAAGTAGATTTTTACTTCTTGGGAGTGGTAGCGGCCTTCTTTTTGGGAGCCAACTTCTTTTTCCTTTCGGCTAAGGCCTTGGACAACATCTTTGAGCGGTTAGCCTCGGCTTTAACGGCGACATTAGCGAAGTGGTGTTTGGGCAATACAATGTTGTTTTTCTTGGCGTTCAATAACACTCGGGGCAGATTGTATCCCTTCTTCAAGGTGGATGGAGTCTTCCATGTGCCGAACAATTCGTTGAGGCGTTGGAATGCAGACTCGGTCCAGATGACAAAGCGTCCAACATGACCACCAGGGGCCAACTTCAAAAGGTTCATCTTGTCAACGTTCATGGTTTCAATACCGGGGATGTTACGGAAAGCCTTTCGGAGACCTTCGTCCTTGGAATAAACGACCAAAGGTCCACGGCGAGCAATGAGACGACGGTCACGCATGGTACCACGTCCAGCACGGAAGCGCTGGGATTTGTCATCTGAAATAATGAAGTGTAAGTTATTTATGGCATGTCACTGTCTTAATAAGATACAATGTAGGATCAAGCTACCCCGAGATTGAGCGAGAAAAACTCTAAAACGGAACGCCTGTTGATCCAATATAAGCTAGCAACACCTGCAGCAGAAACACAGGTCATAGTGTCACCGCAATAAATGCAAATGTTGCGGAAAGATGATAACTCAAGTTCAATTGCTTACCTTTTGGATGTCAGCCCAGATCTTCATACGTCTCAAGAAGACAACAGCTTGTTTGGTCTTCTGCAACTTTTGGACCTCATCGGAAACAACCAATGGGAACTCAGAAACTCCATCGATGATGTGTCCCTTGGATTGAACCAAAGCTGGTACGCCAGAGGCGGCGATAGCGGAAACAACGGCAGTGTAGCGACGTTGGTTCACATTGATCTTGCGGTGCCACCTGCGGAAAGTCTTGGTTGGAGCAAACATACGACACATGTTACCGAAAGCACCCTGACCGGAGCGATGAGTACCACCACCACGGACACGAGGAATACGGGCAACAGCACGACCAGTACCCCAGGATTCAGCAGAGGTTTGGTGACCTATAGGAAGAAGACGAAAAACAATCATTAGCAATGTATAAATACTGAGAGGCCTGTGACGCGGAGCTACTAACCTGCAAGTTTGCTGACAGCATAAGCTTGACGCTTATTGCTGCGCATCAATTGATGAACCTCATTGACAACATCGGGGCGAATTGGTGCCTTGAATACAAACGGGAGGCAGATGTTCTTCTCCTTGATTTGTTCATTTTTGTCCGTAAAGACGGAGACCAAAGGTCTGGCGTTGGCTAAACTCTGAAATGGAGAAAGTCGATCTTAAGTCGCGAGGCACACAATATTCATTTCTCAATAACACGTGCAGTATTTTTCAACAACACTTTTCGATGAAAACCGATGGATTCAACTCGCCGACATCGTCAGTAGCTGCCGAGGGACTGATCTGAATCTGTTTGGCCTTTGGGGGATTCTTGTCGGGCCAGCCCATTTGCCTCCGAATGATTGCCACCGTTAAGCCAGTGCGATCCTTAAGAGTAAAATGAATGGATTAGTTTTAGTTTCAGAGAAATTGCTTCCTGCATTATGATATGTTATTGGCAGCATCTAAAATGAAAACACAGACTATAAAATAAATCGATTATTGTTGCACCTCCTTCACTGCAATTTGACTTACTTTTTATTCAATGAAGTGAACTTGTATATTCTTTCTTCATTATAAAGAATTTTGGTCTGAAAAATATCAAATTATATTAAATATCAAAACAATTAACAAAAACTTACTCTTCAAATCCGAAATCCATTGTTTTGTTTTGCAAAATTGATTGTCATTTTTGACAGGTCACAAAAATTCCATAAGTTTCTTTTTAGCCCAGTCCCCCATTTTGCTTTTTTTTGCACCACTCACATGTATTCACCGATAGCGAATTTGAGAGAGTTCACCTCGAATTTGAGAGTTCACCTCAAATAAAATTTGAGGGTGTTTCAGGCAAGACGGGTACCGGTCGGTTCTCTTGGTAAGTATATTTCTCTATGGCTAGGTTTGTGATGTTTTATACTTTTTTATAAAGCTAAAAAATCAAACAAGTTTTTAAAAACGATAACCAGTATTGTGTAATATGATGTTTTTAATAAAACTGTTTTAAAGTTCGATGTAAAAAATTAAGTTTGATAATAGCCTTTCCACACCAAACCGAAAACCCGGTTTTCAGCGAAAAGTTTTCGAAAACTCATAAAGTGTTCACACCGAGTATTTACAAGTTTTCGTTTGACATTTCCATTATTTTGATACTAACTGTCAAATTTTGTATAAATAGTATATTTTTAATTTAAAAATTTATTGGTTTTCGAATAATTTGTGAAATAAAATGAATTCTCGCCAAATTGGTTTGATTTCCATACATACAAAGAAAATGGAACAAAGCATGAAGTTTCTGCTCAACTTCATATCATTACCTCAAGGCTCTAACATGACCAGAAAACGTCAGCGTTTTATTTTGAAAATGTTGAAAATGAAAAAAAAATAAGAGTATGATTGATGCAATTGAGAATCATCATCGACAAAGAAGCATGTGGACAAAGGTAAGCTTCCATAATACCATTTACCTCTAAATTATAAAAACAAACTTTCTATCTCAATGTCAGATACGTACAAGCACTTTTTGGGAACACGAAGTCTTAGAAAACAATGATGAGTTTTTTAAACACCATTTTAGAATGAGCCGTGAAACATTCGACATATTGTGCAATGAGCTGAAAAATCTAGAAATGCACGATACCAACTTTAGAAAGTGCATACCTTTGAAAAAAAGAATAGCCATTGCAATATATGCGCTTGGGTCGTCTGCTGAATACAGGACAGTTGCAGCTATCTTTGGCGTTGGCACATCCACAGTAGGCATGATTTTAAAAGATTTTTGTAGAGAAGTTTGGCTTGTTCTAAAACCAAAATACCTTTGTGCCTATCCACTCACAGAACAAACTATAAAAGAAAATGTGAGTGGTTTTGAAAAACTTGGTTTCCCTCAGTGTTTTGGAGCTATTGGTATAGTATAGATTCAAGAATCTCTCAAACCAATGCAAAACGTTGAAGAAGACAAAACAACACGTTGTTGTTGTTTAGTAGTCGTACTGAATGTTTCGTATTGGTTTGGAAGAGTCATTTTTGTACTCTTAATAACTTTTTTTTTATAATTTTCAATTTTACTGAAGATGGGTGCCATATTGAGATCCAAGCCCCAGCTCTGGATTCTGCAGATTACTATAACTATAAGGGATGGCATTCAACTGTATTGCTAGCTGTGGTTGATTATCGGTAAATCCGATTTTTTGCTCTTAGAAAAATAGTCCTAATAATTATTCCTATTCATAGTTACAGATTTCTTTACATAAATGTAGGAGCTCCAGGTCGCTGTAATGATTCCCAAATATACGAAGATTCTTATGTAAGACAACAGCATCGGCAACCTATTCTAAGGGAAATGTCAAAAAATTTATGTGGTGTGGATGTTCCTGTAGTCCTAATTGGAGACTCAGCTTTCAGGTTTTCTGAATCCTTAATGAAACCATTTCCTTTTAGTACCGCAGCTACGGCAGAAGAAAAGAACTTCAACTACTCTCTTTCAAAATGTCGAAGAGTAGTTGAAAACTGTTTTGGACATTTGAAAGCAAGATTTAGAAGAATTGGAAAGGGTCTTGATAACCGTATTGACAACAGTACCTTGATCATAAAAGCATGCTGTGTCTTACATAATTTTATGAATGTCAATAACGATGAAATAAACCTTCAATGGTTGCAGAATTCAAACAATAATCCGCAAAGACAACAACCAGAACATTCAACGCAGATAGACAATTTGAGAAGTTCACCTTCAATCATACGAAATGCCATCAGCATGCATTTAGGTAAGTAAACTTATATGTGCTGTTCGAGCGAAGCTTCATAGCTCCAAAAATACATAAAGGGTATTCACGATCCGATGTAACTGGTCTAGTATCATTGCAAAAGTGTAAAATTCAAAAATGTTCTTGCTCTAAAACAACAACACTGCCTTCAGATTTCACAAAAATAAAAAATCCAAAATCAAATGAATACAATTTTCTCAAAACAAATCTAAAACACATACCTACATACAATAAAATGTATTGTATATGCTGATTTTTGTTTACATTTGAGTAATTTATTTTATTTATTTATTTCAATATTTCCAGTCGTTCTTAAATTTTGCAACAGTTTTGCATTTTTTTGCAATACCCTAACCCCATTGCAAAAAAAAAGTGTAAAATTTGCCTCGTGTCGTTGTTCGTTTAGAAGAAAATTTTTCAATTTTACACTTTTGCAATGATATTAGACCATAAGTTGCATTGGATCGTGAATACCCGTATTATTTCAAAAAATGTATGTATTGGCATTTTTATCAAAACTCTGCTAAAAGCCTTCACAAATAAAAGAATAATTTGTTCAAGTCAATGTGCTTATTTGTAAATAATTTAAAGGAAATAAATCCACCTGTTTTTGCTTGATATCTATTCAACCATGCTTTGAAATTCCCACAGAATGCCTGAAGCGTATTATAAAAACCTACCCTGCCCTACTTCAAATATAAATTGAGTTTCCATTCCAGTAATCTAAAATGTTTCAGAATTAAAAGAGATAATTAGAAACAAGAATGTATAATCCTATACTGCAGAATTAACTTTTTCTTTCTATTTTATCTAAGCTGAATTTGCAATTATTAGAACAAATAAATAATACCTACAAACCTCGAAAGCAAAAACTATAATTACACCCACTCAATAACTTTAGTAAAAAAAAATATCAAAACATACATTTTAATTTTTTTTCTTTATTTTTGATTTCACTCGAACATTTTAAAAAATTTCTCGTTGAATTTTTTTGACTCTTCAAGGAAATCTTTAAAAAGAGTTACTTTTTCTTCTTCCAACGCAAAGTTCCTCTCCTCCCACTGCTTGCAATCTCTGATAAATTCATCCATCTGCGGATCACTTTTGTATTCACTATTTTTTCCTTTTTTTTTCTTTTCAGCCCGCGGCCTAGAAGTAGAAGAAGTAGCGATTGGTGAAGTGGATTCCGCAGATGGATTGTCATTGATGTCCAACTGGGATGAGGAATATCTTGACCTGGACCTTGATCTCGACCTCAACTCGTCAGAAGCCGGAATTGCGTCCGTTGAAATGTCAATATCATCTACAAATTAAAATAATATACATATGCATTCTGTTAGTTGAAAAACTTGTGCTGCTTTTTTAATTGAATTTATGTATTACCTGAGGGACGGCTGTCCTCCATATATAAATGCAGATTATGGATTCGATGCTCTCGGAGAATGGAATGTATCTTCGAATACAAGTGCCATTCTGATGGTGATCCACCCGACGGCCCAATCTTCTTTTTTTCACGGCTATTAAAGAATAAAATATATTAGTGAATGTAAATATTCTAACG